>CM036536.1:13123936-13651436 GCA_020745685.1 Tautogolabrus adspersus | reverse complement strand
TGCCAAAATCGGAGATCTGAACCGTAACATTTGTGAGCGGTTCAGTAAGGCTTGATTTATGTAGAACATTTTTTCAAAGTCAATCAGAAAGATTAAGGAATTAGAATACAGTAGATTAAGTATAATGAATAAAATAAATTCAGGTTACCTCTTAAGACAGCTTAAAGTGCATATATAATCAGTCTAACATGCAGAGAATCTAGACATGTGAGTTACAGCTGTGCAGTGTTATCAGTGTACACAGCCTCTCACTGCAGTTTTCAGTTTTATTGAACTCTTTATCTAATCAGCTGTCTGAACCTTGAAACTCAAACCCAGCCCTGCTCTGTGCTGCATTCCTCTGAAACACTGAGCAGGAAGGAAGGGATGAAGACGAGGGAGAAGAGGGAGGGGGGGGGATGAGAAAGATGGGAGGGGGAGAATGAAGGCAGGAGGGAGGAAGTATAACAGAAGTTGGTAGACAGATATAACGAGGGTAATGAGGGCAGAGAGACGAGAGGGGGTGGAGGGGGAATTTAGAGACGAGGTTAGAAGGGAAGAGGAAGAAAAAGAAGAGAAGGGAGGGAGGGGCTCTGAGAGTGGAGGAGAAATAAAAGAGGAAGGTCGGTGAGAGGAGGAAAAAGGCAGGAGGAGAAAACTTGTAAAGAGGAAAAGAGGAGGACAGAGGAAAGAGAGCATGAAAATACTGTACATTGGGGTGGATGTCAAGATGGGAGGGGAAAAGGTAGATGAGAAGAGGAAAGAGAAAGGAGAGGAGGAAATGAAGACCTGATTGGGAGCCACTGTCTAAACAGTAAAGGAGCACAAAAAAAACTCCACCTCTACCTGATACAGTTTAGCAAATGCAAACCAGTGAAAGTGTACTTTTACACACCTTCAAACAAAAGCAGATTGATCAGATCAAGAGCTCCTCGTTTTTATAGTATCCTTCCCTGAGGACTCAGAAGCTCTATTTTAGGAAATATAAATAAAAAAATCTCTTGATTTGTTCAGGTCTGAAGAGGAGGGGACGAGAAGGAAGACGAAGATGAGGAGAAAAAGATATCTGGGAAAGGTTGTAGGAGGAGAGGAAGGAGAGAAAAAACCTTTGCAATGATTATGAGTTTTCACTGCTACTTTACTGACTTTGTGGCCATTTCAGTCAGATACAGCCATAACACTTTGGGATTCATCGATAATTCAGGCGTTATCTCGATAATCCATGTTGCGTCCCTGCGTGCTTGTGCTTATGCATGAACTGTACCGTGCCGGAGCACATCTCTTCCAAGCCAGCCAGGGCCAAGGAAGCGTACCGTGCTTGAGCACGGATCGGAGGCAGGAGCAGATAAATGTTTGTGCGCAGTAAAGATGTATCAATAATTCAGAGGTAGCTAGGGGCAAAACAAACATGAAAATAATAATAATATTGAACAAATGCAGAGTCGTAGACAGAAGTCCTGAAAATAAGCTATTCACATGTTTCGAAGGATATTCAAATAAATATGTCATTAATTTAAAGAAAAGCAAACTGATTTTAAGAACAACTCCTCTGGATAACAGCTGATACAGCACACACACACACACACACACACACACACACACACACACACTCTGTAGCCATGCAGAAAATGATGGACCGTGTTAAACTGGCAATCATTTGATCAACCCAGACATCATCCTTTGGTCACATCCTGGTTTCTGAGAGCAGTGAAGACTCACAATCATGGGACAGACAGAGAAATGGTTCCAATAGATCAACGTGTTAAGCAGTTGTTTTATTGTCACAACCAGCGCCTGGTATAATAGACTGTGTTCAGCTTCAGTGCTCTTAATTGGATGCTGCACATACAAACATGAGTAATAAATCTTTAATTATAATTATTTTATACTCCTTTAAGATGAAAAAAAAAGATGTTGACCCGTGTTGTGTGAGAAAGGTCCTGTGTGCGACTCAGACTCATTTACACAAAGCTTAGGTAAAGTCTGCTCTATGCAAATGCTAAACCATTGACTACAACAAGCTGCATGCTGGTAATTTGTACTGCCTGAAATGCACAAGACGGGAGAGTGGAAGAAAAAGAGATGGAAAAAAAGGGCTGTTTGTTAATGAATTAAAACAAAGGAGAGGACAGACAAGGGAGGGATTTTTGGGTGAGAAGATGTCTGTGGGGGAGGAGGGGGAGGAGCAGAAGGACAGGAAGCACTGTGGATGAGTTTAAGCTGCAGCACTGCATGAGGAGACAGTGCAGTGTTGGCAGCAGATACACACACAGGAGAGAAAGTGCAGTACTTATTGACACACACACACACACACAGAAGCACACAGTGGTGATGCAGCAATAATTAGTGATGCTATCAGCGTTCTCTGTCCACACCAGCAGCCCCATAGATACTAGTACAAGAGTGGAAAAACAAATAACCTGTGTGCTGGCATATTTAACTTCATAGGATGCCTTTTGTATCAACTCTTCTACGTGTATTGTGCTTGTTTAGTTTGTTTACTTTCAAAAAGTGTATCTTTATAGAGGCTGTCAAGCAATGATGGAGTCTAGTGAATCAGGCTGTTTCAGGTAGCAGCGTTGACAGACCTGCAGTCAACTGTGACCACTGAAAGCCCGGCCTGGTACATACAAATATCAGAGGGGCAGTCACCTGCAGTGGAAAACTACTCAAAATACACTTACTGTTTAAAAGCAACAAGGAACACATTTTCTTGTGTGCAACACCTTCCTTCACATGAATGCAGTCCCACATATTCTAAAAAAGCTGCTGATTACAAATACACCGTCCATTACAGTATTCCTCCAAGTAGCTGCAAGGTATAGAGTAAGGCCCCGTGTCCACCTTAGAAGAAAAGCGCTGCTCGCCCGTCCTGTCTCTATGACAACAGTCAGTTGATAATGGGCGCTGTATGACCAACATTGCTCCGTTACTTTTACTGCACGTTTAATATTTTAGATAGTTTTTTACCCCAGCAGACACGGAGCAAAGAGGATGTGGGTTCAAGACACGATCCTTAGGAGGCAAAAATACGGGGAATATCATACATTTGGAAAAGAGCGCCAGTGACGTCAACAGCGACTTTCTGAAAAGTTGAAAGATTTTCAACTTTAGTGCGCGGAGCGGCTGCACAAAAAAGGCAAAGCGCTTGTGAAAAAAGATGCTGGGCGCTGCGCTTTTTCTCCAGGCGGCCACTTTCTGCTGCGAACGCTCTCTACCCATTGAAAATAATTGAAAAAAGACGCTGGTGCTCAGAAAGAAACGCTAGGTGGACAAAGGGCCTAAGGGCGCACTCACACTAGGGCCTGTTGCCCCCCCTGGACTGCACTCACATTGTTCCAGGAGGACTAACCAGGCCTCTTGTACATAATGTTGTAATACAACACATGCATGGCTTTACATGATCATGAAGCCTGCTTAGTTTACAAGACAGGCGGACTCAAAAATAAAATGAAAGGGATGCACGGTCGAGTCCACTTCCGCACATTGGAGAACAACACAGAGAATATGACAGATACTTTACTGACTGTGGCTTATTTTGAGTCATTTCAGTCAGATTACAGACATAACACTCCGGGATTAATCGATAATTGAGGCGTTATCTCGATAATCCACGTTGTGTAACCCGTGCTTGTGCATGAACAACTGTACCGTGCCGAAGCACATCTCTTCCAAGCGTGCCAGGGCCATGGAAGCGTACCGCGCTTGAGCAGGGATCGGAGCACTCACACTTGTCAAACGAACTTGACTTTGAGTGTGAAGTGTGCTTAGGCACTGTACGGATTGCCTAGTGTGAGTGCGCCCTAAGTAACCTCTTAAAGCCGTCAGTGCCCTTAATGCAGAACCAGGGTTCAGCTTTAAGGGCAAAAGGACACAAGTTTTATGCAAAACCTGAAATATAACAACAGCTTCTGTCTGGATTCCTTGTTCATTCTCCTCCCTTTTTTACTCAGAGCAGACAAGAGTTAAAGACTTTGTGATGTTTGCTAAGGATTTTCTTTTAGGCAAATAACACAAGTAATGCCAGTCTCAGTGAAATGATGTGTTCAGTTTACAATTGCATTAAAGAATTAAAAAAAGACATGGAATTTTCTGGCATGTTGATAACCAAGTAATCATCACTTTGTCATAATCCTTAAAAGTTATATTTTTCTCACTCAGTATAAAATTCATGGTAAACACTTCCTTACGTCACTCTTTCTGAACCCATTGACCACAACGCTTCAGGGGCTTGTTAAGTTTACTCACAAGTCTTTGAAAACAACAGTGAATTAAGTAGAGACCAATTTGCCTTTTAAAATCCATAATTGGTCAATCTTATGAATAAATCCTGCAGTGTCTGTGCTGCAGGCCAAGTTAGAATCTGCCCAGCACTGTACAGGGTGCCATGATGAGAAAAAAAGCTTATTTAGATCCCACTTTATTTTCAGTCCAAGGCTTGAAAACAGAAGTGGTAGTATCCAGGGCCAAATCATGATGTCAAGATGTCCTTGAGGAAAGCACTTAGCCAGTCATTTACCAGTGTAGCTTGGGTGTAAAGGACAGCTGCAGTGTGTATGCAACGCCATCATAATCAAGTTGGGTGTGTTCAGTGTGATATGATGCAGGACTTTCATGTGTATGCCCTCTGGGATAACTGCAATTTACTGCTTTTTGAAGGCTGTTGACATGGGTGATGGTAGCTACAGCTCAGCATGATGGTCTGCAGATGGTAGAAAGTCTTAAGTGTCAAGTTATTGTGTGTCTTATTGTGTTTGCAGGCTTATACTTACATTCTACTCCTACTTCCTTTTCAACCTCTGCTTCTACTGCCTTTCCATCTCTTGTTTTCTCCCTCTCCTCATCCCTTCAGGAATGCATTGAATGTCCTTATCTTTGCCCATGAAAACACAAGGGTGAGCCAGCAGCAGAGGTTGAATTCCTCCGCAGATCTCAGGCAGACAGGCTGCACCACACACTGGCATCTAGACAGCCTTCAGAGAGAGAAAGGGGCTTTACTCCCACTGTACCTCTCAAACCCCCTGAAGAGACACTAAAATAAACCAAATGAAACTGTACACCTGTCTGCCTGCTGAGATTTTTTCACAGCAGTACCTGCATTTAATTATTCTACTGCTTATGTAGATTTGGGGGAGTAAAGCATCAACTCCAAATAGTGATTCTTACTGGACAATTCCCCAGTTGACCTGGATTAGCCACAGCCTCAACTTTAGGGTTGAGGCTAGTGGTCACTGTTAAACTTGTTTTCATTTGCATGACTAGTAGGACACAAAACACAGTACACGCACATACCACACATGTCAGACATTGCAGTTGTTTTTTTTATTCTATGTGCAACACTATAAAAGTTGGGTTTGACCAAGCAGCACTTTCGATTAATGTAGTGACAACTAGATGAGACTAATAGAGCCCAGCTGATAATTACTGTCTGCATAGGTTTGCGTTGTGGATTCTTTGCAGAGAGTCAGTCGGTTACATCTGGTAAACACCAAAACAAAAGTGCTTCACACTCACTTAACTCACTTAAAATGAAATTAACCAAAACATAAGACTGCAACGGAGATCTATTAAATCCCTGCAAAGATTGTTTTTGGATTAGAAAGAAGCTGTTGAAAAAGATCCAAAGATTCAGTGAATCTGTTGCTGATTCTGATCTGAATTGGGAAGTTGAATGTTGAGAAATAAACAAGAAGAAGAACACAGAAGGAATCAAACCACCGGCTGAAAGTAGCTTCATAATCATTGATCTGGCCTGTTATCATCTTATCCACTTCCCTGTTAGCAGCATCATTCATGCCCTTTTTATGTCATTTAGTTTGATCCCAGTGGCCTCGTCGGGCGATACAGAAATCTTCCTCTCCTCTTTCTTTCTCAAGAAACGCACACCCATATCCAGACACAGTATTTCGTGTGTGTCCCTTCTCCAGATAGCGTTCCCTGTAGATGCACACAGAAGCCATTGATACCTCCGCACAATACACCCTCACAAGCAAACACATGGGATCACAATGCTTCTGCTGCCATACACGCTGCTGCACTTATGCCTGTGCATAAAATTACACTGACAGGGGACGGACAATAGACAGTGCTGTTCTGAATTAGTGTCCACACGATACAACACACACACACACACACACACACACGTCTACATGGATCATCAAAATACAATGCTCTTATAAAGAGGGCTAGCATCACACCAAGGTCCTATTTTCAATTTTTTGCTTTAGGGCGGTGTTAATTTACCACTGGGGGTTTTGCATATGCTCTGAGTAATAATTAACATCAGCATTTCCCCAGCGGCTCTGAGTACAGAGGTTAAAATGAAAATAATCACCCTTCCCTCCTGCTTTGATGAATCTGTGATGGTTAAATGGTTTTCAGAAGAGATGTTATCATACCATTTTTTTTCTTACAGATACCGATTGCAATAGCTCCACTTTGAGGATATTAACCCATACAGAGTACCGCTCTGATACTAGTTGGATATAAATGTATTGGTGGGGGAAACACTGATGAACTGGACTGACTGAGGAAGCCAGAGTAGATCCCATGCATGCTCAGTGAGAATATGCAAACACCACACAGAAAGGCCCCTTTAAAACTGGTGATTCCAGCCAGTGGTGTACACTGCACCACCTGCATGTCTTATCAAAACTTCAACTGATTTTAAACATTGAAATACCGTCCACATCTTGTGTTTAAATGATTACTATGTAACTCTGACATGTAGCGTTCAAAATGGGTACTGCGCTCCAAATTCGAAACATTGGAGAGAGCTGTCCTGGCCCCTCCTCCCTAGAGTCAATCGTACGCGGATTGCCATGTCGCAGACACTGAAGCTTCAGTGTTTAGCCCGCTCTGCATCGGTCTTGAAACCTTTTTGCGTTCTAACCTTTCTCAAATTAAAAAAAAAAGCATCTGCAATATATAACATAGTTTTACCACGTTTCTGCTTGTGGAGCTTATTAGAAAAATGCAGAGGCTTTAAAGGTTCTATCTGAACCACTTTGCTTGCCCGCTTTCAGGGCTGCAACACCAGTATGTTTGCCATGATAACTGGTTTCATATCTGGCAAAGCGAGGTGCGTCCAAAACGGCCTTGTGGGGTAGCCGAGAAAAAACCGCCTACCTTCTCTGGTCAAAACAAATACAGAGCTTTCGTACCAGAATCAAAAACTTCGAAGGAGGACATACTGGCTGCTGCATTGTTGTCAGATAATCCAGCACTTTAACATACTGTAGTAGCATGTTTCCTTAATGTCTGATGATATAGTGAGGTCATTAAATTATTTAATTCAGTATATCTTACATATTGGACCTTTAAGCAACAACCAAGGAAGTTAGAGATTCCCATCGCATAAAATGTGGTTGAATTATTGTTTCTTTAGAAAAAAATCTGTCTACACTCCCATTATCTTTATGAAGCTGTTAGATTGACATTTACTTGATCTTGTTGCAAAGTGATTCAAAGGCAACATTCGCCATCCAAAGTCTATCTTTGTCTGTGAAGGAACACAAAATGATTCATTCCAGGATTGTATTGTCACATCCTTTTTCCTCCACCACATCTGCAGTGAGCAATAGACCACAACAATGCCTACGCAGGATGCTGTAGCCTCTATACTCTGACACAAACACAAAAACAGCCTCGCAGATGGACAATCCTCATCATTACATCAGTTTTCACCACATCTATGGTGCAGCACACACGGCCTCCTGCTGCTGGAAAGACCCCCTGTCGAAATCCTTTTTTAGTCTTCAGCAAAACATTTTTCTTTTCTTTTTTCAAAAGTACAACTTGCTGACAATTTAAAAGGAAGTGACAATAGTCTTGAGTAACTGCTGCCGACTGCAGGATCTTTTTCTGTACGTTCTTTCTCATTACATTTATGTTTTTGCAGTCATATTTACAACACAAGCTCCTTGCAAAATGGATTCGCAAACCATTCTGTTATGTAACATTTCTTCTATATTTCTGTGTTTGAGCAGGGAAAACACTTTTTTGTAGCACAGACGTTTGACTTTCAGCATTTTTATACACAATAATTAAACTTAGCCAAAGACTGACTTCCGGATTTTGTGTGTTTGAACATTACGGTGTTGACAGGTAGAAATAGAAAACATACAGGTGACCTTTTTGAAGATAACAGTAACACAAATGCAGCCAACAGGTCACACTCAGGGGGGGTCAAAGCTGTAGCATCTGTTTTTCTGCAGCAGTGAGGGGCTTGACGTTTCTCTGAGGAGGTGGGGTAGCACGTCTGTGATTAATGAGAGCCAGACATGGTGGCATGTTTATACAATAATACACATTAAACACACACATACAAAAATGTGAAGACACAAGACTACTGGCAAGAATGGGCAAAGACAATCAAGGTGCTATACTATGCTTTAGAATAAAAAAAACAAGTCTGAAGGATTTTATTTCAATAGTTACACTAAGGCCTTCCCAACCATGGGGTCCTGAACCCCACGTGAGGTTGCCTGAAATATTTATCTATTGATCAATCAAAAATCTAGAGTCTCTGTCCGTATCTCATCCATTGTGCAGAAAAGAATTCCGAGCCTTTCTTCCTCCCTCCACAATCATATACATGAAGAAGCCTAAGTGTGGTCTACAATGAATGTTTACTTGCAACACAGTAGAAAAAAAACTACGACATGACTGAAAACAAATTAATTTGAGCACAAAGCTTTACTGTATGTGTTTTGGATGTCTGGGGTTGCCAGAGTCAAAGTGGGGTCACAGGCTAAAAAAAAGGTTGGGAACCAGTGGATTAAGCCCTCTCACTATAAAGTATTTCAGTAAAATATTCTATGCAGATGGTCACAGCTCGTTGCAAGTGCAGGTCTGAACACAATCGATGTTTGCCAGGGCAGATGGCCTTTGTGGGGATCAAAAATTGTGACCTTTGTGATATAAAATAAGAAATTGTAGCAAAAATCTACAGAAAACGATGCTGAAGATAAAGCTGTTAGGGTCAAAATGTGAGCTTTTTAAAATAAATTCAGCCAAATCAGTGTGCAGACTTTCAGTATTTGTCAAAAGCTTTCTGTATTCTTTTCTTTTCTAACCTTGAGCCCACTCTGTAACTTGAGTTTAGTTTCATTGAACCTCCCTCTACCCCTCATATGATCAAACCCTTCCTGTGTTGGATCTTCAGTTACAGCTGAGTCTAGTCAGTGCCGGAGTCAGTCTGGCCTTTAAAATGAAACATCTTATAACTTGCAAACACCATTTGGTAAACAAGACACACACTTGGTTGAATGCTACTGTGAAGCCACAGTTTTCCTTTCTGTGTGTAAAATGTAAAATGTGTTGTCCTTTTTGGGGGCGTATGTCTGTAGATCTTAAAATAGTTCATATCAGCGATAATCATCCTAAATGTTAAGGGACACGTTTAATGCTGATCTCAGTAATCAAATTAAATAAAGACAGGGCTCTTGTTCCTAACCACAACATGTCAGATAGGAAAAAGATCGGGTCTCATTGTCCGTCACGAGACCTGTCACCACTCGAATCACCTTCACTTAGGGCTGTTCTTCTTATCATAATAGTCGCTGATGTTAGCTTATTAATTAACAGCAGGAGTTTGATCCATGTGATGATCAATTTGTCTCCTAACAGGTCCTCAACGCGCAGAAAGCCGGATACAAGGCGGCCATTGTCCACAATGTGGACTCTGATGACTTAATCAGCATGGGCTCCAATGACCGTGAGTTACCTCCTCCTCATCCTCTCCTCTCGCACATCATCATTAGCATTTAGCATCTCACACAGCTGCCCTGCGTGCATGTCTCCATTGAAAGTGGATGTGCTTTTGTTTATCTCTTAACACCCCCCCAGCCTGAGGAGAAGATGGGTCATTTTATCATTTAAAGGCCTTTTCAAGTCTCAAGATGATCTTGAGTAAGGAAGTCATGCCCTACAACAGTGTTAACATTCCCTGCTTATAAAACCATGCTGTCCCTGCCCGAACACTGCTCTGTGATGTTGGTTTGTCTGAGGTTTTCTTTCACTTGCGTCTCATCTTCTGTTTTAACTTGAGGGGCTGCAGCCCGATCAAAAATAAACATAGGGCTTCTTGCTCTGTTTTTTTAATGTTTTTAACAAGACTGAATCTCACAAAGTAATGTCTTTTACACGGAACACCACTTATCAGTGGTCTGTATCAGATGTCAGGATTAGCAGAGATATATTTCCTGCAATGTTCGAGACAGAAAATGCTAACTTAAGATAAACTATCTCTTTCCTTTTACCATTTTACAAAACTATGTGTCATATTCCTCTTAGAACTAAATAGGCTGATTAAATCTACTGTCAAGTTGTGAGTATTCTCAAGTCTCGAATGTTAACCAACTAAAAAGTTGGACATGATTGGCATCATTATTTGGGTTGGATGTTTATTTGCTTTACAGACAAAGAAGTAGCTAGTAATGATTTTAACCATTTATTTATTACCAGGAAATCTGCAGATCACATTCTTCATCCGTTTCTTGGTCAAATGACCGAAGCCCAATGTGTATTTTTGAAATGATGCGTTTTTAACCGACCAGCAATCAAAAATCCCAAACACCGCCAGAAAATCTACCTGGGGGATAATTTGACTCTAAAATCACTCAGGCAATAACGAAAAAGTTGCTGATTAATCTTCTGTTGGTCGACTCATTGCTGTAGCTCATTTAATTAGTGATAATAGTTTTACAACTTTTAGCAAACTTTAACGATGACCTTAAGCTTTAGTAACTGATGCACACTGTTCAATGTGCTTAAAGAATTTGACCTTGAACATTGTTAAGGTTTTTGTGAAATGACGAGATAGTTTAATGAATGTGTGTTTCAGTGCTGTACAAACAAGTGTTCAATGGTTTCATTTTGACACCAGGTTTAAACATTGTGTTTTAAAGTTGTTGTATGGATTCAGGCATTAATAAACAGTCACTTGAAACATTGATTCTGTGTTTTATCTTTGTATTCCTTTGTAGTGGAGGTTATGAAGCAGATAGATATTCCCTCAGTGTTCGTGAGCGAGCTGACTGCCAACACTTTGAAAGTAGACTACACGTATGATAAGGGGTAAGTGGAAAAAAAAAATACAGATCTCCTTTCCCTGCCCATCAACAAGAGCTTTTCACAGTTCTTTTCACTGTAATGTTGTGAAGAGAGCACTGCTTTTTCACACAATCCTGTCCAGCTATTCCTTCCTTTCCAGCTCTTTCACACAAGTTCTGTCTGATGTTTTTAACAATAATGCCTGCAGTGTGCAGCTTTATATGTATCCAGGCAGGAGGATTTGTCTTGTGATGTGTGTCACTGCTGCTGTGGTGGTAATAAAACGCCTCAGCCAGTCAGAGGAGCCCAGACAGTCACAGCGTATAAGCACCATTTCTACACTTTTGAATCAGCTGATGTGTCTGTGGTGCTAGTCAGATACAATCCAAAGACTTCTTTTGCAGACGCCCAGACATGGTTTGAACAGAGTTCTAACAGTGTTGACCAAATTGGCTGTTACAACTCTTTAGCTACAGAGACATATCTGCTTATAAGGGTTGTCTGTGAGTAAAGCAGAGCCCCGCAGCCCCTTGATACACAGTATGAAATGTCATTGTGTTACCATACTCAAACAACACTGAAACGAGTGTACAATGCTGTGGCTGTAATGAATTGCAGCCAAAATAAAGTTTCTAGAGGTCACATTCAGTGTGTTTGCATTACCTGCCAGCACCTGACAATAGCTCTGCTTGTTTGCACAGGGGTCATGTTGTTCTCATGCCAGACTTCAGCCTGCCCCTGGAATACTACCTGATCCCCTTCCTCATCATCGTGGGAATCTGTCTCATCCTCATTGTTGTGTTCATGGTAGGTTTAATGTTCGACATCTTCCTGTTAAGTCAAAGTTCAATGATTGTCGTTAAAAAAAGAGCTAGTGAAACAAATCTGTTCACAAAACAATTAACAATTGCTTTATAGATTTCCAGGAAATGAAAAGAGATAAATACAACATTTTGAATTAAAAATGCTTCTTTGTAAGACACCAGACTTCAGCCTGCCAAAGGAAGTCATATTATTATGGCACGCTGAAGTCTGGCATCCAATTTTGGCTCAAGAAATGTCCTAATTTCCTCATTTTTCTTCTGAGGTAGAAATCACAGGGTTTTATTGGACAAGAAATGTGTGTCTTTGTGTTTTGCACATTGATTTTGAAGGATTTAAACACGTTTTTTTACTTGCTGTTCCTAGATCACCAAGTTTGTCCAGGATCGACACAGGGCTCGGAGGAGCCGCCTGCGCAAGGATCAGCTTAAGAAACTTCCCATCCACAAGTACAAGAAAGGTATGAAAGCCGTCTCCGACATTTCATTACATGTGAGGTCCCTGTGCCATGTAAATCATACATTCAGGTATGGTTTAAATAATCTTTATGGGTCTGACTGTAGATATGAGGGTGGTGTGATTAGATATTCTGATGGTAGACAGTACCATTACACTTACTCTGTGTATGCGTCATACTAAAAAAACACAAATCTGAATCCATAATCTGTGCATCACCAGGACCCTGAAGCCTTTCTGAAATAACAAATCAAAAATCATCTTTATCTGGTTTCATCTGACTCTGACCTTTGACCTCAGAGTCTGTAGAGATCGTATTTACTGCTCTACAGTGCTGCTCTCTCTCATATGACTGCCCTGAGGAGGGGAGATGTCATCAATGCCTTACCACACATCATTCCTCCCCGGAGCTCTACACCTTGGAGCTAATCGGATTAATATGGACTTCATTTTTCCACAAAGCCCGGCGCAGCAGATTAGAGCTCCTCTCTGTGGAGACTGGACACATGACTGATGGGTTGGAATGTAGTTTTGGTCATGCCAGAGGCCTGAAGTGGGGAAAGTTCAGTGTTTTGTTTTTTTATCTTAGAAATAATGTTCAACCATACAGTAGGTTTTGCAGAAAAGCTTAGTTGAAATCCACTACTTTTTTTTGATATTCAATTTTTGAAACTTCTGAAGTTCTATCTCTGGCTTCTCTTTCAGTTTTGGTACAAAAGTCCAGACCCCCTTCAGTTCAGTTTGCTGATGCAGATCCTCTTTGTGCTAAGGTTGGGTATGTTCATGTCCGTGTGTTTAGAGGTTTTTTCATGCCGTCTGTGTTTCCTCCGGCAGCTGTGTCTCGCAGACTGGAAAGCCCCCGCCTGACTACAATCAGCTGTGCGAGGGAACACCAGGAGAGCTTTACAAACTACGGGTGGTGCATAATAAGTAGCCCCCTTGTAAAGCTGCTAATTGAGGGGGGGTTATGAGTCGAGCAGCTCCTCCCTGCCTGGCAGTAACAGATGCACGTGCAACACAGCAGCCAAAAGCGGTGTGTGTTGCTCAGATAGCTGCCTTTATCACGTCAGGCTCTGTGGTTAGCATGACTGTGTGTGTGCATGCAGTGCCCACTCTGACTCAGGGTTTCCACCAGGCACTGCTCTTTTTGTCCTTGGCTCGCTGCAGGCAGTTCAGATGTCCAGGAAACGGCCTCCTGTGCGGCGTCTGTGATCCTGTTAGCTGAGTCCGAGTGTTAAGCGACACAGGAAGGGGACACCAAATCTCTACCTAATCACCTTTTAAGCCCTGCACTCCTGCGCATGGCTAGCGTGTCAGATTTGGGGGGGGGCAAAAAAAGGTTGGCATTGGTGCAGTGGGATGGAGTCTCTGTAAGCCAATGGGGTTTGTTGTTAGCCAGTAAGAGAGCATGAAGTCTAGGATGGGTATCAATTCTTTGAACTTGAAGTGTTATCAATGTTTATAATAATGAGATCACTAACAGCACATTGTCTGATATACATTAAGACAAGTGTGTGAACTTATGTTACATCATTTACATGTGTAGCAGTGCTCTTTGGAAGCACTGTTCTTTTAACACCCCCTCTCATTTATCTTTATTTAGTTAACCTTTATTTTACCTGGAAAATATTGTCTTTTTCAAGAGAGTCCTGGCCAACACAGCAGCATCAACGGTTCAGACGGAGAAAAAAAGACAGACAAATATTACATCAACACATCAGAAACATGTGCGTACAGTGGTCAAATGATCCATTATCCTGGTTTTAAAGTCTTCTAAGTCAACTAAAGGCTCTAGTTTAAGGTGACTCTGCAACTCAGACCTTCATACTGTGCACCTGTTAAACAATATGCAACAATACCCCAACAAAAACTTTAACTTCTTTGACATTATTTCAAGTTCAGTCGTGTTTTCTACCTATCGTTTGTTTTAAAAAATCTCCAACTAAAAGGAATGAAAAAAATCTGTCATCTGTAGCAGTTGTAAGCATGTACAGTAGAAACTTCGACCAATGTCTGCCACCAATCTGATGAACCAATCATGGCTCCCTGTCTCCCTGCTCGTTCTCTACCCCTAGCACGTCTAGCACGTCACCGATGATGGAAAAAAAAGTCGCGTTTTCTTCAACATGTATTGTGATAAAGTTTAGTGGTTATTTACCGCTGAATGAGAAATGAGACGGTGTAGTTTCTACACGATGCAAGAGTACGCCTCTGGAGCAGCGGCGCTCGTGCATGTCAGTGAGGGGCGTGGCTTTTGAGGGAGCACAGAGGGGAGGGGGTGGGTGAAGTCGGAGCACTGACGTAATGCTACTTTCAAAATCTAGTTTTTGAAAATTACCAACCCTGCCTTTAACCAACAATTTCATGACATCCACCCATTGCCCACCTCTGCAGTTTCAGAAGATTTCATTGTTTGACGTAAATGAGCGAACAGGATCACTTAAACTTGCTCTTCACTTCTGCTTGAAGCTAGCTGCCAAAGGCTATTTTAGCTACTGTTAAAGTAATACACTGGACTCTTAAAGTAAGCAGTTGTGCACTCTGGGTAATGTAGTTGCCAAGCCTTGCCAAGAAAGAAGTATGGGTTGAGAAAAAAAAGGATGTTGTATGACAACATGAATCCAAACATGTTACACAATGTGCAAAGTGCAACGTTTAATCAGAGAAATACTTTTTTTTCTCTGCCTTTGTTCTTTGAAACACAGACTTGTGAAATTGTAATGAAGGAAAAAAAGACTTAAGTGAGGCATTTAAGACCCCCCTGTGGCCTTGTTTATAAAATTCCAATTTTCTTGTCGTCAAGCCTCATGTTGTGACACACAAGGATTTTTTAGCGTTAGCATTTTTCTGGAACAGCTCAGTGCCACACAAGTCACTATGACGCTCAATTCTCCCTGCTGCTCCAGTTCTCATCCTCAACTTTTTTGGCAGCATGCCTGAACTTGGGGTTCAGAGAGTGAGGGAGTGAGTGTGTGTGTGTGTGTGAGTGCAGTAAAGAGTGGGAAGGATGCCTAATGGCGCCCTTGGCCTCTACTGCAGCAGATAATGCTGAGCTTTGACTCTAGGGGCTTTGAACAGAAGCAGCCATCATGAACAGGAACGCTGTGATGCTGCGTTTGTGTTGCTTTTAAAGCTTCAATCCCAACTTTCCGTATGGTCAAATTTCACAGAGCTTTTAGTGGGTCAGTAGTGATATGATCACTCACTTTTTTTTTTCTCTTTGTTACTTTTTTTGGAGCCAAAGGCAAAACAAAAATTGGCTAGCTTTGTTATTATGTAACATATGGATTAATTTACATGTTTTTACAGTATTTACAAATGTAATGTGGAGTGATGTCTTTTCTGGTCGACTGAAGTACTTTCAGATAGATGTTAGCCAGCCGATTTGTTTCATCCCCGGCTTCTGTGCTGGCAGGACTCCATTGTGCTGATGAGTATCTGCCCACCATCCACCTTCTCTGGCAGAGGAGCTGAGGCTGACAGAATCAGACGTCTATCCATCAGCTCTGTGAACACTTTGTCAGACAAGCTGCAATAGACGTGTTTTTATCACACATTTCTCTTTGGTGTTGTTGAGCATGCATTAAAATACGCCTTTTATGTTATTTAAACATTCAGTATTTGATGTTGATGTTCAGTTATTGATGCAAACGGCTGCCTGATAGTTCTTGTATGGATCTGAGCCTAAGGTGTTGATGTTAGCATAGCCATAGGCTATCAGACGTTCATGTATGGAAATGATTGTGAGCAGGCTGAAATGAATGCTAGCTTACACAAAGAGAGTCTGTATGAGTAGTGCACAATGGCTTCATGAAAACCACGCTACCCGTGTAATTAGCACACAATGCCAGTCTGAGCAGCAGCGTGCAACATACGTCCAGTTTCGATGTACAGGATTATGTAATAGCAGCTGCCACAGCTGTCAGAGAGCAGCACCATTAGCTTGACTTACGCCTTGCTTTTATTGCAAAGCCTTGCGTCATCCCCACTTAGGCTGTGAGACTGACGTTTTTACAGCAAGCTTTGGCCCTCTGGTTTGTGAGTTTGAGACATACGAAGCCAGAGTGTGACCACACACACAGCCACATACACACACATGTACATAGTGAACTGGGATCTGACTAAAGAAACAAGAGGGATTGTTTTCAACTTAAGTTTAATTCGATAAATGCGGGACTCTTTCATCAACCTCTGACCTCCAGTGTAATCCCTCCCTGCATATGATGAGTCACTCCAACCCTCCGATCGGACTCAAAGCCATAGGCGGGGAGCTGAACACACACGCACACGCACACACACACACACACACACGCTGAAGAGAGCAGCTGCAGTGTCTCAACCATCGGTGTGTGAGGCATGTTGATGTCAGTACAGAGGAGCCCTCTCTGTCTCTCAGTTCACTGGCCTCGGTGCCAGCTGCCCTCGTCTGGTTGGCTCAAGATGCGTCGGACTGTGCTGTAGTTTTTTTTGTTTTTTTTTGTTACAGTTTTTCTGTCGTCCTCTCTTCATTTGGCTGCTTGCTACGCAAACTCACCGCTCATCTGGAGTTCAGTAGGACAGCGTGGATCCTCTGAGAGCAGAGAATGCTGGCAGGGCTCGCTGACTAATGAAAAATGGAGAGAAGAGGAGCTGCAGTGGCTCACAAAGCTGTCGACGATGTGCTACTGGCCCCAAAACATAAATGGGAAGGGATTCCCAGCAGCTGAACAGTGTACACGCTGCCAAAACAATTTTACAACTATCTTGGAAAAATATATTTAACCACCAAACTTCAACTCCACTTAAAAACAAAAGAAATTCCACAATATAGAAATACCCTTTGTCTTCATCAGGCATCTAAGTCTTTTTTTCACACGTTTTTTTGCCCTGACTGAGCGTGTGTTAAATCTATTTTATCTTTAATGTGAAATATAATATTTCATTTTGTTTGCAAAGCCCACTGACACTTCTTGTGAGAAAATATTTTCCTTTTCTATTTTATCACACGCTGCTGGCAACTCTTGTAGTTTACCTGTGAGACTCTTCTCAGCCCACGAATGCAGATCACAGTGATGTCATGATTTCAATTGATCACCAGTAGAAGCGCGTAGAAATGAGGAAGTGGGTAATGCCCACTGCAGGCTCTTTGATCAGCAGGGGAGGAGTAATTTGCTCCGTGACGAGGGACCACCAGACCAGAGTGTGAATGATGTTCTGCTGCAGAGTGCTGAGCTGCATGTTTCTCATTGGATACAGAGTCCTGGGACTGTTTGAGTCATTCTGAAGTCTCTGCAGTCCACTTGGATCATTTGTTTGTTTTAAAAAACGTTTTTGTAATTCTGTCAAACACATGAAACATGCACAATGTTCAGTGGAAGTTCAGATGATCACCAGATGATTTACTAATGATGTCACAGTACAGACCAGTAAAGCTTTTTGTGTTCATATATCATGAAATAATGTAATGTTCTAGATTAACAACAAAAAGTCATAGAAATTAAAGAATGCTTACAACAACTCCATGCCATGACCTCTGTCAGTTTTAAATGAACTGCTCATGAAAGTAATTATTGAAATGTACACACACATCTTACTTTCACAGGTCAGTCATAAAAACAGGCTGTCAGATGATCATCCAGTTTGTAAACAAGACAACAGCTTAACCAAAGTATTTAAAGCATCTTAGAAAATCTCACACTGGGTAGACCAAAGGACAACACATACTGAAGCTGTAAAGGAAAACCAAATGAAGGCGTTGAAATTGTTTGTGTTGAACATTTGAAACGATACCCAGCTCTGTTTTATCTCCACAGATCAGAGTTCATAGAGCCAATGAACTTTTGTAGTCAGAATAGCTCAGTTACTGCCACATTTGAGCATTTCCTGCGTGTATAATGGACCCATGCCTGCAAAATCATTCCTCTCCCTCACTCAGGCAGTCTACCACTGACCTGTGAGAAAGAGAAAAAAAAAAAAGAGGAAAAGATGGAAGCTGCTGATCTTATCTCAAATTAAAGAAAGACAAGTGTTTGGTACAAAAAAAAGAAAGATGGGGATGAACTTAAAGGAGATGTTTAGATGAGAAGAAACAGAACTGTGAGGAGGAAGAGGGAGCTGAACACAAGTTGAAGTTGCTGACGGGAAGAGAGAGAAGGAAGGGGGGGCTGGGGGGGGGGGTTATGGTCTATGTGACTCCCCATCCTTATACGGTCACATGCAGCCCTGGCATGGACACAGAGAGCTCAGTTGGGAAAAACATGCTCATTTAGAGCTTACATAAACACACCGGCCCACAGTCCCGCTCACTCCTCCCTCCCTCCAGCCCGAGCAGGGAAGAGGAGGAAAAGGAGAAGAACGCTGTGGAATTTGAAAGGGAGTGCGTCGATAAATTCCTGAGCTTTTACAGCACAGAGGCCCCTGTGCCTCCTGTAAAATGAGGAAATTCAGCACTAGTGGTTAAGCAGCTAATCTCTCTGCAGGATGGGAGTTAGATGAGACATTTTGGAGAAAGAGTTAAAGTACACTCATTAGGCAGCTGGAGTTCCTTTTTGCCTGAGTCGTCAAGGCTCCACCTGACGTCAGCAGTCTTCAGGAAACATAAAAACACCCAAAATCTTTTGTGCTTTTAAAATAGACACGGTGACACATGGTCACACAATACTTCCTAAACCTGTTGCATTTTCTCCTCATTGACCCCTGGTTGTCTTTAGAACCCAAGATGAGCAATACAAAAAAAAAACCTTTATACCTATCCTCCTCAAGTTAACCATTATTTTAACTGTATTGGGATGTGCTTTTGTTCATTATCACATATAGACGCCAGTTGATGCAGAAAAAAAAAACTATTTGTTGTCTCAAGTCAGGTTTATGTATGTATCAATCTCTGAATACACCATATTGCTTTAGTTTCCTGCTGTAAGAATTAGAGCCCGAGCGCTTAATCAGCCAGCCTATAATATCAGCCGACGTTAGCTCATCAAGTGACTCTCAGTATCTCCGATATGCGCCGATATTACTAGATTTATTCAACAGTCAAATAGCATTTCATTTGAGCATCATTGTATTACACTAGCAGTTCTCTTTCTGGCTGTCACCAACAGAGTGTATTATATGGATTACAACAAGCATTATCACTCACCAGAGTCAAGCAGTGATGTGCATTTGCTTTCCAATTGAGTGACCATCTCGTCTTCAAGTGTTTGATCTGCATTTGAGCAGATCAAACACCAAAAAAATCCCATATCAGTCGGGCCCTGGGAAGAATGGATTTAAAGCTGTTGTGGATATGTCAGAGCTGTACCAGTATTTGAAGATTAAGGTACTTCCACTGGCCAATAAGGAATGAGAATTATAAATGCTTATTAAGATCTTTCTATTGTGTTCAGTGCAAAGTAGTGAGAAGATAATCCATGTTGTCTTTCTACCCAGAGGACTAGAAACTTCTAGGACTATGATGAGCAGTATGCTTTTTCAGAGCCGTACAGGTATCTGAGAATAATGAACGTCTACTGGCCAATAGGAAAGCAGTCAAATCAAAGTTAAGAATCTCTTGTCTTTATCCAAGGGTGACAGCTATGAAACTTGAAGCTTTGAGTGTAAATGTATTGTCAGAGTCGTTATTGTTAGTATCAGTATCGTTCTATACTTTCCTTATCATCATCAGTATCTGTAAATAATGTGCTTTTAATGGCCAACAGAAAACAAATAAAACTGAAGTCCATTAAAGCGTGTTTTTACCTGTGTATTCTGATGACTTCTTGTTTATTTATGACCCAGGGGACAACTATGATGTATGCGCCATCTGTCTGGACGAGTATGAGGAAGGTGACAAGCTCAGAGTCCTGCCGTGTTCCCACGGTGAGTGTGACTGAATACGAACTGCATGTGACCCATTGACCTCTCTTGGCAGGCTCGTGACACAGCAATCTCAAAGTCAAAGACCTCAGTGTTGCAGTGACACGGGCGAGCTGATGACAACTCTTTGTGCTAAAGCCCCATATTCCAAACCTTTTGGCTTGGAAAGTTCATCAACTATTAATGCTAGAAGGGTGTTTTAGTCAAATGGAATCAAAGTAAGTTCACACTATAGTGAAGGAACGTGCCACTTATTAATATGATCAATAGATTGTTGCTTTTAATATTTGAAAAATGACTAAAAATGTCATACATGGCCAGACTTATCTTTGAAGTACAAGAAACAACATGGGGTCTGTATTTTTATGATCTCTAGTTGTGTTTTTTTTTTGTTCCTGTCTCTAGCCTACCACAGTAAGTGTGTGGACCCCTGGTTGACCAAAACTAAGAAGACATGTCCAGTGTGCAAGCAGAAAGTGGTCCCCTCACAGGGGGACTCTGACTCGGATTCAGAGGAAGGCGAGAGCAGCCCCGAGGAGAACGAGGAGGTTTCGGAGAGCACCCCTCTTCTGCGCTCTCTGGCCTCCACCAGCGCTCACTCCTTCGGTACCATGTCAGCGGCGTCACGCTCAGACCCCGAGCAAGAGTCCTCCGAGTACGAGGACGACGAGCTGGACACCAGCGACAGCGAGGAAGAGGTCACCGTGGAGACTGTGGTGGTGCAGATGCAGCAGCCGTGCTCTGAGGGCCGTGACCAGGAGGACGACCTGCCCCGAGCTTGACTGAATGTTGGTTGGCCTGATCGGTCAACAAAGCCTGCCCCCCTCCCTCTCGCAAACCTCACAGCCGCAGAGACTTTTGTTGGGGTTACCAAACAGATTAATCATCTGATTTCTTCTTTCTCTCACCGCTTACAAGATGCAGTTATATATCCAACATCCAGTTTTATTTTTAACATGTTTATGGACAAATGGCTGATGACACTGTCATGAGCTGACCTGCTTGGCACCTTAGATGGCACAGATGATGTACAGTAGACTGTTATACTGTAACTAGTCATAAACAGAGGAAATAGAAAATACAACTTGACACGAAGTTCAATAAAATGTGTATATAAAAATTAAGATCACATTAAGTTACATCTCTTTGGTCATCTCCTATTCTGTATGTTTCAGATGGTAGGGGGCGTTTCATTATTGTACATAAGCTACACTGACACCCCATGAACCGCTATGCAGCATCCTTTTTGTAAACTTACATTCAGCAAGTATAGAAACATTTAAAGCCACAGCGATATGTTTTTTCTTTTTGCCAATTTATTTCTAGCCTGACTTATGACGGAGCCATTAGTTGCTCATGTCTGTTCTGTGCCACAGTTTTTTTCTGTTACAAAAATTAATCACGTTAAGACAAACTGAAGCGAAAGCAGTTTGGGAAACGCATTCAAAGCAAAGAGTGACGTTCTCTGTGAGACAGGTTATGTTGTGACGCCAGTTTAAAGTGCGGGGGGAAAAACACGGGTGAAAACTGTGTCCACGCCACCTGTGGTAAACTTCATTTGGCTGCTCCAGACCTATCACCTCTTTACACAGTTATATTTTGACAGGCCTTCTAATACACATTTAACTTGAATTAATCTCATTTTAATATGGCTTATAATAACCATTGAGTTTTCTTTTCACAATATTGAGTGATTTTTGTCCATGAAACCTCTCGCCTTTTTTCAGTTGATGTATTTTGTCTTGTTTTTCTGCTCATGTATCTACTCTGAATTCACTTCAATAAAGATAACACTCGACGAGGAAACCTGAATGGTCAATGATTAACTTTGTCACAGTCTTATACTGTACATACATTTTTATACTTCCATCCAAAGTATTTTCCCTTGCATTGTATTCAACTTTTCTTGTAACGTGCAGCCGCAGTGTGTTCACGTGGGGTTGCTGCAGGTAACACACAGGCTGCAGTAAAGTTGGTGTACAGACCTGATGGAAATCAGCTCTTGTCAGTTTGGCATGGCTCATTTGTGAGTGATGTGTTTTTGTGTGTCAAATAACACTTATTTCTTAGAGCGCACTTTTGACCTCCCTTCACAGCATAAGCATCTGTAAGTGCCTGGCTGGAGATCTTTGTTTCTTTTACAGGGTCATCATCATTACCATTTCCTCTCGGTCGTATAATAAAAAGGCCTACAAGTCCTTCTGGGTACAGGTGTTCAAAATTTGCATCTGCTATAAACATTATGATACATCGGATAGATTCATCTTTTGTGTGTACTGCATCTGTTCCTATTAAATACATCACACATTAATGATAGAAAACAGTCATGTCTAGGGCTGGGCGATATGACCTCAAATCCATATCATGATTAATTGAACATTTCACCTCGAGGATGACCTGCACCAAACAGCATCAGGTCTAGGGAGTAGAAATCGCCACCAGTATGACATGAACTGCCCGCCTTTGTAAAATGGGCGCCTGCTCTTCAGAGCTAGACCAGCGCCCTAAGTTATGAGTAATAGTACATCTGGTGAACATCGGATCAAAAATTAAGTTTGACATCTCCATTTTCAATTACCTGTCATTTACCCAAAGAGAATCATTTATAAATGGATCTTACATTGATTGTTTGGTAAACAGTTAAGGATCCAGGATGGATTTGGTTTTTTGTTTCAAAGAACACCAAAATGTAATATTGTATTCACACTGCAGACAGTGGAACCAACATTAATTCATTTATTTCTATAATAATCAAACTAAATAGACTTTTCTCCTGTCCCATTTCTAGAGACAGATCACTGAATGATCTATAATCTGTTGGTTTTCTATTTGTTCCATAGATCTCAGGTTTCTCTGCAATGGTTCCGACACTTTGGGTAACTTTAGACACTCCTGTCCAATCTAATGCAATTTCAAACTGGATACATTATTTTTTTTTTGATACAAGGCCTAAACCTGTACAAGAGGCCTGGTGTTTGTGTTTTGGACCGAGTCGAGCTAGCCCTTTGAATGTATTTTCAATATTGTGCTACGCTAACCAGCTTCATGTTTACAAAGACGTGTTACAATATGGTCGGGCAACACTTCCTGAACATTTTTAAATAAACCTTTAAAAAGGGACAGACTGGAGTTTGAAAAAAAGGACAACAAACATTGATCTGGTTGGAATAAATTTATTTGATCTGTCTGTAAACAAGGTGATAAATCAATGTATGGCATTTCTTGGTTTTATGCATATGAAATCAGATGCATTAAAGAGACTGTATCCCAGATGTAAGAAAAAAGAGAGGTGAGGAAAAAAGGAAATAAACAAATCAGCAAACAGGACTTGAAACAGGTTATTTTTTTGAGTACACATACACAAGGCCTAAACAGTGGAGCTGAAGCTAAAAAAAAAAAGAAAAGTGCCAATGAAATGACTTTTAGTGGACAGTGAGTAAAATCCATCTTACAACAGCTACAGATCTCTCTATATTATGGCACAGGATACACAGGTTCTGCAGTTAAGTTTTCGACAAGACAACCAGAGGCGTCTTTGTTCCAACCGTACTCGTCTCCCATTGAGTGTTATTTTTACGTTTGATAGTGTTTTTTGGAGGTGGACATTACAGTTAGCAGTACTGAGCATGGACAGACCGTGTGATAACCCAGAGCTCAGCTGACTATAGAGCAGAAGGCAATTTATTCCACAGTTTTGTAGTTGTCAACACATGGTGGGTTTGTACAAATGCAGTCGCTTGTTTTCTGAACAAGAAAAAAAAGAAAAGAAAAAAATGAGAATTTACTTCATATACTCCCACCCTTACCTCCCCTGTAGCTTCATATTTTTTATAGTGAGTATTACTGCCTGGTTAACATCTTTTGTCAGAAAAAGTTAGCAGTCATCCTTCACATGATTTAGAGCAATTGTATAAACACCCGAGCTTCGACTACACTTGGTCCTATACAAGAGAAAGAAAGAAAGAAAAAAAAAAAACCTGGACACATTCCAGATGGTTATATGCTGGGATTTCTACTGTCCAAAAATGGCAGCCTTTAAAAAAAACTAAATCAAAAAAGAAAATATATATTACAGGAGCTGGCAAACATAAACAGTATTAAGTGCCTGAGCCATTGTTACTGTGGAATGTCCATGGGTTTTTTTCATGTAGTCAGGGAAGGTGTGATGGCGAGAGGAGAGGTTTACCACATCTTGATGACACCAGTGCTCGCTAATGATCATTAACTGAGCTGTGCCCCCACGGACACTAACCCCCAACCCTTTAATAAAACGTTTTAAGGACAGAGCCGTGAATCTGAAAGAAGAGGACCTGTTGAGTGACGCCTGGTTGTTTGATGAAGATGAGTCTGTGAGGTTAGTAGTGTAGTCTGCTTTGAGCAAACAGGATGAGGAAACGTGAAGTTGGAAGGAACTGAACTTTATTTGGGGGGAGGGGGGGGCAGTGGATCTAGATATGCACGCAGTCTGCCCTCCCTCAGATGATTTGGGGGAGGAGTTAAAAGAGGAAGACATGACGAGCTTGGCTAAAGCTCAAGTGCTCCAAAGGCATCGGGAGGGAGTGTGTATGATTGGGTTTGGGAGGAATTAGGCAACGGGCACTATGACGTGATAGAAAAAGAATATCTACTTCAAAAACGACACGATCGCCTTCCTTATACGAGTGTTTGGCCAGATTTGTTTTTTTGCTGGTCTTGGTTACGTACAGATTTGTCATGACACCCTTTTAGCAACATGTTCATCTTTGCTATGGATCAACTTATAGTGCTTGAGGGGGAACAAGTACACAGCGCAGGTGTGTTGAGGGGAGGGGGGGGTTACAAAAAAATAAGGGATAACAAACAAAAGGAAGGAGAAAAGGCAGAAGAAAAAAAAACAAATTAACTACCAACTAGGACTTGAAGTAGTGTGAAATGCAACAGGGTGGTAAGGGTGAGCTGCTAGGTGGCTGGGTACAGGCTGCTTTAGTATCCGGACTTCCTCAGGTACTCAGCCATCTGAAATGCTTTCTTGTTGAGCTGCCCTCCATGGACACCTTCCTTCCCCATGACAACAACCAATGCTGGAGTACACAAAAGGAAAAAAAATAAATAAATGAACAGACATGGTGATAGCAGGACTGGAAAATAAAATACCTTTTTAGTGGACAGAGTGTGAACTCTGTGTATTAGAAATGCTCCTGGGATTTTTTTTAATTGGGGCTGTTGGGCAGGAAACATTGACTCGACAGTTAAGATATTTTTTGTTAGTTTTTTTACATTTTGTGGCTTTTTTTTGTTTTCTTTTCCTTGTGTTTTTTCTCTCCCTCGACTATACCACATAAGCTACATCAAAACTAAACTAAAACCCTGAATCCCTTAAGTATTTTGCCATCGAGTATGCCTTCTTATTCAATCCGCCTCCATGGACCCCTTCTTTGCCCATTACCAAGACCAAAACTGAAAGAAAAGAGACAGATAAGGGACATTTAGAGAAGGTACAGAGATCACACCAGTGAAAAGAGAAGAGCACAGAGCCAAAAAGCAGCATGCAGACAAGACGACAGAGGACTACACAGACACAAAAACAAAGCGGTGCTTTTGTCAGACAGATTAGTCTCATTTTCTCATCAGTGCTGCTGGTGGTGAAACAACAAGACAATAGACATTACACTTAGAAGACAGAGCGTGAGTACTGCAGGAGAATACATGTAAAGGAGGCATGCAAAGCCGTTTACTGATTAATCAGGCAGAGATCAGAGCACTAATATATACAACGCCATGTCTACTTTCACTTCTATAGACTTCCACAAAGAGCAAGAGCATACGTCTGTGAACTACAGAAAGAGGAGCTTATTTACTATGTCAGTCTGATCTGGCCTCACAGGAAGTATTACCATAAGACAGGAGCCAAACTAAGTGACAATTTGACCAGATCCAGGCCTAACCGAGTTGCACTGCACACATTTTAAAAAGATTGTGGTTGGTTTATTGTCCAATTATTTAGAAGCATTTCTGAATCCAACTTGCTGTTTGTCTGTAGAAGCGCAGTGAGTGCACCACTTAGTGAATGTAGAGTTCATATATTTGCTCTACCACTGGGCATTAGATTGCCTTCACTCAGCTGAAAAAAAAACAGAATGCTTAACTAAGTCAAGAGCCACAAAACTGATGATTATCGTTCTACAATACGTATGTGTGAAATCTCTTCTCATGGTGGGTATAATGATTGAATATCAAATTGAGTGTATTTTGTATGACTTGCTGTGACAAAAAGGCAAAATATATGAGGGGAAAATGTAGGTTCACTCATCCAAATAGCTTCAATCAGCTTCTCGCCTCATTCGAGTTGAAAAACCAACAAGGTAGTTTGGATGTCTGACCAATATAAGGGGCTGGTAGTGCAGGACAACACTAGTATTCATCTCCCTGTCTATACCACTAACCAACTTAACCGCACACAACTTGTAGATAGTATCCTTTCTTGTCTCATCTGTAATCAATATACACCATGCCAGCAGCACAGAATAGGAAAGTGAAGCTTCTACTGAATACTAACAACCATAACTAATAGAGCACACATGCAGAGACAGTAGCATGCTTGTGGTACCTCTCCTCAATACATGTAAAAGCCCTGAAGTGCCTGAATAAGTATGTTATTATTATAAACACAGTGGAAGCATGTGAGCAGGGGAACAGATCCAAACTTTAGAGGGCAGGGTGTGTGTTAACCAGGAAGAAGGAAAAGAAGATGCATGCAGTTCAGGGAGTTTTAAAGGGAATCCTTGCCCAAAGAGAGAGAGAGCCCAGTATGTGGAGAGAAGGAACCAGTTAGTCTCACCTCAACATTTGAGCAGTGTCTGGGAATAGTTGGGAGGACAGGGCATTGGGGCCCACACAGGCAACATGAAAACTGGCACAACTCTCAGGCATAGTACATAATGCAATTTTACCTTGAAATGACTAAACTGGTACCTTTTTGTTGGATACAAAATAGAACCGTCATTGCAAGTGCAATGAGCAGTTTACTCTGAGACAGCAAAGAGTATACAAAACCATTTTAAAGGTTACAATCTCAGGTTATCACACATTTTGTGCCTCAGCCTCCAATCTTGATAAACATGAAATAGTAATTTATGTTTTTTCACTTTCATCATGTTAACTAAATGTTCTTTTAATAAAGGTCAAGATCTGCGAGAGTTTGAGCTCTACAGAGCAGAAAACAAAGGCCAGACTTACTGTTGTTCTGGCTTTAAACATCCAGCTTGTTAAAGTTACAGCTAACTACAAACTTCAATTTGACTTGACTCACCACTTCAGACTGAACAGTTGCCAAAACTCTTTTTATTACCTCATTAAACGTTTTCACAGAAATTAAGAATATTAGCTAATTATATTTCACAAGTTTTATAATGATGACGTTCAAATCTAAATAACAGACAAATGTGAACTATATGGAAATAAATGTTAAGTCTGCAATCCTAATTTCTTAATAGAAGATTGCAACAGATAGAAACCACAGAAGGGAACTCTGTTACTTTTTTTGGATGTGTATTGATACACCTGAACTTTCTTATATACGTTAACCTAAAATAAATGATGTTCAATCTGACAGCATCGTGGAAACAGGGTCATCATTTAATGGCCTCTTGATATTAACATACCCTTCTGTGCTCAAACAAAGCAAGTATTCCTAAAAAAATAACTTTAGATCAGATGTAATCAATGGACACTTATCAATAACATGCATGAGATTCACAGAATTCTAAGAAGTCATATATTGAGGAAAGGTGGATTCAAGATGTATCCCACATGCATGGACAACACCGAAGTTATAAATGTTGCTACACTAACAGAACTACATTAAAGCAGGCTACTATGTCACTTTTAACACGACTAAAATGTACGACAACACTGAACATGGGTCTTACCTTTGCCAGCTCTGCCTACAGAAACGTTGTAGGTTGGCTCTCCTCCTTGACTCTTTGTCCGGATGTCCATTGTCCAGTCGCCGTCAACATGGAGGCTGTCTCTGATTACGGAGCACTTTTTATTGCCTAGGGTCATCCCAGAGGTAAAGAATGCCTCTCGGTCCTTTCCTATTAGCACGTCAATTTCTTCAGGCTAGAGGGGAACACAAAATCTAAAGGTCAGGTACAATTCACATCTCTGCCAGTTGTCTTAATGCAAAACGTCAATTGCCGTTGTTGAACAGAATTCTAATGTATTGCTTTAAAGTCTGGTGCTGGTGAGCTACTTTAGACAACCGGTGTACCACAGAAACTTCATTTTCAGCTACAAGCAATCATTTAAAATGCTAATGAGTGAATTATTGGTGTAGGGATTGGAACTCTGTACTATGACCAATTCTTAAATATTTGGTCAAGAAATCTTGTGCTGTTGAGAACTGATGCCCATGTAGTTTTTTTTCAAACATTGTATGCATTTCATTGTATACACTGGACAGATATGGAGTTAACTGATGCCTCTGACAGCCAATACATTGAGGGATACTGTTTGCAGGGCCAGTTTATACAACCTTTGATAATAAGTCCATGTAAGGCCTGAAATCTAGATACGTTCATTATGTAAACTTCATATATATGCAGCAATGTGATCTTAGTAAACTAACTTCATCACTGATTGCAGCCTGAACTTCAAAAATGTACAAAACTTGACTCACCAAAAGGCCTACAAGTCTCACTTGAAAAAGCAGACATTAGATATTAATCAAAGAAAATGGAATTGTCTGATTTCAGTTATACAGGAGCTTTGAAAGCTAAATAGAGAATAGGGCTACTTCTGTAGCTGGCCCAGAGCAGGTTAAGTACTGGTAAAAAAAAAAATATATGAAAAGGATAGAAATAGATTGCATGTTAATTAAAGGCCTGAGTTATCAGACCTCTGATAACTAAATTCTGATTGAAATTTAAGTCTAATTTCTAGTTTGATAAAAGAGCATTTTCATTGACTAAAAAAGACAAACTCCTGGAATGAAATAATGTTAAATGTTTTCAAGTGGGGCTGTTTTCATCGGTTATTTAACTTCTCATTCAATTCTGGCCCAAAAACAAGAGATGATTGTTACCAAGCAGAGTATGAGCATGAATTTGTTACAAAGGTTTAAGACTTCCATTTACTATTTTTTTCCAGGACAGTAGGTGGTAAAAGGTTCATGGTGGGTCTAAAGACACGGCGAGATAACATTATAAACAGGAGGGACTCATGAAATCTCAGAGGCCTCCTAAAGCCACAAAAACATTATGCTGATAAACCTGCCACAAGGCCTGACGACTGCTAATAATCCACGTTTTAAGTTGATGTCTGATGCTTAAACGCAACAAATGTATGTAACCGCACTGCAGTTTTGTTTATCAGACCAGGTTTCTGCGAGACAAAAGGCGTCGCCCTCGTCTCCAGAACTGCACAGTCATGGCACACATGAAACCGTTCAGGAAAAATGTAAACTCTGGCTCCGATAACGTTAGCATAGCGGCTAGCTACATGCCGGGGCCGGCAAGCTAGTAAATTAAACTGTTTTCCCATTTAGGGAAAACGTTAATTTTTATTACCACATGAAACTTGCATCACAGTTTCAAGCCTATGTGAGCTCTCTACATTGATACAGCCACACTTTTCGAAACGTGAACCATCAGGTCTGGAAGTAACAGGCTGGAGGACACATTTAGCTCTGATTTCGTATGCAGCATGAAAATCAGAATTATGGATATCTATACTATTTTCATCTCCGGAGAAAAAACATACCCCTGCCCCAGTAGCCTGAGCGGACACTCCCAAATAACAGCAGCACAGTGGTTAATGGTTCATCCGTTTGTAGCATAGATTATCATTTTAAAGCCCACAGACTCAACACAATGACGAGACGACGTTACACATACAGCATGACTTATAAAGAGCTCACTTACAAAAAATTTAATTATTGACTGATAATCTATTTAACAAAATGGAGGCTCAAGGAAGCACCGAAGGCGATTGTTTTGTCAATGGAAATTTATATTAATGCTTCAATCCGCTGATTTATATTTCATGAGTTATATGCTTACGATATCCAGAGCACACAAGCGTGCACCGCTGCTAAAAATGAAAACTGAGACATGTCGCCTTGTTTAGCCCCGATGAACGAAATGAATAAGAAACTGGGAGGGTTTCCGCCATATTGGAAAATAAGGGGCGGTAGCGGCAGTGTGATTCACAGAAGCAGAGTAGGCAAGAAAACGAGGAGACCGACGCTAGCAAGTCCACTGGGCGCTTGAGTACCGCTAACATTTGCGCTGTTAGCGTTAGCTGATAATGATTTTCCAATGGGGATGACCGGCCTGATTTTAGCTAGCCGCAAGCTACAGTCTGCTAATCAATGTTAACATCACACTGCTCGGCTATGCAGCTTGAAGACACTGTTGTCTGCCCACATTTTTTAAAGACAGAACCAAAGTAAAGTCATTTTTTAATCCGATGTTTGTAATGAATTGGTAGTGAAAGTGGACATGCTTTGTCCCGAGTTGCTCTTCCTATCTGGCCGGTGTAACCACAAGCACGGCTAGTTAACGCTAGCTACCTTGCTAGCGTTGCTACCTTAGCCCTAGTTCGCGGTAACGGGACCGTTAGCTTTGCAAATGTTTCAGGTCTTCCTTTTTTGCCATTTCTAGAAATAAAATAATGCGGAATATTGTTGCACATACGCATTTAAATGCACCAGAACGGTACATAAACGACAAAGGCGAGTGGCAGGTTGCCAATGCATCTTGTGTGGGACCACCGGATACCATGTGTACTACCCACTGCTCGCCTTATCCTCATTCAACGAGGCCTGCCTATGCAGACAAACACAAGAGCGATATAATTGTTCATTTTCCTCTTAGTTTTTCTACATAGTGACAAATAAGGCTTACTAACCGTTATGTTGGCAAAGGTACCGCCGTTAAACGATGACCAGACGTATTTGGCGTCAAGGTACCCAACAATGGCCGCGTCCTGGCAGCTGCCATCATTCATCAGGTTGTCCACGTAGCTTTGCCAGGACATTTTTGTGAAATTAGTTACAAGATGAAAAATATGAAGAGTCAAGTAAGGTCACAAGCGTCTCTTGAGCGACGAAGAAACTGTGAGGAAGCTTTGATCAGCGGTGGTTTTACGGGCCTCCAGCAAGCAGAACCCCCCGGCTCCGTCACGTCCCGGCTTTCTTCTGGTCTAGGCAACGAAGAAAAGCCGCTGCTATCGGACAGGCGCTTGGGTGTAGTCCTCACTGTATTACTCCGCCTAGGTAGTTGTTCGCCCCGCTGCCTCATTGCAAAATATACTGCACAGCGGATGAATACATCATGGCAAAACTCAGCACAGCCTACTTTTCTCCACCTCATCAGAGAAAGATGAGGCCGAGGGTATTGAAATTGTCATGTACTTGATTGATCACGGTTGATATACATATTTCACACTTAATTTAAAAGTGTCAGAATCGTGTTTTTTTTATTGTCAAGTATGTTACACATACAGGGAATTTGACATGTTGTTTTGGTGCAAAAACAAAAACAATTTTACATATTGGTTGAATAAAAAATAAAATATAAAACACCAAATGTTACAAAGTGTGCAATGCATGTGCTGTACAGTTGTACAGATATGTGATTGATTAAGGTTGGGTGAAAATCTCTTAAAGTATAAAATTACACACAATGTGCAGTGTGAACAGTGAATACTTAAATCCAGTGTTCTTAATGTTAAGTAAAATCTGATTAAGCCTTAACATTAATGTCATGTTTGCTGCCTATGGGGCTGGATAAAGTCTGTGTCATGTGGGGGGCTGGAGAGGGTGGGGGCATTGAAAATTAAACTTAAATGAATTTATTTGTAAAGGGACCATGTAAGATATGAAACATGAATGGTGCATTTTATGTATTGTACCAGAGTTAAAGCTAATTTACATCTTCAGTCTCTTGGCAGGTCAAAATTAAAACATCACAAAGTTATAAAACAACACAAAAAAATCAGACTATAACACAAATAATATTGAAGCTGGCAGCAGAGGGAAAATAATTGGTCTTGTTGGGTGAGGTTTTGGTCCTGATCGACCACAGCCTCTTGCTGTAGGGGAGGGTCTCGAAGAGGTTGTGTCTGGGGTGAGAGAGGTTAGCCACAATTTTACCTGCACGCCTCAGGTGAAATTGGTTAAAAAAAAACCTGGAGGTCATGGGGGCATGGTAGTTTGCAGCCAATCACCTTCTCTGCAGAGCAGATGATACACTGCAGCCTGCTCTTGACCTTAGCTATGGCAGCAGCATACCAGACTGTGACGGAGGAGGCCTATTTGTTTATTTGTTAGGATCCCCAATTTGTTAGGAAGCCTCAAATAACTTTGGCCTTCAACCAGTCTGCTAGTTTTTAAGCAGCATGGATCTTTGATAAATAAAAAAAATAAAAATGTGCTACTCAATCTCATCAGGGATACATTTTATTAAAGTACAATCCTTGTTTAAACTGTACGTCGGTTTCACTGAACAGGTGAATAAATGTGAGATTTGTGGATCCGCCTTTGGTTTAGTAAGTACATTTAACTTAACAAAACAGGAACCTTGGAACATCACATTTTCTAAATACACAAACATGAAACAAACAGTAATAACATCAAACAATAAAGATGTTTGCCAAAGATTCTAGTGGCACATTTGGGACATTGTGAAGAACCAAGCTGTCATAGTTCTAAAGAATTATCATCACAACTTTCAGAGATGGATTTTGGGGCTTTTAGAAGTGTAGTGAACCCCTTGGTACGATGCTTTGGTCTGTTGGAGTCAAACCAGTGACTTCTCTTTAACAGGTCAGCTCCAAAATACCAGGTAACCACATACTACATGTATGTTTTTTGTGCGTTTTCATTGAAAACCTCAATACTACGTATAACCATGTGTCTTTTTATAATCTTACCATGCTTCCTCGCTCTTCTCCTATCACTACTCAATTTCAAATAAGCAGATTACAAAGACAGACTTCAATGAAACACATATATTTAATAGTTAATCACATGTGAATATGTGCAGCAATTTTAATATCCTCTATTCCTCTTTTGGGTTATTTCTCTCATGCACTCCCTGCTTCACACTAATATCACAACACACTTTACATCTATGAGCTACTTCTTTTGAGAAGGTGTTCAAGAGCATGAAAAGGAGGAGGCAAGGAGGCATTTATCACTCCTCAGATGAACTTTAAAAACACATAGTCAAAGCCTTACTGAGAGATGCTAGAAAATGAAAGTTAAGTATTTCAAGGACTTGTAAAGTGCCTTTAACCAATGTGAAGACTTTGGATTTGACAAAAAATCCAACATATTGACACGGGGGGGATTATTTACACCCAGACAACTTAAAATATATGAAAGTAAGAAGCTTAACAACAAATGCAAGTTAAATGGCTTATCTTAACTGTGCTGGGTTCTGATTGTAGTGCTACTGCTGCTATATATTTATATGTCTTTTTTTCATGACCTATAAGCTCTTTAGTCTAGAAACTTCCAGTGAATTCCTTCTCTTTCTCCCTTCCTGTTAAAGAGTGAGCGATAAAAAGTTATTAATTGACCAGCCAGAAGTAAGCGAGATGTTCTGAAACATTTGTCAATGAACCGGTCACACCCATTTCCTATGCTCTCATTGGATGTCAGTTTCCATGGCCACCTCTGTTTTGCACTTCTGCTCTGTCAAAATAAAAAAATAAAAAAGTGACACTCACAGCCAAACCAGGATGTGCCTTTGTCACAGAGATTTAGAAAAGGCACTACTTGTTTTCTTCAGAGTAGACAATAAGCATTGCATGGTGTCATCACAACAGACAAAATAACAAAAAGAGAGGTATATTGGCTATCACGTCCTATTTTGTCTTTTCTGCAAGCACATTGTGTCCATGTTCCTCCGTGCATGCTAGAAGTTATGTATTTCATTTCATGGCACTCGTAACTGGTTTTAAGTGTTAAAGAAGATTAGTTTAACGCACATCCTGTCACCTCAGTCAGATGTATAAACCATGTGTTTAAAACTGATTTACCACTTGAAGTGCATGTCGCCTTCAGACACATTTTCTTTTGTGCCTCAGCAAGCAAATCTTTCTTAAAAAGTACAAAGCCTAGCGGTCAGTGTTTTGTCTTTAAAGTGTGTGACCCCATAAAACAAAGCAATACATAGGCTTCTTGTGATACTACTTGTCACAAACTTTATATCCAGAGTAATTATTATGACATTTTCTTTAAGACTACTTAGCTAAGTCGTAAGAAAGTGGAACATCTTATTTTGCAAGAATAAGTGCAACAATATTCCTATTATCACCATATCCCATTAAATACTACATTTTTAGATGAAACAATATTGTCTGTCAGATCAGTCTCTCATGACCTGCTTTATCTAATCAGGACAAAAGTGCTTGGATCTAACTTAGAGGAGCAAGGATTTAAAGAGACAAGAAAGGTAAATATATATTTAGACACTGTCTTTTGGGATGCCTCATGATTTCATAAATGCACGATAGTAGTCATTCACTTTTTCTATGGAATGGAAACGCACATATGCAATGTAGGTTTTCCCAATGTTTTTAATAGTTTTGGTAGACTTGGAACAATATCAGGGTTTGGCAACACATTGAATTCTCCATAGTACAATCAATTTACTGATGTTTTTTTTTTTTTTTTTAAGATTTATTTTTGGGCGTTTTGTGCCTTTATTGTACAGACAGGACAGTGGATTGTGTCAGAAGTCAGGGAGAGAGAGAGTGAGGAATGACATCAGGAAAGGAGCCTCAGGTTGGATTCGAACCCAGGCCGCCCGCATGGAGGACTACAGCCTCCATACATGGGGTGTGCCTACTAACCACTGAGCCACCAGCACCCATTACTAATGGTTTTTGTCATTTTAAGCAATTTCAGAGCCATAATATAAAACTCCTAGACCCGTTCTTAAAATCTACAACAGCCTTACTTTAAGGTAAAATGTGAGGGTTTTTTGGTATTGGTTCTTGGTTGGTTTTTGGTATATTTGTATAGCTGCGGAGTCCTTTCATGATTTTGAGATCAAAATCTGTGAAACCCTCAAAACTGGTATAGTTGCGTGCTTCTCGACACATATAGCCTTAATCGGGTATATCAAGTGCTAATTAATACATTTACACTTAGGTACAAGAGTTGACTAAGATTAACTCTTATAGGTTATCAATATTACCAGCGACCTGTAAGACTCACAGCTTCCTGATAGAGTTTAAGGTTATCAGTTTGAAGTACTTAAACTCTGCAGAAGGCTCTGTTTTTTTCTTGTTCACTCTGAATACAAAACAGGCTTTTTTCTTTTCTTTTCATTTTACCATTTGGACCAAATTTTTAATTCATGGCCCTTATTCACTCTTTGTCTTGCATAGCAGAAAAATTATAGAACTATTTTTAACTTGCACAGATGCATACACTCAAAGGTTGATATGCTTTGGTGTATTTTTAATGAGACATATTGCTAAATCTATTTTTTTACACAATAAATTAAAAACTAATTTGTAACTAATTTAAAAAAATCTGTATAACTAAAGAAGACAAGCGAGGACATTGCTGTAAAGCTCATTAAGAGCAATTCTTTTAACTCTAATTTAAAAGTGACAGAAATTCATTCAGGGAGGGTTAGTGTTTAAACCTAACAAAAAAACTGAAAAGCAAGCAAGCTGTTTTTGTAACTCCTTCCTGGAGCAGCTCAGTCTCAGCCCATCAAATATTGATCAGCAGGTATAGAAGATAGAGCAATGGTGCTGGTCCTTTCTTAGAAAATGTCTCCTCTCTCTGCTCATCAGTTTTCGGGCCTTTCACACTAAAAGGTAATCAATCGTAGCAAAGAATGGGGGGGGAGCACACATCCTCACTGTTTAGTAGATACTTTGGGAAGTCCTATAAGTTCAAATATCTGACAATTGTTACCACTAGCCTTTTTCAGATTGAAATTCCGTGACGAACATGGGAGGATAAAGTCTGAAAATTGTTAAGGCTTTGATGATTTAGCAACAGCGGAATATAGGTGTCCCAGTCTGATTGCACATTGTGTTACGGTGTTGCAGAGGCACGGTGCTCCACATTCACACAATCAGACACACACACACACACACACACAAACGCACACACACACACACACACACACACACACACACACACACACACACCCACACACACACACACACACACACACACACACACACACACACACACACACACACACACACACGCACACACACACACACACACACACACACACACACAAACACACAGCGCTGTTCCCCTTGCAGCTGCAGCTTCTGCCATCTCACAGTGATCCCGTCTCGCACCTGCAACACCTCTGTTGCTATTTCCAAGACTGTAAAGAGGTGGGATGACTTGCCATTATATCAGGCCTCAAACTTCCTAATTGATGAGAAAGTAAAATAAAAATATTGATAACAAAATGAGCGACCCTGGGCCTTAAATCAAGTTAAAACACCGCATTCGATTACCCATTTGATACAGATAAACAACAGCTAATGCAATCGTTCAACCACATCCTAGGTAACATTATGTTAGCTAGAAAGTTCATTCCTAGCTAGTATTACTGTAAGTTAGCTACGGAGAAAATTCTTAGCTTTACATGTTTCCTACAGAATTCTAAAACACAAAAAAAACGTTAATTATAGCTTTCATCAACTTCCTAGAAAACAGTTGAATTAGCTCTGTTCGTGGCTGAATGCTAAAGTTAGCTTATGTCTGGCCATAGTTCATTTTTTGGCCAGATTTGCCTCCAGATTTTACATGTTCCAGTCTTTGAATTTGAACAAAATGTCATAAAACATTTAAGCTTACTATCATGAGTGGGACTTCAGAATTACTGTAAATGTTTTAATATGGTCAATAAAAACTCGGAATAAAACATATGAGAGTTTGATAAACGTGGCTTAAGCAACCTTTGCCCCTGAGAAAGGGTCAAAATGCAGGATCAAAGATGGTCCATCTGTGCTGCCAGCAGTGTCAGTATACATGTGTAAGACACAGCAGGACATACAAAGAGGCAGTCATCTCAGAGATCCCCCCCCCCCACACACACACACACAAACACATCTCCCCATCCGTGAAATGGATCAACGCCACCATTGACTATGACTGCAACATGTGGATGTCACACACACAAAATTACTCTGAAAAGCACATGCACACATGTTCTGAATGAATACGCACGTTTAAATCTGGTATGCAAATCCACAAGATGCATAGTCACAGACACACACCCACATACACACACGCAAGGTGCCATTACGTAAAACTTGCTGCATGCTAAGGGTTTGTATGGATTTGAATAGCGATGATCCGACCAGAAGCCAAGCCCGCAGTGGACAGAGGGAGAAAAACTCAAACCACAAGTAAAACTAGCTTTAGAAAAAGAGGACAGTGGACTCCTCTGACTCATTTATTTTTATCCAAAAGACTGTAGAACAATGACTTTGTAAACTACACATATCTTGTTTTTTTCTAATGCTGAGATTGCCCTTTTAAGAAAGCAAATAAACTAATACTCCAAATCATGCATTTGTGCCCAGGAATGTGGAGTGAAAGCACTTCCTGAGTGGCTTAGCTGCCCTTTAATAAAACCTCGCCTTGCCTTGCTGTTTCCTGTTCCTCCTTTTGGTTTGTAAACCTCCATTTTCTCCAACACTCTTTATAAAAAAGCTTAAGGAATGTGGATCATTGAGCAACCACGTTGTGTTTTTCTTTACAAGGGACAGTTACAGTATTAAAAAAAAGTACTACGTTCCTCTGCTTTTATTTGCCTGAATGAAAATTTAATCTAAAAAGCACTTGAAAATACCCACCTGAATTTAGTAAAATCCTCCCTTCTGTCAGGAAGGACAGAGTCTCTGCTCTGCTGGGCAACAGTCCTTCTTAGCTTGGTATGATAATGTACAGACTGGATATAAAGCCCCACTGTTCTGCACAGATGAATAGTGATGATTCATAGCGAAGGATGAAGTGAAGTCTTACTCTGGAAGGACATTTTCATGTTCTTATCAGTTTCAGTGCTTTACTGAAAGTCTGTCTTTCTGTAACTGTGTCTACTTTTTGAGGTTTGTTTTGCGTTTGTTCTTTAAAGTATTAACCCTGAGTTGGTGTGAAACATGGCTCTGTTTTTACTTAATGGGATACAGACGATTAAAGACATTTCCAGTTTCGGGTCTAAAAAAGCATTAAGTGAATATACCCCAAAAAATGAAAGAGGGATGGTGTTGTTTTCTTACACTATATCTGCCTAAAAAGTGTGAGATCAGGTCTCAAAATCCCTTTGATGACACTTAATTTTAGTTTTCTATACGTCATTAAACCATGGCATGGCCTATACGTACCATAATCCCTTTGTTTTGTACAGCTTTGCATGAGATGTATTGACTCATGCCAGTAATATAACTGTACCAAGTAATGCCAAATTGCTGTATAACATTGGAATGTAAAGCTGCACGCGTGAGGTATTCTGCAAGTTTTAAAAATGGCTTTGTCTCCTACTTTAGTGTTAAAGCCTGTTCCTTTGGTTATTGAGTATTCTCTGTTGATAAGTTACAAGTTTCTAGCTAGGTTGTGATGCCCTCTTTTTTCCTGACTAATTACTTTAGCCAGACACCTTTGTAGACAACATGATTGGTTCCTAGAAAAGGTTTTCTGTATACCTGATACTTAACAAAAGCTAAAGTTAAAGGTTTACATGGTCCATTTTCAGGTGGAGCACTGTTGTGTTGTGTTTATAAGTGTTCAAGAGCAAAATGGCCCTTTATTTGTGGAGGTTATGATGAAGAAGTTAAGTTTTAACTGCCTTTGAAGAACGCTGCTTGATGCTCACCAAACCTTTGGATAATATGTTCTTCATAATGAAAAATAAGACAGCGTTTAAAAAAATGTATTTTTTGCATCTTCTGAATTATTCCGATGTCTTTTTTTGTTGGCAGAACAATTAAAAACTTGAGGTGAAAGATGGAGCTGCTATGTATTGTTTTCCTTAAACCTTTAACTCTAGTCCATGGGTCACTGGAAACAGTTGAAATTGTAAGTTGTGATAACCAAATCTGGTTACTGTCCTCATCATTGTCTGCTTTATGAATCCATAAACTGCCAGTCCAGTCACCATGTCTGCATAGACTGTTCATTTGTATATTTGTGTGTACAAGGCAATGTTGGGTAAACTCCACTGACATTTGATATGTGACCTATTTTGATTTGCTGAACTGGGTAACGGGGAAACCCTTCTTCCTGGATTTGAAATAATCTGAGAAGCACACTTAATCTTAAATATCTAGACCTCTTGAAAAATTAAAGGTTCCTGTTAAAATCCCATGTAACTGAGAAAATCCTGGAAAAAAAATCCTGGAAACATAAACTAAGGGGCTACCACTGCAGCATGTTTGTTTTGCTTATTTTCCTGCTCATTTGATTACCCCAGCAGTAAACATATGTCCACATGCCTCTAGTCAGGTGTTCATGACTCTGAATGTGAGGGCTTGTGGACAGCCCAATGCGTACTGACGCTGTGGTTATTTTTTCTCTCTCCATGCTTCAGAGATGAACACCATTCAAGACTTGTGAGTCAACACCTGAATTGTCCTTTGACCACCACTCCCACTGATAAGGACACGTGTTTGCAGGTCATATACTGTATTAAACAGCCATAGTTAAACACATTAAAGCACCAAACACACACTCTTCACAGCCACACCGAAAGTCTTCTTAAAGAGCCTCTGTCCTTTTGCAAGTCAAAATACAATAAATGGGATGTACCACTGCGTGTGTGTGTGCATGTGTGTTGTACTATTATGGAATTCTAAACCTTTAACATCAGATTATGTATATTCTCATTTTTTTCCTTTTTATTTTGGCTTTTAACATAGCTTTATGTAGTTATAATTATATATTTTATTGCATTTCCTTGAAATTACAAAACCGACTCTTTTAACTTTCCTCTGCTTGATTAAACTATGATAGACAGAAAGATAGATAAATAGATACATTAATATCAAAGCCTCTGCAGTACTGTTTCACTGCTCAGTGATGACACCCTGTGGTCATGTCAGGTTACTACAACTTTGATTTCTGTGCTGGAGATAAGGTGAGCATAGAGGGCCACAGATGGTGCAAAAGAGCCACCGGTTAGAAAACGCTTGGCAGGTCAGCAAGAAAAATCCTCAGGCAAGACAGAAGAAAAGAAAACCCATAAAGCCTCCAAGCAAGATTTTTGTTTGTGTCAGATATCAAAGGATCTTCAAGAAGCCGCTTGGCAGTGGGAAATGGTTTGAAGAAGGTTCATTTTAAACTGTGGCATTGTTGACATTTAAGTATAGGTACTTTAAATGTCAAGGGGGCTGCCGCGCCTCCCTCATTTACCTATAAGCTCCCTGTGCATCGATAACGGCATGTTAACTTGAAGTGTATGAGGGTCAGGAAGGAATCTTACAGCAAACTTTATTGATGTATCTCCAGGAGATTTATGTCTCAAACTAAGCTGCACACAAACTATTACACTGGCTAAGTGAGAACCTTTACTTCTCTATCATAGACAGTATCACAGCACGTTAAGTTCTGTACAAATTCTCATAAACAAGGTAAACTCAATTACACCAACCGCACACATTTTCCAGACCTTTTGAGACATTTATCTGTATTAAAACTGATACTGATAAGTGTCCTTATATGACACTCAGTGTTACAGGGAAAACAACCAGTGGAATAACAAAGGCAGGCAGGCAACAGCAATGTCGGTTTCAATACTGGCATTAAATCTATTTAACATTGTGCTTTTTACAAACTGACAGTATTATACAACAGCTGCTTTTAAAGTAGCCTACTAATTTATACTTTTGCAGAAATAGAGGTTACATCTGAATGCAAAAAATGAAGATTAATTTTTATACAATGTTTTAATAGTATTTAAACTCACTTTACTGAGGCCATGTGTTTTATCCCTGAAAGGACTCTTGAGTTATTTAATAGTGCACAATGACTGAATAAAGTTGTGAGACTCACAAAAGACTGCTATCGAAATAGAACGGTCAAAATGAACATGGCGCAAATATAAGATGTGCTTTTTTTATTTTTTAAGTCCACTCTTTAGCCATCACATAAGGTGGCTGAGCTATGGAGTTAGCTTTGAACACTTCTAATAAGCACTGAATCAACGGTCACCTTTAAAGTCTTTATTGGTAGTCCACTGTGAAACCTTGACACTCAATAAACAGAAAGTGAAGAATGAGTCGGTACAAAAAAAGTCAAATAATGGGAAAAATATCACTAAAGTATGGCTTTTACTATCAGTAAAGTTAGCAAGTTAGGCTTCATGTCACTTCAAGACACATACAGCCTAAAACCTGTGACATTAAATGTTCACAGGAAGTACAACTCTTGGACAAGCCTATGTCCACAAGAGTAAAAGAACAAGAATCAAAATGCATAATGTCAGTACTTTAACAGACAAACAGTAATTTAACAGTTAGCTTAATGTTATGTCAGCATCACATACTCCTCAAGCAGCTGGCAATAATTTTCAGCTTGGCAAGTCTTCAAATATACTCCATAGGACTAAATTCAACTGAAAAACAACAACATATAGAGAGTACTTCTAAAATACTTTAACCTGGGGAACAAGAGTTGCTTTATTATATATTTTCTTTGTCAAAAGTCCGACAAATGGCTGCTAAACATTACCTTGTGGTATGGCTGCAAATGCTTTTGATGAAATCATCGGTTGATGTGACAAGAAGCAGATCATGTAATGTGATACCCTTAAAATTGTTTAAATATGGTGTAATTAAATGTAAAATTTCAAGAGAAATAACCTCCTGTGCTGACCTTTTTCACTGTGCTTGTTTCATAGACCGTGTTGATATGCTATGCTAGCATCTTTCAAAAACCTGATCTATGCGACAGCTAGCCCAAGCTGACACTAACCGTCAACCTGACATGAACTAAACTAACTTAGTTAACTAAGTAAAGAGAGGAGTTAGCTAGGCTAACATTAGTTTGTTTAGAGTAAGCAAAGTAATGTTAGCCTAGCTATTTCCTCTCTTTACATTATGCATAACGTTGTTTTTAAGCATGTAAGCTCTTCACAGGGGCAATCACAAAAACCCAACCCTTCACTTCTCTTTATAAACACCCTTCAACCCATTTTAAAACTGTATGTGCACTGAACTGAAGTTTCTGAAAGAAAAAAAAAAACCATTGGGATTAGTTGGCCAATAACATGGCCAATAAAAGAATTACCAGGGTACATTTTTAAATTTAGCTAAAGAAGAAATGACCCTAAAAGGAGTAATACCCCTTGTAGATAAAGTGAAGTACATTGCAAAATCAAGATGGTGCCCCTTTAATCAAAAGGCAACATTCATTTAGACAACAGCGTATTCGTTTAGTCAGACTGCTTGCTTTTGCTCACTGACCTTATAGACCTAGACCAGTCATTTACTCATGTCCAGTGTCACTTGAACACTTTGACCTGCACACTAAGCCTTCTGGTGGCCCCGCTGGCCCCTCAGACTACAATGAGACACTGTAATCCGCTACAAGTCTGGCAATTAAGAAAATAAATCGTTCAGGATTTGGAATACAATGAGAAGATTAAAAGATAGAGGCACACCTGCTATTATAAACAGAAGGGGATATTATTGCTTGTCGGGTCAAAGGTCAGCAGGAGGACTTAGATTTTTAACACTGGTAGAAGGAGGGGGGGGGGGGGGTGGAGGTGGATGACAAAGTAAAGATGTCATTTTGTGGTTTCAATTTTCTTATCAACCTGTTTATTTATGGCTGAGTTAAGCATTATTAGTAACCATTGGGAGTGCTTCACTAAATCATTGGACAAAGCCTATAAATACATTATTTGGGATATTTTCAAGCATTTTCTCTCATCTCACCTTACTACTCCTTCCTTCGATGCTGAAGCGTATTCTTCTGCAGCAGAGCAGTACTCAAATACCTTTAACATAACTTATCTTGAAATCTAGCTCACAAAGACTGCATATGTGTTTTGCTCCAGGCAAAACTTTGAGTCTTTAAGTGTGGTGTTGATGGCCCACATATCATCTGTAGGCACTTTTATGAGCAATTGCTCAAGGTGGAATGACATGAGCTTGAATGTATACCACTTTGCTTCCCCTGCTATTTTCACAAACATTGTTACTATGGGTGCTGAAAGTTCAACTTAAAGTTCAGACGGCAATTAGAGGAGGTATAATTTCTATAATTCTTTCATACTTCTCATAACTCTGAAAAAAGCCACACAACAGTTTGCCCCTAGTCAAATGAGGACGATACAACTTGACAACTTTAACTTTGAATTGAAATACTGAATCAGCTGTTTAAAACAGCATAATGTCTTTGGATGCAATTCCTAAATCCCCCTTATTCAAAACAGAGATACAGAGCATGCCTTTTCTCGAATTCTCCTCTTTAAACGGTGTGTTAATCTCTCATACATATATGTTCATTTCTTTTTTTTAGAAGGCTTTTGGGAACTCTGAGAAAAATATGCTGACACAATGCTGAAACAATTTTACACTGTTGACACACTGCCAGTGATTTATGATGACCCGTTTCACATGAAAACCCTTTAGTAGCCTTTACTAGATTATCAGGCACTCAGTGGAGCGCTGAACTTATTTCACCCATAACTGTAATAGTCTCCATTGTATATCATTTATTTTCAGCTGTGAAATCTGTTTCTCAGCCAGTCACCAATTTGTTCAATAATCCATGTTTGCAAAACTGATACTAAACTGGATAACATTGTCTTACATTGAGCCCAATGCAATACAGCAGATTTTATATATGATTTATTTCTTTAAATACACTTTCGTATTTATTCCATTATTCCTTATTTATATGTCTTATTTGATTCCATATTGCTATATTTCTTTCTGCTATAAAAGAAACTGTCAGAATACGGATCCCCAAGGAATAAATTAAATATTTCTAATTTTGATTCTGAAAATATTGAACAGTCTTAAACTATCTCAGACTTTGGTTGAATTCCCAACTCAAACATAAAAACATGTAAAATTGATGAATACGTTTAAAAAAAAAAAACGACTTACATCCATAGTTTTAAGAGGTCTACTATTAAAAGCAACAACAAGAAAAGGTGTGCAATTGATGATGTTTCTCATTCAAGCTATTGTGTTACCTCTCAGTCACAAGCAGCATCTGAAACTGCCAAGCTGACTGTCATGTTCGAAAATTGAGTAATTTCATTTTGGGACTAGGAGTCCCAAAGACGGTATTATATTGCCATGATCCTAAAAAAAATTATTAAGTTTAGACAATTTCATTTAATTCACTTTACATAACCTCCCATCTTAATAACAACATAATGAGGCTCCCCTGGTGCTCATTGTTCTTCAGGGTCATCTGTTATGTAAATACTTATTTGGACAAACAGCTGTCTTTTATTGTTTAGGAGGGCAACATGTTGAATACCTGCCTTCAGAACTAAAACTACATAACTGATCATTTGAAACTCAAACTAAATCAGGTTCAGAGAGGTTTAAGTAGGTGGCATAAATGATAACGCTGTGTTGAGTTTGTTGTGTCAGCTAGTGGTTCTTTTAGGCCGTATTGACTCACAGCAGTGCTTTGACTTCAGCATGCTCACAAACACGTTGCTAACACTCTGAAGTTTAACAGGAGTAATGCTTAACATGTTCCATTTATATTATTTCAATTCTATTTCAATACTTTACACCAACATGTAGTGTGTACTTTTTGATCCTCATGAGTAAACCGTCTTGGTACTCATTGTGCACTGAATTTAGCCATAAATGTAAGTGTGAAGGCACATATATACCAAAAATAGCAATAAAAACACATTCTTACCATAGTCAAATATTAATGACTATATTGGTGTTGAAAACCATGTTTGGGGGGGCTGTCAGTCATATACAGTATAAACAAAATACAAACAGATTTAAAGCTTAATGAAAGCTAGGATTGGCAATTGCAGGGAACCAGCTGATAGATTCTGAAAGTATTCAAAAGTAGAGTTCATTCGGCTTACATACAACGATTTGACATAACAGACCCATGACAGCCACAAATAATGCATTTGATTAATTGATTGCTTTAGCGATGTAAAGATAATTTCAACCAATATTACAAAACAATGTATGAAACATATTTTCCCTACCTTTTAGGTCACCCAGATGTCCCATGTCATAAATATCAGAGACTTGATTAAACCCTGCCGGCAGTTTGTCACATGGATGCAAATTCTACCTTCTTAGGAATCTGTGCTTTAGGGAAGAAGAGCCGATTGGTTAGAGTTTCAACTGACAGTGAAATTATGAACTAGGGTCACCTTTTACTTTTCACCTTAAAACGTGAGACCCTTTATCCTACATGTTCCATGAAGACAATAAAGGTGAGAGGGTAAATAGTTATCACAAAAACACAGGTATACACATTAAAAAAAGATATTACTGTTTGTATTTTGTGTTACTTGAAACATTAACTTCATTTTTAGGTTCCTATGTTCTCAAAGTAAAGACAAAAATATTTTATTGCACTGTATTGCACTCAGACAAACAAAGAAACGCTCTCAGGTAAAGTATTTTCCGGGATTTTTTTAGTTTTTAAATTTGTACTTTCTCATTGTGAATCCTTTTCTTGGAGCAAGGAGTTTTTGTCTAACAAGTTAAGTAAAAAAATAATTCAGCAGTAGGAACAAGATAAACATCTGACCTGGAGCATGGAGCCAGTGTGGGCGTTAATCACTGCTTATTTTCCAGCGAAGACATTTTTTCTTTACTCACAAATACCTCTTTATTTAATCTCCCTGCCTGGGCACCTTTCTTATGTCATAGTAGCTACAAAAAAAAAAAGCAAGAAATCCGAAGAGGAAACACTTCATGTGGACTTTAGGTTGGCTTTGTTATAGTTATGCTCTGGCTCTAACCTCTCACATTCCTGTAAAAACAGATTCAGTCATATGTGGGTGTGTAAGCATGCATAATTGCTACCATGCTTTTTATAAGTATCCACATTCATGAGTCAGGGTTTCTTCAAACATAGACTTGATATTGAAAATTGTCTTAGGTGAGATAATCCATTAGGCCAAGTTGTTGAATAGGGGAGATTTCCGCTGTTTTAATCTGCAGTTTTACACAATGAATCAGAACTATGTCTCATTCAGGATTACAGCTCAAAATTCTGTCCTCACAAGGAATGCTGTTTTACCCTGTTTGCCTTTGTTTTTCCCCGTTTACCGGGCATTAAGTATTGTTTCTTGTGCTGTAAGGGTATTAAGACTCCAAGGCTCTGAACATTGTACTCTTTGTGGTGGTAGATTTTTTATTTTTTATTATTGATTTAGACTTATTCTAATGCTGCTCTCTTTATAAACTGTTTGAAATTTTGTGACGTGTGTAATGTATGGTAATTTTTATTTTATTTTAACTGTTTCTTTGTTTCCTAAAACTCTGCTACAAATCAAGCGGCAGCTGCAGTTCCTCGAGTGTCCACCTGAGGCTGGCTTCAGAAGAAATCCCAATTTAGTCTCATAATAAAATGCCCATTTACAGCCCATTGTTTTACATATTAAAATGTGTGTCTATAACAGAAACATCTCTATAGCCTGGTTCAAAAGACGGTTTTGGTCTCTATAGCCCATTTCATTTAACCGTTCAGGGAATGACATTTTTTTATAATGCATGCAGAAATTAATTCATACAGTAGCATACTTAGGGCCTACTCTAAAATACAATGAAAATGCAATTTCTATGTCAAACATATAGAGATAAACACAAATCCAACTTTAAAAAACTGGCGCCGTGGAACAGATTCAGACTTTGTTTGATGGCATGGCATCTAAAAAACTTAAAGTAGTTTTTGTCATAAAACTGGACTGGAACAACAATCCAGAGGCTATGATAGAAGGCATTTAAGGTCACATCAGCATGAAGATTCAGTGAATCACAAGTCACATGCCTTCATTTCATAGTTGCATGTGAAAACCCTTGTGCTACACATTGTTGAAATCATCACACTTGGAATAATGAAGACATTTTTTATATTATGACTCTTACCTTGCTCTTCTGTTCATTTCGTCAATTTTCACGTGTCTGCATTAAACCCAAATCGCAATTTTGCAGTAATAGCTCATGAGGGGAATTTGGGTACTTACTAATCACAATACATAAAGAGATATTGAAAATCCCATGAATATAACTTTAAAACTTAATGAAAAGATGTAGAATCAGCAGGCATGCCAGATATGATTCCCATCTGACAGCATTATCTTTACTTCTTATCTTTTTACTGACCTACTGACGTAGGTAGTTCATGCAACACCCTGGTCTAAATGGATCAAAACTCTGGTTGTCTGACATTCCTTTGTCAGTAAATGTGCTCATATGTTATATAATTACAAAATCAAATGGACTGGGAGTGTAAAAAGAGGTTGCTAAGCGTCCAAATATTTCGGTGTCTTGGGGGGCTCATGTATCCGTGCAGACGCTCTGTGTATTACTGTAGGCCTTTCTTTCATTAAGTCTATGTTTAACTCACACAAAGGATTATATAATCTCAGGATATTGTGTAATAACTGAACTATGAATCCCCCAAAAAGCACCCACTGAAGGAATCAATGAGGTACTGAAGTCAAAAATGCATACCTCGACAGAAAAATACATCCAATGATCTCCAAAAATACTCCAGACTTTACCTCAAAGCTTGTTTCGTGAATTGTGTATATTTGGAGATTAACTGCATGAGAAGGGAGGGAGCTATACCCTGAAACACACACGCACGTGGAGGTTATTTAACCCTATTTATCGGCTGCTTTAATAAGCTGATTGAGTAAGTGGTCCAGGTCACAAAACTAACAAGTCAAAGTGTGTTTCTCTAGAAAAGGTACCAAATAAAGCTGAAAGCATACACACAGCTGACGTGCATATTTCATTATTTAAGGTTCATGTTGCTCAAGTCGCCCTGAAACAACCCCTTGTGCCCATTTCTCTGAGGAAGCCCATTTTTTAGTAAGTGCTGAGTGATGCTTGGTCAGTGTGTTTGTTGATCGTGCACTCTCAGACCCCATAGTGCCTTGCTAAAGGCCAGAGGTCGCCCCAGGTTTGGCTGCTGAAAGTGACCAATGGCCAAGACCCCAGGCCCCTAAAATGCAGCAGTACAACACCAGCCTTGTTACTGCGGTGTTATGCAGAAAGTGGACGCCGCATGTTGGACCATGACATGCCGCAGCACAGCTTGGTAGTCTTCGCTCCTTCGACCAGAGTAAATAAACACAACCAGCTACACAAACACTTTGGCTGGGGGCCGGGAAAGCCCACGCACTGCCCGCTACCAAAGGTGGGTGTCTAAGTTTAGAGGGCTTGTTGGGGCTGATGTTGCAACATCGTGTTTAGGGGGAGTTGTTTTCAGGACCATTCACAGTGGAGTTAGAACGTAGCCTAATGTTTGGCTGACTGAAACTTATCCAAGCATGAAACATTTTAAAGGTCACTGCAAAGTTAGCTGTGCTAAAAGAAGGGCTTCCTCCGAGAAATGGGCACAAGGGGTTGGTTCAGGGCAACTTGACCAACGTGAAACTTAGAATATGAAATATGCATGTAAGATATTTTTATGCTTTCAGCTTTATTTGGGTCATTTTTCAGAGAACCACACATTTACTTATATATATATATATATATATATATATTTTTACCATAACCGTTTATGTCCCCGTTTTCAATTACTAATTAAAGTTAGATAGCCTTCACATGAGTGACTATATGTGTGTGTGTGTGTGTGTGTGTGTGTGTGTGTGTGTGTGTGTGTGTGTGTGTTTCAGAGTGTTGGTTCCTTCCCTTTTCTTTACTTGCACTTCATCTCCAAACATACATGATTCCCACAAAACAATAGAAAGACAAAACTCTGAGGTAAAGGTGTATTTTGGCGATCATTGGGTCAGTTGAGGTGGGAATTTCCACTTTAGAAAATCTGATTACATGTTAACTCATCATAGTAATTCAGTAGTTTTTCAATACTGAGTGACTTTTTGTAGAAACATCCTCAAACAGATAAATCAATACTGTTGATCTTAGAGCTGCCGTCTTCAACAGAGCAACTTTGAACTGGTATGAATGTTTAAGTAAATTAAGTAACAATCTTTTGACATTTGATCTGCTTATGAACCTGAGCAGGAATATATCACACAGTGTATTATTATTATTATTACCGTGTCAAATCTGTATTGGTATGGAGTTGTTTTCCATCCCATCTGTCTTATCTGGGGACTGCATGAAATTGTTTTTGTCAGACAGACCTTGTGAGTTCGGCACGTTATGTAACAGTGTAACTCTAATGATCAGTCAGTCGTGTCGAGGGAATAACACGGGAAGGTTATTTCCAACCTCTCTGCTCATCACATACATAAAGCAACTTTAATAAAATTCTTCAGTTAGCTGTTTTGCCCTTTCTCACGTAAGTGCAATAAAATGACAACAAACAGAAGTCAGGCTGCATGGGAAGGTGACCTGTTGGTTAAAAGAGATTTTTTTGCAATGTTTTATCTGGATGCCAAATCTGAGTTGTTGGTAAATGAAGCCAATTGAAACAACAAATTCCTAAATGCATGGAATATTGACCAAGAAAGCTTGTAGTTCAGCTAGCCGTGTGGTCAGTCCTACATTAACCAGGAAGCTCTGAGCTCTGAGACACATGGATCATTTTTCATGCTGGTGTAGAATAGTCCATAGAAAAAGTAACAGGTGGACTTTTTGATCAGCACTGAGCGAGCTAACAAGTCAGGTATGGTACGCACGACATCACATACCTGCAATTCAGTGCTGAGCAATATATAATGAGTCATATATGATATACGGGCGAATATTACTCATATTTTCTTTGTGACACTGCTTTTTTCAGACAACGAAGATGATTAAAAAAAAGGTAAGCCAAGCTTTAAAACGGATTTCCACAACCACTAAAGAAACACTTCAGTCAAGGACCTAATTCAAAATAAAAAAGTAATTGGGAAGCAAAGAATTTTTTTCTGGACTCTCCAATGGTTCCATACATGTCACTTTCTTCTCCAGATAAGAGTTATTATTCAGGTTTAACATTTTGGAGTTTCTGGAGATTAAACCACTGAAAAAGTACATCATATTTTCTAAACGAGCAGATTGATTGTTGACATATTTCATCAAGAAATTAATTTATGTAATATTTATATTTAGATGATACCATTAGCATCCAAGGGGCTGAATAGTAAGAACTGATTTCTTATTGCATTGTTGATAAAACTTACATCACTCCTCACTTTATAAGTATAGGAAAGGATTGACTTTCACTTGACAGAGTAGTTTTTATATTTTAAATCTACTTAACTGAAGTCAAATGCTAAATATTTCTGCCACCACTGGATTAGAACAGAATCACAAAATGCAGTCTGTATACTTAGCTTGATTTGATATAGGGTTTTTTATCGCTTGTTGTCTTCTGCTGAAGCCAGATTTGAATGACATTTCATAAATTGTGTTTCTGTCTTTCACTGCCTCCATTGTCAAGGCAGGGCAGTGTGTGAATGCATCATCTCTTTGCCCAGACAAAAAAAGGCAACAAAGATTGCAATTGGTTAAGAAAACCTGGAGAGAGAGAGGTGCAAGAAAGACCCCTGGCTTAGTTTTTACATTGGGCTTTGTGAAAAACCCAATAGTCACCAGATATTTTGCTTACAAGAAAACAACAGCTCAGAACACTTTTTTTCTTTGAGGAGGCATTTAAGAAATAACTGTGTCTTACATTTATCCACGCTGGTGTCACTCAAACTTTGAACAGCATTATGACCCATTTATTTTTCTTGGTGTCATGTGTTATCTTGTGATAGTCGTGCAATAGAGCACAATCCATTGACGGCTTTCATTGAAGCAACATCCTCTGGTCATAAGTTTGTTACTAATGAGTCACCATCAGGCAATAAAGTCCCTGATAGGGTGGATGAAGTCACAGGAGGTGATAAGGTACACAGGATACACAGGAAGGTATAGGCTGTTTATTTTTCCATAACATATCGTCTTATCTCATCTTGTGAATAATTTATGTTTTTCTAGTCTTATGAATGGTGGGGATTTAAAAACATGAACGCTTAGTTACATTTGACTAATCATGGTCATGTGAATTTAGGTGTGAATGGGTAGTATTGCAATCTCCTGGAAAAAAAAGCTGGGTCACAGGCCTTTTAAAACCAGGACCAAGTGTCAAATGTAAAACCAAGAAATGTAATTGGAGGTAAGGGCTGTAATCACACAGCTTCAGTGAAAATAGATTTGCATGGGGATGATGCATATTTAACATATGTGTAAAAACACTGGAAACATCTATGATGAAAAAGTAATACTGACTGCTAAAACTTTGAAGAGTACAGTCCATTTTGCTGCAAATAAATAAACATAACATGTTGTTTTTATCTTGATGATTGAATGTTTTTTGCGTGAGCTTTAACATTGAGGGTCATCGTAGTCATGGGACATACGTTGGAGGCATTTCCTGCTTCCCGGACCTGGCTGGATATTGAGTTGATTTATACTAGGTGGTTGGTAGATGACAAGCCTGCTTGGAACAAGTGCTCTCTTTTGTAATACGTTTGTTCAAAATTACCGCTACAAGTTAAATCTAGAATGTTTTATGGCAAAGGGAACGAATGTTTGATGTCTTTCAATCCGTAGGTGTTATTGGGACAAACAAGCAGCTGAAAGGAGAAGTTGACTTTAATGTAATTGGTGGTAAACTGTCTTGACATGGCAAATAATTAGTCTTTTTTTCTTATAAGTTTATAAATTATGCTGTAATTGTATACACTGGTTAAAGATTTTGGTCTAGTTTTGTAAAATTAGCTATTACAAACAACTTCTTCAGTGCCTTTAAGTTGTTTGCTGTCTTAGAAGTACAATTGTGTTGCCTATAAAGACATATATCATGGGATTGATAAAGTATACCTTTCATTATCACTTCATCCTTAATAAAGATAAAGTAACTTTGTTGATATCCCTATCGGATAAAAATCACCAGTTACAAAAGCTTTAAAAAGACAGAAAAATAACAGGATATTAGGAGATAAAAATATATTTCAAGCAAAAGGAGGGCCAATAATATGAGAAAAAAGAAAAGATGTGATGACCTCTAGGCCTACTTATTTTCACGGTGACAAAACTATTCTTCACGTTTATGGTTTATACTTTTCACATTAACGCGGACCTACATTCACATCGACTGTACTCATCACTGCGATTATAATACCCGTTTATAGGCATGATGCCAAGTAGGCTGTGTCAAAGAGGATACAATTTCCCGGAGATAAATGACTCATCCAAGGACGACTGATTTCATCACTCACTTGCTTTAAATCAACGCCGTTTTAGTGAATGAACGATTTAAACTCTGGTCTCTAATAAAAACTTATATCGGAAGTTAAAAAACACGCTTCCAGAAATAATAATGATAATGTTTGAGGGTTTCAGACGATAAAAGGGATTTGCTTTTAATGATATCTTGAGAACAATCGACGGTTAATACAAATGTTTATAAAGTTAAAGTGTATTTTATCCAACATATCTGAGGCTATAAGAATTACATTACTCGAAATGACAAATCCCACATCAGGAAAAAGCCAACATCTGTCGACGGCTGGCGAGTAACGGTGGGTGTTAAGTTAACCGGAAGTGACGACAGCTGCAGAAATACTTTTTTTAGTCCCGTAAAATATACGTTGCAATTTAAAAATAATCCTCAGTCTTTATAACTTCACAAACCATACATACGAAAAGAAGTGCGGCGTATGTGACTCGTTAGTATTTTTTTTTAAGTTAACAAAAAACTAGTTTGACCTCTTTACCCAGGATACACTTCGCTCTTGCCATCTTGTGGAGTGGTCTGGTTAGAAGAGCGGCAGGCAGGAGTTAGCTGTCTGTTAGCTCTCTGGCGCTGTGGTAAAGTAGTTATCTGTCAGCTAGCTGCTAGTAGCAGCTGCCAAAAGTGAGCTGTCCACACGGCGAGAGGCAAAACTTCGCTGACTTTGGGACGTTTTCTTTGTCTTCCGCTGGATTATACTTTCTTTTTGAAGCTCTAAACTATTTGTTTACATAATGATGTCCCACATGCTGATACCGAGGTAGGGAAAACTAGCTATCATTAGCTAACTCAGCTAGTCGGCGAAAAATACATATAGCTGTGAGAGAAGAGTGGGCTGCGAGACCTCAGACTAAAGTACCGGTGGCAGCTGCTGAACAAGAACTTTGACAAGGGCCTGTTTGTAACTCCGCTGCCGGGACACAAAGAGGCCGACAGAGTATCAGAGAGCCCGGAGTAGAAGAACGGCAGTTTCCTGTGTGTTGTGACAGGACACCGCGGAACACTTGAGGAGTTTCAAAGGGTCTGGCCCCGGTTGTGACACTTTTCTCCGACAAGAGAGAGAGGAAGAGGAACGGTATGGAAATGTCCTGTGACGGTACATGTCTTTGTCATTTCCCTCAGTTGTGAATTTCTTCGCAAGACATAAGCCCAGCACATAGCTTCACCTGGGGGCAGACAGACTTTACGCAGATAGTGAACATGTCGAAAATGCCAGCAAAGAAGAAAAGTTGCTTCCAGATTACAAGCGTAACGCAGGCTCAGGTGGCGGCCAACAGCATCACAGATGACACAGAGAGCCTGGACGATCCGGACGAGCCCCGGACGGAGGACGTGTCGTCGGAAATATTCGACGTTTCCAGGGCCGACCTGGGGGTGTGTGAGAGGAGTTCATCTGAGGAAACGTTAAACAATGTGGAACCTCAGGAGTGCCAGCCGGCGGCTTCTGGTCCTGTCAACGGGGGAGTCTCTTACAAGAGTATGGGCACTGGTCGTGTCACACCACATAATTTAGTTAATGTGCCTGTTTCAGCCACAGCACAACCCATTGTTCCTAGCTCATCCTCCCCTGTGGCCAGTGTCTCTACCAGTGTGGCACCCTCTGCTCCTGTTAGCACCAGCTGTAATTCCCGTTTTAGAGTCATTAAACTTGACCATGGTACTGGAGAGCCCTTCAGAAGGGGCAGATGGACATGCACTGAGTTTTATGAGCGAGATTCAGATTCAAATATCAATCGAACTGTGGACAGCATAAAACCAACTGTAATCCTTGATCATTGTATAGACAGAGACAGTGGTCTAGGGGCTACTGGTAACTCTACGGTCACTAGCATTGCTTTTTCTGCACAGACTTTGGATAACACCTCGGGCAATGGCTACTCCGTCGGGCACCACAACCACCCCTACCCCCCAGAGCCTCTGCAGCAAGGTTACAGCTTGGCCTCGCAGATAGGGAGTGGGGCAAGTGCCTTCCAGCCCACAGGGTTTACAACTACAGTGTCACAGCAACAACAGGCTCAGGTCAATATTCAGCCCAATGCTCATCAAAACTTCCTCTCTAACAGCCTCAATGGCATGCACCAAGGTGCCATGCAGCAGAAGTCTCCCATCATGCCTCCTGCAACTCAGCTCCAGCAGTTTGCCTATTCTCCTCATCACACTGGCCTCTCTGCCAGCCAGTTGGACTATCGTCAGCAGCAGCACTTTGGTTCAAGCACTCAGAACCTTCACATGTCAGCCCTCACTATGGGGCCTCTAACCAGCCAGGTACCCTCGCCTGTAATCAACCCCGCTGGTCCAGGAGCCCATGGGCTGGGCGGAGAGTCAGTTTCAGCCCAGGGCCTTCTGCTGCAAGTGGGGAATGCACCAGCCATGGCCCCTGTCCTTTCTGGAAGTGGCTCCCAGCAGCATGTCAGCCAGAATCAGCCTTCAGGAGGGATAGGAATTGCCCCTGCACCTTCAGTCAGCACCACCAACACTTCTCACAGCATTGCTCAGAATGCACCTGCCACAGTGCCCAGTACCACCAACACCCCTCCAGGTGTGTCAAGTCAGGCGCCTGGCACAGGAGGACTTGTCCCGCTCCAGGGAGCCCATGGAGGAGCCACAACAGGCCTCGCATTTGGCTTTAACAACCAGGCAGAAGAAAGTAGGCAGAAGTCTGACTCCCTACCTCAGCCCAGTGCCATTGTGGTGCCAGGGAAAGATGGTGTAAAGTCTTTCATTGGCGAGGGCCTCAACCTGTCCACTCCTGCTGTCAACAGCCTCTTTGGAATCCATATCACCATGAATGTGGATGAGGACAGGTAAGAGGTTATCAAGGGGAAAAAGGTCTATGGGAAATTATTTTATATATCATGTTTACTACTTTTTGTAAAGCAGGGGGCAATCAGTGATGCAATGTAATAGAATAAGTATCAGTTTCCCAATCTAGGATTTAAAACATATTTACAGTACCTGGAGCAGTGTGTGTATCTGGAAGTTTGCCCTTCTGTTTAAAACAATTGTTACATTCTGCTACAATGTGGCCATTCTACACACTGTGGTGAACGCCTTTTCCTTCACCAGTGCCAAAATTAGCCACGCTATAACTAGAGGTGTTTGGTTGTGCTTAAAGAACAATGAAACAGAACCCCCATTTTTCTTAGCTCTGTTTGTAAGTGTAAAGTTGTACTCTGGAGGGAAAGAGAGATTATGGGGCATAGTGAGCCAATGAAAACTGGCAGAGACGGGAGGAATATTCTCTTTGTCATTAATAGGCAGCCCTCAAAACCCTGGATAGTACCTCGCCTCTTCAGACACCCACAGCCCCCTCCCTCAAGCTTCTATTCAACCATACAGGCTGTTTGAGTTTAGGGGATGTTAACAAGCTCTTGGATAAGTTACAACACACACTGTAACCATGTTTTGAAGCAGAAGAAACTCCTCAAACTCAAGCTTATTTTTTATGTATTTATCTGTCTTTTGGCCCTGTGCAGTTTACAGCCTTCCAACTTTAAACCTTGTTAATACTGACTCTTGACTTGCCTACAAAACAATTCTAATGTGCACACCAGCTATTTTTAGGGTTTGTCTGATGGCCCTCAATCAGCTTGAGCTGAAGTACTGCCACTCTTTGCCATTCCAGGCAAGCAGAGGAGAGCTCGAGAGGTGATTATTGAGCCAAGAATGACCTACATGAGAGTCAACACACACGTGTGCGCATAGTGTGTCATTTATTTATGTAGGCCTCAGTGTTTATCTGTGTTCCCCTGTTCTGTTCTTCAGTGCTTATTATGAATGGTACAACTAGAGGAGGTGTGTCTGTGTGTGCTTAAGGAGATATAGGCCTTATTTTAATCACTTATTGCGCAGATATTCCTGATTCTAATCATTGTTAACTGAAATCCAAGTGACGTTACATGTGTGTTCATAATGTGTGGAAAGGCAGAAACGTTGTGTTGTCCATGATTTCATCAGAGGAACAACCAGTCTCTATTTCCCTGGTTATTCCTGTGTGTGTGTGTACAGTAGGAGTGACATCAGTGGCTGTCTCTGTAGCTATGGTGATGCTGGCAGCAGGAAAGGACGTGTCAGGGAGATGGAGAGGACAGACAGACGGGCGCACAGACACGCACCTATATCAAACACACACACACCTTTGGCAGTGATAGCAGGCACGTAAGCAAGTGTGTCTGTGGCAGTGATGACATGGCCAGGCTGAATCAGCAGTATAATGTCTGACTTCTGCACTGGTTCCCTGATTGGAGTCATTGTTAGGTTGGTCTGTGTCGATGCTTACAGAAAAGCTTAACCTGTTGACTTGTGGCAAACCTGTTGGCTTGTCCTTTTGTTTTCCCTCTTCACCTCGTCATTTGTCTGAGACATTGTTAATTCTAGCTCAACAGACTTAAAACTGTGCAACTGTTATACGTTACGTTATGCCTCTGAAATAGAATTAAGTTCCCAAATCTTTATTCTTGTCAGTCTGTTCAATGTTTAAATGTTTCTTTTTTTCTAATTTGCACCTAAATTGCACAAGTATCCAGTGGCACTTCAGTCACACTTAGTCATTTTCCAGTAATGTAAGATAAAACATTTGGATACCATCTGTAGATAAACTTCACAATGCATCTGGTAAAACACCAAACTGACTTCCAATAAGTAACTTAGTCACTCAGTTTTCATTAGCATACGACACTTAATCACAACAAAAATATTTTTTTATGGCATGCAACATTTAAGGCAGGTCTAGACTGTGGTCTTTGGAATATTATTTACAGAGAAACAACTTAATCCTTTAAGTCCACTGAACAGTAACTTATTGAGTTGTGTTGACAGATTTATATTTTTTTGCAGCTTAGTTTATGCAAACCGTTGGGAAATCACAAAGATACGAAACTTGATCTTCTAATCCTTTGAAATGTTGCTGTGATTTCCATGAAACAGCTTGTACATTGAGCATCTGTTGTTGCTTCATAGGGACTCAGTGCTATTTAAATAGCCATTTAATACATTTCACAGAATTTCAATTTGGTTTTTAAAATGATTAAAAACTATATTCTGTAATAGTGCAAGATGTGTTGACACTTAACTTGTTTGACTAACTTAGCGGTCCAAGCTTTGAGAGATTTGCAGTGAAAAAAAAGTGTTGTCATGAAAAATGCTAAAACTCGACTGAGGGGAAAGCTCATCGATCAATTTGCACCAAACTCTGGTGAGACACATCTGCATACTTGAAACTATAAACCAATCGTATTTGACAACTACACTGTGGATAATGAACCATGGCTATCCCAAAGAAATACATAAGAAGTAGAGCTCTGTATGGTTTGACAAATGTTGGAGCAGCCATTTAATTAAAAGTGAAAAGAACATTCATAAAAATGTATATTAAGACTTTATAAGCCCATAAACTTAGCATACACTGTAAATAGTGAGAGTAGGGCCACTGTTTTGTTATTTTCACAAATCGTTATATAAGCGTATGTTCTGCTTGCTTCATACATCCACATGTATGCACACACATGTTGAATTTTGGTTTACCTCAAACATTTTCAGTGCAGCTTTTAAATTCAGTTGTGAGGCCCAAAGGCAAATTGGCAGCCATAAGCATAATTTGAACTGTCATCAGTTGTAATTAAGATGCCTTTTTAACCCTTAACATTCTTGTTAATCTCAGTTTAGACTTAATTAATTTTTCACAAGTAACACACCTCAGTATTTGGGACACATATTGTCTAACTTTTTCCGCTTGTCAGATGTGCTAAACCTCAGCGATGTGAAGGAATCTGCTCCAAGTTTCATTGTTTGGTTCTATTTTGTATTGGAGTGGATCACAAACAAAGCATTATGGGGATGGAGTTGTGAGATTTGAAAGATTTCCCCCCCAGCTTGAAACGGTTAGCATCTCTGCTCAGCAAGCTGCACCTCTGCCAAATGAAGTGATGAAGCTGCCCCCCGGGACTAATTGGTTCCTGACAATGGGAGCACTTGGCCTTTAACTCAATTACTGCTACAGGACAGACCACCATCCCTTCCCCTTCTTTTGTCTCAATTAGGAATGTTAATTATTAAAACATAATTGATTGGTGAAGCAGAAGAACAGTGGTAGCTTAGCGACTTGAGAGAAATGCAGCCTGAAGGATATTCTTGTACACAATTGACTTCACATCATTGTATTTATTTCAGAGGAGGAGCACAATAACTGACCTGAATGAATGTGACTGACCTGATTTATAATTGAATAAATAGAATATACTTGATAAGTTGGTAACATCCAAAAAACCTAGTCTCACCTAGAAGGATAAATGATTTAAAGTGAGTCGAAAGACTGATGTGTAATTTATCCTTCCTATATGCTGAGTGGAAGTGCTCATTCTACATGAGTCAGTACATTAACATGCCCGGTTCAGTCGACCTATGGTTTTGCCTGATTAAACAGTTTAATCGGACTACAGTTTGGTTTTGATTGTATGTGATGTATTCAAGGGTAAATCGACCCCCATCCACATAATCTCGGTGTTAGACCAACTTCAAGAAGGACTTTCACGGAGAAGGAATTCCCCCTGCGGTGATTCAGATTGGCTGAATAGCGCAGTATGCGGTATAATAGCTCCAACCCTTTTTATTTATTTAGCAAATGTGTTTGTGAATCAGGGGTCAGCTTGTGGCCCGCCAGCAACAACATACAAGATTATTTTGATTGTGACTTTTATTTATTTGATTATTTTCTTAACAACAACGCCATGACAACCAGTGACAAACACAAACCTTCCCGCCACTGAACAGTGTGGTAGCAGCGCTGTTGACAGGAGACAGCGCCTGGTGCTGAAACAAAGCTCTGTCACGGCAGCAACAGTTACCACCAGAATCACCTCCTCTTTAGCCTTTTGCCTTCAAAAAAAGCTCAAGACAGATTTTTTTAAAAACCTGTACAGCACGATTTGGCTACAGAATACATCTCAGTAAAAGAAGTAAAGGCTCCAGTGTAACATCAGGTGATATTGATCAACTTGTGCATTGGCATAGGTCATCGTTATGATAGTTAATGACCTTTTCCTGGGGGTTTTTTTGGTGGGTAAGACTCACCTTTTAACTTCACCCGTGTTTCTCAAATGTGAGTACTGGGATTGGAAATTTTGATAAGTGCAGGGGGTAAATGTAGAAATAAATAATTATAAGTCAGTTACATGTGTTATGGATTGTTCCTGAAATATTTAGTATTAAAAGTGCAATAACATTTTTTTTTTATTGTCAATGTGTGTGTGTGTGTGTTTGTGGTAAACTTAGTGGAAATTGCTAGACGCCCACATCTAGCTGGGTGCAGTCTCTCCTGCAGTTTGGAAAACAATGGTTCAACTGGTGGGAGAGTCATTTTCTTGTCATGCTTAAGAGAAAGAAAAGTAGGCAGCAGCCTGATAATATATGTAAACACTAGATTGACTTAAAGCTTAGAAGGAGCTTAGTGGGTTTCTAGATGGTTAGCCCTTAATGGCTCTCAGATGACTGAAAAATATTGTTAACTTGTCAGTCGAGCAGAGGTGAAAGCCTCTGTAATTAAGAAAGCTTTTCTTTTTTTTGCCAACTGATCCTACTTCTCTATGGTATAGCATGTTTTTGTATTCTGAGTCGAGCACGAAGCGATGCACTGAAAATTAGAACTATTGTCTGAGACTTGCGTGCTTATATTGTCACTTTTGTCTTTTTCATTGTTCAGCTCTTGATCTGACTCAAATACAGAAAAGTGGTGTGGTATTAACCAACATTCTTTGGCTTAAACAGAAACAAGTCAAAAATGTTCATAACAGGTTTAAAAGGTGACTAATCGAACTTTATTTAAGAGCCAATCCCCCTTGATTGTAAGTCGATTGTCCCCCATGATTTAAACTTGTACTATAGCTCCTCCCTCCATGTTACCCCTTGGCAGTTTGACAGTTTAACACAATGGGGGAGGGGGTGAGGACAGGGTGGGATGGAGAGTCAGGTTTTGGATGGGGCGTCTGTGTGTGTTTTTGTGCACTGAGGTTGTAGTTTGGTTGCTGCAGTGCCCAGAAACAAGGGAGCAGCTTATTTTCCACTGTTGGCCATGACCTGCATGAACTTCCAGGGGACAGATTCCAGGAGGCCTGAATGGCTGCGATTGTGGGACGCCCTAGGTTGCGGCTTGAGCAGACAGGTCAGCACCAGCTCTGTTTTTGGGGCCAGCCTGTCCTCCTGTCTGTCTCCCTGTAATATTGTGGTTTGTCTCCCTTGCCCTATTTTTTAGGTCGCTTACTAACCTCTTAACACTCTCACTTACTGTCACTTCCTGTTTTAATTAGTGAAGGGGGTCCAGCTTATACAAAAACCTCTCTGCTTTTTGATTTAAAAGTGGGTGAAGGTTTTGGTGTTGAGCAATAACGACCATTTTTATTCTGTCATATTGTGCTCGTTTATAGTCTTTTGCCCAAAAACAATGCCCCCCTCCTGTGAACAGGGAAAGCAAAACTAATGTCCTAGCTTTGTGATGTGCATGAGAATCGTGTTTGATAATCAAACATGTTACGTTTGATATATTTTTCCTGTTATATAAACTTTTGAAGAGCGAAGGAGGCCAGTTGTGTGAGGCAGAGTGGTTGAATAAGTTAGCATAGCAGGACCCACCCTGTTATCTCAGCAAGATGTGGTCAGGGGATCACTTCCAATTAGAGTGGACCTGCCAAAGCAAGTAAACAACCACACTCCTGGCGGCCCACCATAACTAACTGAGTTTGTGCTGGAAGCACAGCCATTGAATCAGCCGCGGAGTATGTTGTATGCTGTTCCAGGAATGGGGACGCTGTGTGCAAACAGTTGGTGTTTGTTGTCTTTTCCAAAATGGTCTCAGTACAGAACAGGTTAGACCCCCTTCATCTGAGTGGCTGCAGCATGTTAAGTATGAACTGACTCATTTCAAAGGAAGCCATCTGACACAAGAGAAAACTTGTTGAGATGTCCTTGTTACAAGTTGGTCCATTCTACATCAAGAAGGAGGGCTACATTGAGCTCAGGGGTTGTGTAATTTTCTAATTTATATGTCGTATCTCGAGATAGTGATGCTCACAATTAGAGAATTTAATAATTCCAGAATATATCAAAACAAATGGTTGGTTGGCGCTGGTTTAGCTCAATGATTAGAACATGTGCACGATATACAAAGAGGCTACAGTCATTGTTGCAAGAAACAAAACCTTTAAAGAAAGCATTACATTAAAAACAGAACACCTGTAGCCTCAACAAGCTTGAGTGGCTGCTGAACTTTTAAACTAGGACACATTGTTGAAAGACTTAAATCTGTTTGATTTTTTTGACGGTTAAATATTCAAATGTGTTAATCCTTTTCTTGACAAACATGCTTCAGAGCTTTCGCACAAGTGAAGTATTTTCGGCTGTCGCTTACCCAGTTTGCTTACAGTAAAGTCAGATATTTTTAAACTAAATTAGGGAAGTGCAAGAGAAAGAGGTTTAAAGGTCTATTTAGGAGGCTTTTTTTTTAACGTGCAAATGTCAGATACAACTTGTTGACCGTCAAACAGCGGAACAGGCAACATCTCAGAGTTTCTCTTTCCTTTTGACTCTTAAATATATTAAAATGTACAAGTGATAAATAATCAATACGTCTGCCCCTAACTGAAGCTTGGTGTTTCAGAAAAGAGGCGATATGAGTGAAAGCGTTTGGGATATAAATGTCTTCAGCTCCAATAATCTAACCCGTTGCCATAGAAAATGTGGAGCCATGCCTCACTGCCACTCAGTCTCCCAGAGTGTAAAACACGGGCTAAACAACAGTGTGTCAGTGCTGAGAGCCCCCCCCCCCCCCCCCCCCCCACCCCAGAGCTCAAGATGTCTGAATAGTGAGTAATGAGGATGTGTGGAAAGCATCGCAGGCAGCTGCATTTGAGTCATCCATCCTCTCTCAGGGCTCTCGCTCGCTTTCAATGGGTGTCGTCGACTGATCCGGCTCTCTGGTGCCTGTGACTGTTCATCTGTTCTCTAGTTCTCTGTGTGCGAGTGTGTGTTTGACTGTGTTTGTGTGGTACAGGATGATAGTGTGGGATAGGCTGAGAGAGTTTCAGAGAGGCTCCAAGGTGGTACTCATGTAGGGCTTTTTCTTGGTGTCATCAGAGCAAGCGAGCTATTTCATCCATTGTCCATCCAAGGCTTGTCAATTAATACAAAGAAACAAGTCTTGAGTTTAGTTTTTACAGTTTGAAGTAATCTGATCAGTGTTGAGCTTAGTGATACTACACTCTAGAATCTTTTAGGGAAAAGGCATTCAAGAAGCAAAGGCATTTTTTCAATATATAAAGCTGCTGGCTGTAGAGCACTGGCATCAGTATTTAAACTATTATGTGACTTTGAATGCCCCATGAAGCACAAAATACTCGATATAATGGTGGCAGGAAAAAGTTGTCGGTATTAGAGACAATTCTATTCCAGGAAATCAAGATGCTATCAGGACTACAATTAATGATTATTTTCATGATTGACGACTAATATTACCGTCGTCATTTGAATATAGATTATTGTTTGTTCTGATGTCAGATAATTAAGGAATGACATCAGAAACAATCATTAAGGTAAAGTTTTTTGATCACTATAAGCCAGAAACTTTCTTTAGCCCTTTTCAGACTGCTATTTTTTATGCTGTAACGAAGTTCAGTCGTCATCACGTCTTTGTTCATTCATATTGATTCTGCGACAGAAGGGGGGGATCACCTCGTCCCCCAGTTACGCCTCTATGACATTCAGATTTAGGGTAAAACGTCACAGGGTCGTAAATGTCGCGGCTTGAAGCGACGGTCTGAATAGGGCTTTCACAATGAAATGACACATTTCACCATCAAATTGAACAAATCTTCATGACATGAACACAGGCTTTTTCTTAAAATGTATTTTTGCTAAAGGATGAGCTGATTCATTCGTGAGCATCTAAGTTCTTCTGTAGCTATATTAATATATATTTTTTAGGTTTTGTTGGGTGCTAAAGTAAGTTCATGCCAGAACAATCTGATCTTAAGGCCGACTAAGGTCATATCCGTCTTGCAAATATAAATCTAACATTCATGCAGGAAATGCAAATTCTTCAGTGGGCTTTTTTTCTGTCTTCAGCTGAGAAGCTGCAGGTTTTGTCAGAATCGAGATTTCCTGCCTTGCTTTGATGTCCGCTTTCGTATTCTGTCGAACGCTTCCTCTGAGTAGTTCTTCCACTTCTTTCTTTCGAGTCAGCTTCCTCTCAAGTGTCTTCTCGAGTCAGCAGTGTGCCCCCCCCCCAACAAACATCCTGCAGTGTCTTACAATGATCAGACCGGTTCAAGGAAACGGAAGTGAGTCATTATGGTTTAGTAGACTGATAACGGTTTATTCACTCATTCGACTGTGGCATTAAACAGATGGTATCTTCTTTTATCAACACATTGGATTTGTCATAGGTGCCCAGACTTGCCCTCTCTTTCACCTACTGAGCCCATCCTAATTGAGAAGTACCTCCTGGCTTAAACTAATAACTTCCTGTAATAATTATGTTTAAGTGTGTGTTTGTAACTACTGTGCTATCATAACTCTTCAATTCACTTATTGCATCATGCTGTGTTGACTCAGAATCTGTTCACTTGATCCCTTTTGAAAGAAATCTCTTAAAACGTAAGTTGTCTCTACAATAATTGGATGCCTTTCATCCTCTTTGACAGTAAGCTCTTTTAATCATTACACAGTTTTTTTTCAGCCTTTTAAGAAGCCACATTGAGCCCTGTTGACCTCCTGGTTAGCACTATGGTGAGGTGTGAAGACTTGTTTCAGTCTGAACTTTCACACTGCCTCTTCATTTGAGTCAGCCTCTAAGTTTGACGCGCATTTCATCCACATTCTTATCTGTCAATCAATCATGAGAACGAGTGAACAGTCAAAAGTTATTTGCTAAAGAATGGCTTTAAAAAAAGAAACACTATTAGGAAATAATGTTAGTTTCTCACTGCTATGTCCTTGCATATCTTTTTCATATCAGTCATCCATCTTTTTGAATTCAACATTTTCTTTTTTAAGCTTTCTTCTCACCCTCTTTCTGTATTCTCGTCTGCCACCTAGCCACTTTGCCAACTACCCTGCCTCTTGCCAAGAATGAGGTCATCTAAAAAAACTCGGCTGAACAAAGAATGGAAAATATTCTGCTGCCACTTCCTGTGTTGTCAGTGAATGTGCCTCAGCAGCAGGATTCACAGCACATTGACATTTGATTACTGACCCAGGATCACTACAAGATGTTGGATTGATTGATTGACTCAGGCTAGCTAACATTCCTGTCAATCAATCCATTTTTATTTGTATAGCGCCAATTCATAACAAATGTACCTTACTCTTTGTTATGTTATCTAAAAAAAACAACATTAACAAATACGGAGGACGTGGTTCATTATTTTGCTCTTCGGCACCACCAGTTTAACGTCATTATAGTCGATGCTCTTGTACTTTCCATGTTGGGTGACTGAACTTTAAAGTTAAGTTATTTTTTAATCTAAACACAAAGCATGTGATCATCTCATAACACATAATATTAATATAGGTCAGACGGACTCTCCAACCGTAGTGTGACCTGGCACCAACACTCAAAATAGAAAGAAAACCTTTATTACAAAAATGCATCGTTTACTATCTAAACAGGACTGTTTATAGTAAAGATGTCGTCACACTTTAAATACTTAGGTATATTTTGCATCTGGTATCTACACTAACTCACGTATAAGCCTTCATGCAGAAATGCTAATAAAGAAATTGATTCGACTTCATTTTTAACCTCTAAAGGTCATCTTTGCAGTATTTATTTTTATCCTACAATATTCGACTTTATATTAAATAAAAGAGAAGGGCGGAGAATTTGAAATAGCAAAACAAAACTGGAGGGATAATGTCTCTTTTGAGTGAAGAGACCAGAGTAATGAGAAAGACAGGAGAGATCATTTTCATGAAGTTCATGAACTCAAGGAGTAAGTGTAGTGTAATCGAACCCATCCTTTCTAAGATGTCAGGTTTATTTGAAGGCATCTTGAAGTCTTACAGTGAATGTATTTACAGTAAACACATATTTAGTGTTCAGATATGATTTAGGAAACAATCTAGAAAGCAGAGGAATACCTTACAATGATAAACATGATAACATTCTTTATCTTCCTATTCTACAATGAAAAGCCTTGTCAAAGAGCGCCTGGCACTGCCCACTTCCTGTACTAGAGAATACATAGGATTGAGGAAAGTTTACCTTATGGCAGGCTCTGTACTGCCCGCGTGACACACCCAAGGTACGGTATGTTAAAGGAGTGTGTTGTGATTTGTCACAGGAATCTGCTAGTGTTTCTCTTCTGCACAGAGATACGATTGCCAGGGCAACCAGCAATACAACAGCAGGAATAATTTGGACCAAAGCCAGGGTACGACATTTGAATATTGTTACGGTATAATTGCTGATTATTTCACAGAGCTTTGTCATGCAGCTTTGTTTGAAGTGCATTTGGGTGGTTCTGTATAAGTCCTAGTTGACACTAATGGTGTTTTATCAGGTGCGTCTAAATGATGTGCTGCTGCTGCACCTGAATAAATGTAGGAGCACCAGTGTTACCAATGCAAACAGTCTGCAGCCATGTTGCATACTAAACTGTAGGTGTGTGGTATTGTTATTGTACAAAACAGTGCACAGCTCTAATGTTAGATTTGATGGATTCAAAAATGTTTTATGTAATAGGAAAGATTTCCCTGCTGAGAGCTGCCAATGAATGAGCATATTCTCCCTTAAGGGCAGACCACTGGAAAAATACAGGTCTTTGAGTTTCATCTAGTGTTATGTTTGTTTTAGGTTACTATTTGTATTTTAGTTTTTTTTAATTGACTATGTTGCCTTAAAAAGACAAAAAACCTGACCTCTGACCTTTTAGGGTCATAACCTTGATTACAAAACATTCAAACATGTTGATAAAAGTTTAGATTTGTTTCATCTTCTCAAGAAATCAACAATGTCTTGAGTCAATTCATTTTTATCATGCGCTTGGTATCCTGCTCTGCACCTCCCTAGTTCCTCTCGTCAGATCTGCTCAGTTGCCTGGCCTGCTTGCTAAACTCCCCCCACCCTCCTTCTCACCCCTCAGGAAAAGTCACTGGAGAGTGACAGGTCGGCGTTGTTGTACACAGCAGCTGACAAGCAGAGACAGAAACTGACCTGAGGGCTAGTATGGCAGAGTTCACTCGGCCAGCGTCACGCTTCAGGAACCGTTTCTACACTTTATTTAACAGGCCGAGTCAATGAACTTGAGCTCTGTTAAGTGAAATCGAGCAGATTGGGCGGCTCTGTAACTCCAGGCTGATGCTATCAGCTGCCGCCCAGCTGAATGAGCCACCCTGGATCCTGAATCATACGGATTCATGGTAACAATTATGTGCAACCTCAAAGCAGAAATTAACACCCTCAGCTTACGAACATGCTCATATCAGTGTGACATATTTTCAATCTTTCACTGACTTTACATGTTTGCTGAGGTGTTCAGGCCTGTCTTTACCATTGCTAAAGCTTGAGCTATGGGCTTGTTTGCTGAGGTTTTTTAAGTTGAGTCATAAATACCCCAAACCCCTATTCTGTGTCTGGTGTGCTGTAGCTTCCCGACAGAGAGTGGGCTGGGTTTCTGCTGTCAGTGGTGGTTAGCTGCACAGCTGGGACTCTGCCTCAATCGAGTATGGCTTCAGGCGGGGCCCCCATGCAGAGGGTCAAGTCCCTGTTTGCCGATGAGCCTTTTCCTTTCTCTCTCCCACGGCACCACCTAATCACTGCGTTATGAGAACAAGTCCTCCAATCGCTGGGGTTACATCTCATCCCTTTTGTTAAGTTTATACAGCCTCCTCCTGTATCAGGTTTAAGCCAGAAACCTCAACTTTAATTGTTTGCTGTGAACGTAGAGAGAGAGTTTAGTATGCAGCACAATGAAGATAGTGAGGATGAAGTCTGCACAACTCTGCGTGCAGTCAGCAACATCAAAGACATCGTTCCAAGAAAAACAACTTCGGGAAAACAACCCGCAGTCAAAAAGCCAAAGTATTTACAATGTGTTGGGTGTCGTGCTGCCGGTCCTTGTGTTTCCACTCTATGGACTAAACACCATACAGTCTGCTTTAGGGTTATGTTAAAGGGAGGGAATTTAATTTCTGTGCCTTCTATTAAAAGCAGCAACTGCTTTCCTCAAGTGACCCGAGGGAGCGTGCGTTCATTCAGGCTCATGAAGCGACTTTTTTTTCCGGAGGGATTGAATGGGCTTTACGGAGTCTATTTGTTCATCTTGTGTCATGATTGTTAACCTGTCAGAGTTCAGGGTATTTTTTATTGGCATACTTGTTTTTATAAGTTCCTGTTCCTCAACAGAAAGTTGGAACCTCATCAAATAATCATGGTTATGTAACTGTAGAATTGCATATTAGATAACTTTTTGTTTATTGCTCTGTAAACATTGTCATCACCAGTGTTGTCACTAACGCGTTACAAATTAACGCGTTATTTTAATCTGATTACTTTCTTTCAGTAACGAGCAATCTAACGCGTTCATTTTTCCAAACCAGTAATCTGATTAAAGTTAGTTTCCTAAGTGGCTGTGCGTTACTATTTTGTTATTGCCTCATAACGTATGTAGAATGCAGAATTTTGTTGTCATTTTCGAAGAGAATGAGCGGAGCTGATACGTTTCACTTTATTCAATGTGTGTGCTTCCACTGGGTCCGCTGCGCTGCGTCTCAGCTCCGTCTCAGCTCCGGCAGTCCGGAGCCCTCCGGAGCTGATACGCAAGGCTTCTATTTTTGCCGGATGCCGGAGCACGACGCATCAATTCAGCACAGAAAATAACAAGCGGGACGGGAAGTCAGACACCGATACAACATTAAAACATCCGGTTTATTTTCAGAATAAAAGACTCCTTTTTAACGGTTCAGAAAAACGACTGTATGTGTGTTTGTTTATGTGTTTATAAGGTTAATAAAGAGTTTAATACCATGTACATCGTATTATCTCGTGCTGTCATGAGTTAATCTTTAAAATACCGCGGGAATTCCTTTGTCTCTGCACCCCAGCTGACCGGCTGTGCTCTGCGTGCTGCGGACGGAGCACGCAGCCGGTGGGTATTGAAGGACGGGGGTGCACGGAGCCGTCACGCACCGGAGCGGACACGCAATGCACACGGATCTGGTGGAAATTCGGCGTTATGTTGAGGCAGCGAAGGGAGGAAATCGGTAAAAAGTAACTAATAAGTTACTTTAAAGTAACTTAGTTACTTTGATGATAAAGTAATCAGTAAAGTAACTGGATTACTTTTTTTAGGAGTAATCAGTAATCGGATTACTTTTTCAAGTAATCTGTGACAACACTGGTCATCACCCATCAAATTATGTAATATCCTACTCCTTGGATACTGCTGGAAATAGTTTGGCATGGTTAAGGTAATAGGCTCTTTGTGTGTTGTGACACAAACATAACGACTCTATTGACAAAGGTTCTGGCTACTAAATCTCTTGTCAATCACACATCATGAGTGCAGGGAACAGTCATTGTAATCTCTGTGTGGTGTGACTTTGCTTCAGGCAATTCACTCCAATGCAAGACTCATTTTTTTTGGCATCTTTTTGAAGAGTATTTACTCAATGTGTCTTGTACAATAGCAGATTGTTTGAGAAGCTTTGTATCCAAAATATCTCCCTCTGGCTTGACTACACATGTTCTGTCAAAAGATACAGATAGGCTGAAACTGTCCTTAAACAGTCCAGTGGTTTGTAAATTCATTAAGATTAATTCAATTATCCTTAAACTGAATTGTTGCCAAAGCTAAAATTCAAAAGGTAACATCCTTAACAAGAGAGTTTATGAACATTTGAAATAATGCAGAAAAGCCCTAAATCGGTAGATAAGAAATCACTGAAATGCAGGAAATAAAGTTTTTATGCTCAAATTTTCCTGGTGGAGGAAATCTAGACTCCAACTTCTAATATGTTGAAAGTTCTGGGTTGGTTGGCTGTAGTTCGTCGAAACAACGATTTCTTGCCATTACTAAACCGATGTAGCTTACGATGCAGGTGTTGTGACTTGAACGTGAACTCTAGGTTATGTATTTGTGCGGTAAACTTTAAGATATATGCAGTGCTTTGCTCTGCGCTAGAGCACTTTGATGGTTGGGATGAGAAATCAGCTTAAACTCTGTCCTGAAAACAGACCGACAAGTCACTCTTTAAATGAACCCCTGAGGGGGGCACGAGTTGTCGTCACGTTTTTACTGGTGTAGATCACTCGGGGCTGTAGGTCAAACAGAGAAAAACGTATGAATTTGCATACCCACCTTCCAACATTCTGCCTTTTTACACTTTCACACACTGATACAGTCACTCAAGTATTTGCTCCCAGCTATGATGCTAGTTTCAACAGCTCAACTAGGCCAAATGTGTTAAGCACTGCAACGTGACAGAACAAATGTGGAGCTGCGTTAGGGTGACTTCTGTAAGATTGCGAATAACGATCTGTATTCAGCTTGGTTAGTGCTGCTACTAAAGATAACATTTATATGTGATGGGTGAATGCCTAATGTATCTTTAAAAATGTACAAAAATAGTGAAAATACCTGCTAAAAAACCAGAGCCTGAGAGGACATCTCCTTGTTTTGTCTCTTGTTTTGTAGGACCAAAGATAATCAGTATCCCATCATATATGATAGAAACATTTAATCCTCACATTTAAAAACATGAAACCAGTGAAACACACTGAAACCAAATCAATTATGTAAAGAGTTTCTGGCTCATTTTCTATAGATGTATTTATTGTGTCAGCTTATCTCTGATCAGACTTAATGACTGCACTGAGGCTCACTGTCACTAACGCTTGAAACATTTTACTCATTTATAAATGCCTACATAACCAGGCTCCACGGGTTCTCAGTGGCCTTGTGGTTCCACTTAAAGTTTTGGGAAAGTAACACAGGAAGCATCTCAAAGAAATGAGAAGGGTCCCTTAAGTAAAACCTCTTCTTGGCAAACAGATTTCTTTTGACCTGTGGAACTCAAACTGTATCCTGACCGGGACAACTTTAAAGATGAACTGGAAAGTTCCTGAAGAGGTTTTAGTCATGCTGTCATCCTAGCTCTAATGCTGTGTAGTTGTGTTTTTTGTATTAAATGAAGCTTCTTTCTTTCCTGACTAACGTTGGTCAGTTTGTCATATTAATCATTGAGTATATGTTCAATACTGTCTTTTGTGTGTTTTTTGTTTTGGACATTGCAAATGAGCTTAGGTTAGAAATGCTGTGTTGTGTGGCATCAGTTAACATGTTATAGATTTGACCATGCAGTCGTTTTAGGGTTGACTACAACCTAAAGAATCTTTTTTACACTAGAAGTATTTTTGTCATCTAGTCTTTAAGCACATGATTCAGTATTGAGCTTAAGGGTAAACACTGACAACAGCTGCTGTTGTTTTCCTCTCTGTTGCTCTGCTGTGATGCTGGCGTCTATATAGGAAACCCCTTTACAGTATCATTCAACACAACAAGGTTCATGTAAAGATTGATTAGTCACACTACAGGATGGATTGGTCCTTAACCGCTTATTTCATCTCACATGGAAAAAGATGGACAAAAAAAGTCAAGTCTGTAAATGAAAGATTGATATATTTAAATTTAAATAAAGAATTGTGCAGAGAAACAAAACAATTGAAAAAAAACCATAAACAGTTAAATGTTATTCTCACTGCCCACTTTGTGTTTTCTGTAGAAAACAGACCATTAGGGATGGGAATCTTTAAATATTTCACGATTGGATTGGATTTCCACTTGATATGATGGAGGATGTGCATGTTTGGGGGCGACTATGACTTGGTGGTAGAGTTAGTCGTCTTTGAAACAGAAGGTCGATCCACAGCTCCTGCAGTCAGGTGTCCAAGTGTCCTCGGGCAAGATTGAACCCCAAATTGCTCCTGCTGCTACATCAGTGGTGTGTTAATGTAATTAGTTTCTACTGAACTCTAAACACACAAACTGAACATTTACTCAATGATTAATATGACCTAATTAATATGACAAAACTGACCAATAGTCAGAAAAAAAGACTCTGCATAATAGCTAAATGACAGTGTGACTGAAGCCTCTTCAAAAACAGGTAGAAATGTATCTAAAGTGTTGTTAATCTGACATGCCACTCTGCCTTATTTCTCTAGATTTTTTCTACTGTCTTAATCCACAACAGCAGCTTTTCACTCAGCCTCTCTTCCTTGTCCCCTGTCTGCTTAATGAACTCGTCATGCCTAGAAAATCTCCTTTTATCCCAATAAAACCAGGTATTCGGTCTAGCTCAATGAGCTGAGCTGCTGGGTTGAAGTATATTGTTTATGAGCTCTTTAAACTTTAAACTTGCCGTGTCTAAATTCCTCACCAGTGCACAAAGAAACTCGAAAGTCCTCAGCTGCTGTTTACCGGGTGTGGCGGAGATAAATCTGTCATAGGCCCAGATATGGAAACTCGACTATAACTCACTCTGTGACACTCATTATACAGCAGTGGATCAGTAAGCTTGATTTTCTAGTTTCCTAAAACAATTCCTTTCTCCAGCCATCTCATTGTTTCACAATCCTTCAGGGTCGCCTAAATAGGAAACTGTGCGTTTTACGATTTTGTAGACCACCCTGGCTCTGATTGTAGGGCATGCCCCCCTTTAAAAAGTTCTACCTTTAGGGTGCAGACAGAAGTGTTCAGTGACATGAACTAGAACCCAGCAGGAGCATGAGCTTATCTGATGCATACGCTTTGACAGATTGCTTTACCAGTTTACTTTCCTGCTGACTTGTTGTTCGTTTCCCTTTTGAATTGAATTGAATTGATGATTTGATTGGGACAATACAAAGAACCCCCCCCCCCCCCCTCTGTAATTGTTACAGAGGCAGTGGATTAATAAGTCAAAAGAAGAGGTTAAAATTACTGTTGAAAATTAGGGTTGTCAAAAACTATCATACAAACATTTCCAACACCCCCCTTTGATTGTTGCTAAGATTATTTAGAGCATTTCAAAACATTTACACACCAAGGACTGAGATTTGTTGCCAGGTTATATTATGAACTTGGTGCATCCTTTAAATCCTGTGCGAGCAATTAACTTAATGCTGGTAAATATTTGATGTGAGCGGTAATTTGATCCTACCCTCTGCTGTCAGGAAAACTGCCCCCGTTTGAAGTTCACTTTCTATTCTTGAAATCGGCACGGTAAGGCAGCAGTAAATTCATGAAAATGAATCACTGACGGGAGATGACAGAGTTAACTTCCTTTGGAGATCAATCATGATCAGAAGTGGCCTTTAACATTGTACCAAACCGCATTGTGCATTGATTGTTATTATACAGATCATAATCATTGTTATCTTACCTTTAAAGACATATGACGTTATTTTTTAATGAACATTTAGAAAGCAGTGTTAGCAATATAAGAAAGTGATTGACAGTAGTGCAGCGACTCTGATCACTGTATGATGACGTTTCGTTCCTTGGTGCGACGTGCAAACATTCTGCTTGGCATTGCCTCTGGATTGGATCATCGTTTCCTCTGACCTCTCGGTGTGGCTCGGGTTCTTCCTCTCTTCTCTTCATTCTCACCCTCTTTCCCTCCCTCCTTCCCAGCAGACATGTTTCCCTTCCTTTACTCGTGTTTCTCCTGTCTCTGTTTCCTCCCCCATTAAAATGCAGGAACCCGTCCACTGCTTTCTACCAGGCTTTCCGGCCTAGCAGGTTACGAGGGTCAAAGCTTGTCAACGATAGGTACGAGCTTGGGTGTGATGACATATGTGTGTGTGTGGTTGGCCTGGACTAAACTGGCTGACTAAACCTGAGCCTGCACCACTCAAACCTCATGCTCCATGCAAGAAAATGTCCAGTCTGACAAGTTTCTGTTTTAAACCTGTAGACTCACACAAGTGTGTGATGTATTATCCTGGGTTAAAAAGACCACATTTAACCGTTGGACCTTGTTTATGAGGAGATATTTTGTAAATAAATATTATTTAGAAAGCAACCATGCCAATAGGTAACAGAGGGACATAGAAATGTGTCATGATTATTAATAATTGCTGAATCATTCACATTTCTGCTGTAACAGGGATAGTGTGCTGGAGGGAGAGAACTGAATGGACTGGAAAATCATCCTGATCAGAGAGATTGGCAGAAATGTGCTATCAGCAGCTTTGATTGTTTTATTCATGAGTGAATCAGATGAGAACAAGAACGAAGTGTTTGCTCACTACATTGTCCGACTTTCTGGGGGAAAAAAAATACATTTTGGGACGAAAGATTGAACTAAATGACTTGTCAGCGTGGACATTGGAGCAGCTGCGGTTTGTGTAACGCATGCAGTCCAAAGCTTGGCACAAGCATCAGGGTGCACTTTTCGACACTATGTCGAACACGTTGAGTGTCGACGTTATGCCAGTCACGAGGATCCCCGCGCTCAAGTTGCTTTTTTTCCCCTGCGACAAGTCCAACACAGTGCCAGGGGGTTTTTAGCACCACAAATAGTTGATCACACTGAGAAGACATGACAGAGGTCGTATTGTATGACATAATAGTGATAACAGTATTTTTTGTTTTGCACCATTGTAACAATAGTTCTTTGCTTTTACAAAGTCCAAAGCCTGAGAAATAAATAACAGAGCTGGAGCTGCTTCACTAATCGACCTGTCAGGCCTGAAATAACACTCTATCACATGAACATAACATGTCCGAGGAAAACGCTTCCCTTTGTTCCCAATGCAGTCATGATGTTCATCAAGACGACATTCTCAACTCAACACAAATATAGAAGAGCTGAAAGGATTGTTTGTATTTGTTTATATTAGCGCAGGGCAATATATCAGACTTTTAAAGGTACAGTATGTAGAATTGCATGCTAATGTTTACATTAAAATAACTAACTTAAATTAAAAATGGACTAAACCCATGTTATATATATTTTTTAGTTGAGTACTTACATCACCTCAAATATTTCCAAAAGTTATCAAAGCCAGAGAAATCCGTAATTTAATAGTTGTAACGGGACGTGTCTTGTAGGCGGCCGCCATGATGAGCCGCCATGATAGACATGAAATGTTGATCGTCGTCAAGGAAACACCGGATGTTATGTCAAAGACCGCTGCATAAGCTAGCGCTAGCTGCTACTGAAAGCTGCCGTTCTGTCGCTGTATGTGCTGCTGTGATATAAAACGTCATGTAAATTATACTTGGATACATTGTCAGTACACATATTGTCTTTCTCAGGTCAGTTTCGCCCGTTCGTATTGATTCAACACGGAGTTCGTTCGTTTTCTCCCATGATACCCCGCGAGCCTCGACGTCATCTTTTGTTATTGTTTTGATTGAGAGCCCCCTAGCGGCGGATTTTACATACTGTACGTTTAAGACATATCGATATATTTTATAACAAGATAAGACAAGATCATTAATATCGATATAGTTTATGTTGCATTAAAATAAGATTATAAACGTCTTCTATAGAGCTGCCAGTTCACCTGTTTCTCATCTCACTGTCTGTCCCTCTTCACCCTGCTCCTCCTCTCTCTCCCTCTCTGAGCCTGAAAAAACTGAATGAATAACAAAACACACAGCTGTGTTTATTTTGTTATGCAGAAAAGGACACTTTTTTTTTATTGTACTTAAGGAACATTTTAGATATTACTTTTTGATTTCACATCAAAAACTTGTCATGTACATGTTGATCTTGTGCGACTGACTGTAAATAAAAAACATATCTATATATCGAGTATGGCCATTCAGTTCAACAATATCAAAATATGACTTTGGGTCCATATCGCTCAGCCCTAGTTTATAAATAAATGCAAAAAGTGAACAGGATCCAAATCACCGATTTGAGGATTTCCTGCTTTCCCTTTTTATTCGATTAAACTATCAAACTGGACAAGCTATTTAAAGATGGATTATTTGTGAGAATTATTTTGAGAATTTGTAAAGTTATTACTTCAAACAACTTCCATGACAATTTTCAGTTTATTTCCTCTGGGTTGATCAACAGGTTGCCGATGAACTGAAGTCCTTTTATTTATGAAAGCCTGTGCTTCTGCAGTTTTCTTCTGTATGACGAACTGTTTTCAGTCAGCATTCCCAGGAATCTGTCGACCTGCAGTGATTGGTCCGCCAAAGACTGAGTCATTCAAAATTCAGATGAAGACAAACAGTGGACACTGTCCGATTGAGATCTGTGTTTTTCATCGTCATCTCCATAAACTGCTAAAGATAACAATACTGAGGCTGTGGAGGTTTGTGATGTATTGAGTCATTTAGAGAAAGAATTGATAACTTTAACCTCAAACTTCACTGCAAAGATGCAAAGAATCAGATATCACAGAACTTTAGAATACATTTAGATTTGAAATGAACATTTCACTTCTCTGCTGGCTTCATACAGTGATGGGTCTTTTGCCTTTTGAAACGTTTCTTTAAGTCTGCTTTCATTATGACTGCTTTGAATTACTGTCAAACAGGTGAGTGCAGGATGACTAATGTCAGCTCTTTAGAGAAATGAACAGTCAGTTCATACTTTTATGTAAATGAGTCTGTGGTTCATGAGCAGTTTGCATTAATCATGGCCACCTTTTGTTACCATGTACTCTCCCATGGAGGCTGTTTGAGGTTGTGGCTCTCTGCCATTAAAATGTAAAATGCTGCCAACAAACTGTGACAAACAAACTTTGGATTTAAGGTGGTATTTTTTTTCCTTTTATGTGGAACATGTGGTTAGCATTTTAGGTCATTATGTGTGATCAAAGAACTCCGGGAAACGATTTTCAGTTTGCGTTCAACAAGGCATCGATTGTGAATTCCATAAATGTAATATTTACTTTTTACATATCGAGCTCAATCTGAGCGTAATGGGTCTAGAGTGTGAGGGGTTTGTTCTGCCAAATAAATCCTGTGATGAAACGGATCTCTTATCTAAATGATTCCTATGATACCATTTGATATTCAGCTGTGTCTGAAATAAGTATTTTTCAAATAGGCTGCTCTAAGGTCGCTGGTATGAATGTTACATTTCTTAATGTATAGATTAAGGCAAGCAGTACAGGTTATTTTTATTTCCAATTATTTTACAGTTGTGATCAAAGTAATTAGTTTGTGGCATTTATCCCAGTTTATCTAGTGTCCCATGATTCTTGACAGCTTTTGGCACGTAAACAAGAAAGACTAGTGGAGTAAAACGTCACTGTGTCAGAGACTAGAGACTAACATCCACATGACCATATTGTTTTTCAAAAGCAAGCTGGTCTGGATGAGAGGTGGACGTTGTAGTAAAACAACAGTAGCAGTTGAGCAAGTGTGTATAGCGTCATAAGATCTGGCACTTCTGTTTGTTCCAGTTCCAGCTCATGTTTGCCTGAAAGCCTTGTGACTAACAGTACAGCTTTATCCAAAACGTTTTCAACGAACCGCAGGTAAACCCAAGGGAGCCGCCTTGCTCCTTTTGTCCTGAGCCTACTATGCTGCTGCAAGGTCAGACTTGTTGGAAGTGAAGGGGGGGATTGCACACAAACATATTGAGGGCATATGAAGAACATTCCTGACTGCTGAAAATGATTGTTTTGTAAAATATGGAAAAACCTCTGCTGGGCAGCGTGCCCTAACATCACTGGAGCGATTTGCTTTACCAGCTGTGGGGTTAAGCGCAAGTATCTGTCACATTTGTGGGCATCCAGACATTCTTGCATGTTTGTCTTCACAATACCACATGAGCTGCAGCACGACAGACTCTAAAGTGGGTCACAATGATTGTGAAATCATGTTCAGAATGACTTCTTCAGATCAGGGCTTGAATATCACCCTTGTTTAGCCTAAACTTAAACATAAAAACTTTGGTTTAAAAAATGGTAGTTCTAAAACTTTTACTCCCCCCTAACGTGTGTTCATATGTTTACTATCACACACACTGTGGGAACTTGGAGTATCAGTTTTCTGCTGTGTTTTTAGACAGATGCTCAAAAAAAGCATTTTAACATGTTTAACCTTTCTGCTGATATCAGCAACTATGAGTTGAATAAACCGCCAACAGTTTATAGATTTTTATTTTTGAACACATTTCTAAATCTTCTGTCTCGAGCTTCTCCAGTTGATATTTTTTTCTCATTTTCCTCAGTTTTTTTTATCATGAAGACTTTTTTGGGTTATTAAAATTGGTAAAATAAACAAATGAATGTTTTGAGAAAATGTGGGAAATGTTGACGGTATCTTTTCTCCACTTTGTACATAGACCAAACAATCGATCTATTATTGAGATTAACGCTGGAGCCCCAATGAATTGGAGTTTTACATAGGGCTGGGAATCTTTGAAAGTCTCTCGATTTGATTCGATTTCCATTCTTGGGGTCACGATTCGATTCAGAATTGATTTTCGATTCAAAACGATCCTGGATTCAAGGTCTATTTATGAATTAGTACATACTTCAGGATCTAATCCACTCTGTGAGACTGGCTGAATTTCTTGTTGCTCTATTTGGCATTCTACTGAGTTAAAGAGCTAGCATAGGCACTTAGCAGGGAGTGACTGATTAGCCCCCCCAAATATTATCATTATTATTTATTTTTTAATCTTAGAAGAGAAGACTCTCGATTTGTACATAAATCAATTTTTTCCCACCTCTAGTTTTGCATGAATTTTATTTTGATATTCCAACATCATTTCTACGTATTTCACACTATTTAACAAATTCTGACATTTACATGAAAGTATTTTGACCTTGATGTTTATTCCACATACCTCTCTTAAAATCTCATCTTGATGTCAGCCCCCTTTGTGAAAGGTAACAAGCCAAACATTCAATTATTTATATTTTTGCCTAACTGAATAACCAGTTACACAAACATTCCAGTAAAGCGTCCTGTTGGTCCGCTGAATGGAATCATTGTGAGGCTGTGATTGGTCCCGAATGAAGCAGCAGCAGCTCTTTTACAGCCCTCAGTCCACAATGATCAACTTTATGATTAAGGGGGGAAAAAAAAGAAAAGGCAGATTTATATTCTGCCTGAACGCACCTGAAGCATTGGCCCCATGCACAGAAAGGTAGAGTCAATTGATCCAAAACAGGCATGCGGCAACTGTTTATGACAGAAACAAACATTTCATTATTGAGCGAGAGGAGCAGGAAGGTTGGACGTGGGAAAGCTGCAGTTTTATACTTTTTTATATGCTTAGTTGGTAATTTTCCAGTAGTGGGCCATTCTCATTCTTTTATTTTTAGAAAATATCAGTTGTTTATTCAGCATTAATGGATTAGCATTATCTTGGCATAGTCTCAATTAGAATCAGCTTCTTTTCATATAAATAGAAAGTGCACACATACATCACTTTGTAATTACTAACAGGTGGTAGGGCATATCCTCAGAGGACCTTGCCCAGCTTAATGCAATGCACACAACAGCATAAACAAACGGTAATTTTGAATGGATTACAGAGTGGTTTGACAGTGAAATTGGGACTGCTAAGCCTCAATGGACGTGACATGACTTGATGTTCCCCAGGGCTCTGATCTCAAACTAAACAAGTCTTTTTTTTGATGCATGGAGGAGTTGATGGATTGAGATCATTCCCATCAAAGATTTGAACCGCTTATGTAACAGACCTCACGTCTCAAAGACGGCATTGTATTGGGGCAACGCTTTCCTCGTGTCAACTTTATCTTCGGAAACATGGTTAATTTTTGACATTTATTTATACAGGAAATGTTTGCTGAGCACGTGCCTCTTTTCTTCAGCATCCTCTTGCTTCACACTTGGTCACTTAAAGGCATTCACACCAGTCAGTGAGATACCTAGTATTAACAAAGGCCACGACTGTTTGCCAAAACGTCCTCTTTTTGACCAGAAGCAGGTCAAATGCTGAAATATAGGTGTGCAAATGGATGAGAAAAAAAGACCCCCCCCTCACACACACACTCTCCCATACACATGCACACATACAACAACAATCAACAGGTTTCAGGTAAAATATCATGGGACAATAACAAACAACAGTTTAGTGCTAGCAGAGAGTATGCTAGTCCAAGCCACCAAAATGTCAATAAGAGTTTTCCCCCATAGAATGTTTTTTAGAATCTGGCTAATATTGGAGATCTCTACTAAAAGTCCATTTTTATATCTTTAGGATAACCTTAAAATTGGATCTTCATCTGCGTAATTCCAAGTTATGACTGAATCTAAAGTCATGCGAACCACAGGAGTCAGCGTGAAAGGCTAAGACCTGTATCAGGCCTTCTGTTTTTCCAGCATAGTGCCTAATGACATTAGCCTGACCAAAACCCTGCACTTCAGAGACTAAGCCCAAAAGGAGGCTAAGTCCTTGATCCCTGATGAATGCTCTGCTGAATACAGAGGCTCGTTAACAGTGAGGTGCCAGGATTTTCCCATTAAAGCCTTTGGAGTAACTCTATTACCTTTAACACATTCCAGAGGGCTCTTAGTAGCATGGAGCCGAACTAGTGGCACAGGCCCGAATACCTCAGAGTGAAATATGATACAGAGGCCCATACTTTTAGTTGAAGATCTGGTTTTAGTTGAACACAGTTTGGCGGTCATAATTTAAGGGTTGGAGACCCCTGACCTGGATCCCCCGCTGTGTTTGCATATGGAGTTTGATGGTCACATTGCACTGCAGCTCTTCATCAAGTCTTCAGGAGCTGTAACGCCGACTCGCCATTAACAAACATCCCTGCTGCTAGTTATTTCAGCCTCTCAACAGGCTAAGCTAACAAGGCGAGTTGAAATGAAGAAAGATGCTCTGCGGTTTCAGAATTCAGATGTTATCATCGCCCATATTAAACCCCAGAGGTCCTTGATTCCTTCTCATGCTCCCTGACGTCCGGTTCGTGCAGTGAGTGGTCTGCTAGAGGTCCTGTGGGAGGTTCAGTTGGTGGGCTCTGTTTACGTCACATAGGAACATAATGCAGAATGAGATGTTTGTGCACAAGTCTGGAGATTATGCAACAGGCGAGGGTGCGAGTGGGACAGTTCCTTCAGTCTGTTTACGAGGAAGCTTGGTGGCAGCAGACACACCTACTCATGACTCTGATTTAGTGCTGGAAAAATAAAACTCCAATCATCAGACGAGGGTTTCCTGAGGTCTGTCTTATTTTGTTTAGTCTCCATTGTGTCAGTACGGACCACCCTGTCTAAAGACCAAATGTCTTAACAATGCAGCATCTGAAAAACGCTCCACATTCAGAGGCTCATATTAACATACTTCAGCATCCTGCAATTGTCACCCACCACTGTTTGAACTGTTGCACTGTAATAAGGACAGAGGAGGTTAGTCTAGATTCTTTGTTTCGTGGCTATTTTCGTTTACATAACTAAAGATTTTCAACTTTGCTTGAAGAAGAAGAAGAAGAAGAAGAAGTTCTTTAGATTCTTGTTTTATGTGACCCCGCGGGGAAACTCCGGTTCAAGGTGTTTGGTACGAACTATGAGAAGCATATCGATGTTACAGAGATTCATAGTTTCACACATCTGACGATGCAAATGATTGTGGATTCACAACTGCTGTAAAGATAAACGGTAAAATAGGGGGAATTAGGAAAAATAACATTGAATCTTGGGGTAAAAAAAAACTTCTGACATGATGTTATTTGGCTTGACTCTACCTGTTTGAAACTTTCACAAAACTAGCTCACTTAAAAAGCCCATTTGCTTTGAGAGGATCACACACTAAGGACTCATCTTTTTGTCTTAAAATCGGAATCTCCTGATCTTTAAATGTAAATTCAAAACTACTTTGGAGTAATTCATTTGAGTAATTCTATTCTAGTTGAATAGGCCAAACATCTGCTGAATCCACGATGCTTTTCTTTATCATGAACAGTTTTGGATTGTTGGTGGGATAACAAAGGAGAAGCATGAGACCTATTGTAGCTCTTGGGAATGATGATGGTTACATTTAAATCATTTTGTGGGAACTCGTGATTACATGGAATAACACATGGAAATATTTTTCAGTTTAAGTCTTAGAAATGTTTGATCCCTTATTGTTTTTCTCTTAACATTCGAGTTTCTCTGAAGAAAAACCCCCCCTGATGCCTCTACGTCCATGATCGAAACTTATGTAACTAGAAAGGTAAACATGAGGGGCTACTGGTCCCTCACAGAGAACGCCCTCATGTCAAAATACTGGTTCTTTGTTTGTCAGAGCGAGTGATGATCATTAGTGTTCAGAGCCCGGCATCTTAAAGTTGTTTGGACCTTTTCACTAAGTCAAATTTAAAAGCCCCTTTTGCTTCACTTTACCTTTTGCAAAACATGCTTGTTTTTAGCATGTAGCAGACTCAACACAATGACTTAGTGATGGTGTGATGAAGAGTTACACATACTGGATTACATGCAAGCTTAAAATGGACATGAGGGTCAAAGTCTGATGACAGAGGAATATCTGAGTATCAGAGAAATAAGTGCAATAGTTAAAAGTATGTGAATAAAATCAGGTTAATAGAAAAACCTTGATGTATTGATAATTTTACACATCCCTGTTACTGAAAGTTGAAGTCCTTGTGGACATGTGTTCTTAACAAAATGTTTTCATGGCATTACTGAATGGTCCAAATGTAATATAATACAAATCTTCCTCCTCTCAGTATATTGGTGACTGTGGAACAGTTAAGTATCATTGATAGAAGTAATCAAAACAACAAGAATTCAAAACAACATACTCATTTTTAAGCCTTCTCATAAAAAGTCCAAATAATTTGAGGCCTTTAACAGATTCCTGCCATGACAACAGATTCATTGTGATCATTCATAAAAGGTGTGATTACACTTCTCTTGCCTGAAGCCTCTCTTTGCCTTTTCACTGAAGAGTTGTGTCACAGCTAACTGGAGCCTTTGCTGCCCTCATCTGGTGTTGAAGCTGAACTGCATCTCTCAAAACTAATGCCACAAGCTTTGGGCTACAGCTGGTCTGAAAAAGAAATGAGCGTGAGTTGTCAGTGAGCACTCTGTATTGTAAAAGCCCCCACCCTGTGGCTTTTGTTTTGAAATACAGTTGCCAAATAGGGAGGGGAGGGATAGGGGGTTTATCACTGAAAGGCCGAGGTCTGATTTATGCAGCTGCGCCCCCCCCCCCCCCACAGTGAGTGCTTGTGTTCTTTGCGACAAGAAACGTGTGCCGGTTCATCCCTGCCTTAAAGCTAAACACATTGGATTTCTGACGCTTTAAGACATCATGTGATAAACTCATAGAGGTGGAGAAGACCACCCTTTGCTTCCGCACGTGTCTCCTGTCATTGTACAATCAAAACTTTGAGTTTTCACCTTTATCTCCGAGACCTGCCTGCCATGTGTGAGCAGGTAGGAGCTTGCTGAGACGTCCTCATGATGGAGAAGCTAACTTTAGCAGCCGCTATCAGGCGAGAAGCTTGTGTTTACAGGACTGTTTTGATAACTTGTTCTTGGTGTGTTGTCACAGCATGATGGTGGCTCTGACACAGATGTCTGGCTGTAGAGGTTCTGGTCTTGGGGCCGGGGGTGTCCACTGTCGGAATGTGCCTCCTTGTGGTCCCGCAGACTTTGTTTGGGGGGATGAGTGCATGTGTGCTGCTGCAGACTGCAGAGAAGGACCATGTCGAGGTTATCACTGCGAGTGGTCCTTATATAAACCGCCACATGTCTTCCTCTTTGGATACAAAGTACAGTTTGCTTTGTTTTCCTTGGACACCGAATGGCAACAAATTGGTTAAGGCCTTTTTGTCCTTATCTCTCTTTCTTGTAGCTTCTTCAGGCAAGATCTCTCTAAACTCTGATCCGACCTGTATATCCCTCGTTTTTTGTTGTTGATAAAAACACATTCCAGACGAAGCCCATGGACATTCTTCGCTCTCAATGTCCCAGATGTGTTGAAGCTGGATTCAAAGGGAGGAAAGTCTCTCCTCACGTTGTTCATCAGCCTTTAGATCATACACATGAGTCACTCAAGTGGAATTCCACTCATTTACCATGTAGCCATCAAAGAGGTGTAAATCTGTCATGCTACAGTATTTATCAACCTAAAGCAACCGTTTTAAGATGCTCGATTATTCAGTCTGACTTTATCTCGCATGTTTTTATCTTTACGTTGCCCCAAGAAAGAGATAGATAAGAGGGAAACTGTAGAAATGTGGAGTTCCGTATTATACATTTGATTATTTGTTTATCAAATGACATCGTCCATCTGATTTCCTGTGACTTGTTTTCACATTTAATTGCTTTTTTATGTGGATGTCCCATTCAGTGTTCATGGTTCATATAGTCAACTGAAGCAAATATTTTGATATATGCTATACTGACCATGAAAGCACACTTCTTCTGCTTGTGGCGCCACTTTTCTGCATTCTTAACATTATCTTAACGCATATATTATAGGACGAAATATTTGCTGTTAGCATAGTTAAGCTAGTTTTCAAAACAGACAAAAGCTTAGATAGAAAACCAATTTGAAAGACCATGTAGTTCTAAAGGGATCCTGTAGTTCTAAAGGGCCAGTTGCGTCAATTAACGGGGCCATAAGCCCCAAACAACAGCAGAGTATGCAATTTGAGATCATCTGCAACTACTTCAGACATCCTCCGCACTTTTAACTGCTGGAACAGAGATAATGTTGAAAGTAAGTGTGAAAATGTAATCTTAAATGTTAACATGACCATTCTAAAAACTTAAAATATGGAATAATTAGATTATACTGGCACTGAACATTCAATATATGGAGTGGAGAAAAGTGAAGTCCTGGTGCAATAAAACTGATAAGACAGACTTAACTCAAATAGTAACTGTAAATGAATCTAATGAGCCGAACAAAACCTTCAGCCAACTCAAAAGCTGTAAAAGTTTCTACTGTCAAACAGAAACAGGGTCATCCAGACGACATTGCTAGTACACAAATAAACACTGTCTCCTTTTTTAATGAAGCCTTAAGTGTATAATTCATGGCAGTGAAAAAACGTGCAAGACTGCTCCAGGCAATACATGGAGCAGATCAGAGGAGGGGCAGGAGGAGAGGCAGAACTCCGCCCCTTTGTTTTCTCACCATGTGACCAAGCTAGTAGTTTTAAGACTCAACTCGGCTCCCTCTCTAACAAGAATAGTACGTGTTTTAACACTCACAGGAGTTAACGGTAGAAGAAAACTTTGTCGAGAAAAAAAAAAAGGCAACATGCGCTGCAAAATGAACTACAGCCTGCCCTGCTCGCCGGGAAGCTCACCCACCTATTCAGGACGTTTGGTGTCCTACAGAACCAGATGTGTCAGGTAATAGACTTTAACAAAACTTATGGTACCATGGGCTTGTTGTGGGAATAGTTCACTCGAATTAGTCCTGATGCTAGTTATTATTCGTGTGTGTACTGCCCCTGTTGTGTGCTGCGCATTTGTCACTGTAGTATCTACATTCAGTGTCCACAGAGCGCATAAACATAAACATGAACTCTTGTCTCTTGGTATGAAGTTGCTATTTGCTCTCGCTGTTTGTGTCCCACATGTTGCAGTGTTTACTTTAGCTGAACCTTAATGCAGGTCACTTTATTTCTTTTCTCTGGTTGTGTTGTGGCACTCCAACATGTGTTTTTTTTTCTTGAAGCGTGGCATCTGTTTGCTGTTTGTTTAGTAGGACGTCTCCCCCCCGGGGGAGGGGAGGGGAGGGGGCTGCTGGGCTGCCCACAACACGCTGGACGTGCGCTGCAGCACACACGATGGAGCAATGACGCTCCTCATGGAGATATTTTTGATGCTGACCATGTTGTGAAGCACAGCTGTAACTCCCCTCGTAATATTTTATATAAATCAAAGCGCTGTTTGTTGGAGTCTATCACTTCAGTTTTCAAAGTTGGGAATACTAGCTCCATCATGTTTACATAGATTTTTCATTACCTTTTAAGTTTTTTTCTGCAGTATTCAAATACTTTTAAATCCAAGAAAGACATTTTCGCCATTTTTTTAGTGAGTTTTAACCATACACTGTGAATATTAGGTTTCAACTCTTCTAATGATCCTTGGACCCTCTGCACATCATGTTCTCTGATGCCAGAGCTCCGTCTAGCGGCATGAAAAACGTGCCCTGCCGTTTCTTTTTTTCTCTCTCTCCCGTTTTTGCGTCCACACAACCGAGCAGGACGGCGATTGTGCAATATCTCACTGAGACGGATAAGGATTTGTGGTTGTTAGCCCTTCCGTGAAGTAAATCCTTGATCTTGGCATCGTTTTGTTGCACGCGGATCTTTAGCTTGGCTAAGTGAGTTAATCGTCTTTGAACGTGTGAAGAGGGGAAATGTTTAGTGCCTTTCTTTCCTCGTGGAGGGGGGAGGGGGGGGGGGGGCGGTGGTAAGACAATGTTGCGCCACCATCGTGTTAAAATGGGACTCGCGTACAGGCTCTGAGAATGCTTAACATTTCTCCAGGAGACGATAAAACGAGTTTTATACAAAGGATGGGGGGGGGGGGGGGACAATGAGATTTGGCCGATAAAATAAACAGCTCGCTGATGGCGACATCAGCCACACCCGCAGTAACACTCCCGCATGAGAGGAGCCTGTGTGTGGTGTTTGCAACACACAGAGGAGTCAAGCATTGCTGGAAAAAAAGCAAAGCTGAAATATCGTTTTTATTTTACAGTCTTTTGGAGCATTTTTATTTCCTCAACAATTTTTTTGTGAAATTTGATGGATAAACATAATTGTATTGTGTGTTCTGTGTATATGCTTAATAATCACTTCAGACAAGTGGTATGTGAGGACATTTATTAGGTGACCTATTTATGAGTGTGATCATGTTGATGATTCACCAGTGACGGTCTGTTTTGTTACTGTACTTGAATCACCAGTCTGACACCTGGTTTTGTGTTTGACAGACGTCACATGCGGTGCTTCAATGGCTGCTGTCTGAATGGAAATTTACACAAGGTGGATTTATTTATGCAGCCACACCTTCCTATGATCTCCAAAATAAAACTTTATTGGTGTTCAACTAATATTACTGTATCAGATATGAAGGCCAAAAAACTACTACAATATGTCAACATTCCACTTTGTTATCTCTTACTTAGAAGTTTCTGTGGATCAATTCAGAAAATGAATAGATTTGAACCAAGTCTCAGTTATAGCGATTAGTGTAGTCTGACCCTGTTTGTCACTTCCCTCTTTGTCTTAATATACACAGAGCTGTGTCTCTTTGTATGTTTGAACTATGTGCTACTCTTTATCAAATACACTTAAAGTAGTATATGTGTTTTTGTTTCTGGACTGTGTTTTGGAGAAATCTTTTCTTGTGATTCTCTCGAAACCATTATGCCCGTGTCATCCTGTGACATCCTGTTTGCTGCTCAACAGATTTGGCAGGCAGTAAATGTGAAAGACTTGATATTGATCTAAATGGGTAAGTGATGTGTATCTTGACAGATCTCTCGCTCTTTCTCTCCACAGTGCATCCGGTGCCAGTGTCGTCGCCATCGATAACAAGATTGAGCAGGCAATGGTGAGTTCTTACCACACATGAAGAAGCGTTACATGTGGGTGGGTGACACCCACATTTAAGTCTCTGCAAGACTGTATTGTGAACTGGACCAGAATCAGTTTTCCCACTGTCAGGTCTAAGACACAACTAGCTGAGATGATAAACATAAATCTCACTTCAGAGGAACTTTAATAGAGAGAAATAGTTCTGTATTCAGTTTATAAAAACATCTTCATTACCTGTTATTTATAACCTGAGTTCAGTTGGCTTTAAAAAATATCCCTCCAGAAATCCGGTCTCTGCAGTTTGATTGACAGGTGACCTCTTTAAAGTGATTTTTCAAAACCCTCATGGCTGACTCATCTAAGCATGAAAGATTGTGTCAAAAACAGGTCATGTTTTCCATGTTAAAATCTGAGCTGGCATACTATGCTCCCCTTTGTTTGCGGAGGGATTCCTTCTTTATTTCTGTTTTTAGTCTCTGTTCTTCTTGTTACTTTTTGTTGCTTATCTTAGTTTTCTTTCTCTTGCCTCCTCCTAATTCCTCCAGGACTTGGTGAAGAGCCACCTAATGTACGCAGTTCGCGAGGAGGTCGAGGTGTTGAAGGAGCACATCAAGGAGCTGTATGAAAGGAACTCTGTGCTGGAGCGCGAGAACGCCGTGCTGAAGTCGCTCGCCAACACGGAGCAGCTCGGCCATCTGTCTAATCAGCTCAACCACGGGAGCAGCACGTCGTCACCTCTTCAGCAACCACAACAGCAGCAGCAGCAGCAGCAGCAACCGCTAGTCACAAACAACAACAACAACAACATTACCACCGCCCCCCCGGTTCACCACGAGGGGAATCAGAACGTCCCGTCTCAGCCCAACATCACGTCGGCGTGATCCTCTCTCCCTTACCCCAGAACATACACACACCACCTGCATACAGGAGTTAGAGATCCTGTTAGCAAAGAAAACAACTGCTACCATAACTCTGCTCCATAAAGCAAAAAGGCTTGGCTCTGCGTTCAATATGCTCCATTTAAGGAAGAACTAACATCTTTGTTTGCCGCCAAGAGCCATGCTTCAGTGTGTGCATGCCGCCATCATCAGGCCGACACTTTATAAAGACAAAAACCACCCCTGAAAAGTCTTATTCTGTCCCTGTGATTGGCTGAAAGAAGAAGGGCCAGAAGAGCCGAAGCACACCATAAAAAACTGCATGCTGTTCTTGTGCGCGAGACAGATGTCAAAGTTCACAGAGAGCTGAGTTTGTCAGGGCAAAAAGTTACGGAAGAGGGTGGTGCTGTAACATCCAGCAGGGACTGTCCTCCCAGTGTCTCCATCCCCACTCAATCCTCCGGTATACAGAGAAGCCAGAGAAGAGAGGGGGAGCAGAGGGAGAGATCCGTACTCCCTCCTCTAGTTAAGGAGGAGGAGGAGGATGCCAGTGGGTGCCTCAGCTTGGGCGGAGTGAGTCGAGAGCCTCGGCTTGTTATATGCTGCAACGAAGCTTGTGTTGTTTGTTTCTCGGAGCCACCGTACTTTGACATGAATCTTAATACTTTTTTCATTAGTTCAGTTTTAGTATTTGCATTTATTTATTTCAGGGCTGCTATTTTCACAATGTAAATGAACAATGTCATGGAGATACTTATTAAAAACACAAAAAAACAAATCTTTCTCTTTGGTCTTTTGGTATTTTAGAAGCTGTCAGGTATTAACATTTTGGTAGACTTTTGCAACAAGTAGAGCTCAATAAGTAGGCAATAAGTTCCATGAGTGCTAACACTAAAGGCAAACGTACATTAGGTGAAACCCAGGTTGAATGTATATTTTGTAAAGTGTAATGTATTAAGAGCAAGGAGGGTTTGTACAGGAGAACACCTGTTGTTCAGTTGTGATGGGATGTTTCGATACAGAGAAATATAAATTTACCCTTTTTTAAAAGAATTTCTTTGTCATAACAGAAATACATTTGAGAGTTTGGTTTTTGGGGGATGAAAAGCTGTGAAAATTGTTTGACCTACTTTATAACCAAAGACAGAAAGCTGTGTAAGTCTCTTTTTTTTTTCATTTTTAAATGCACACATTTTTTTTTCTACTCTTTCCCTCCCTATATATATATATTTTGTCCCTGTTTAGCATGATCTGCATGATCTATAATCAAACCACTTTCTTACCTCATGTTTTTATCCAGCACTCTTATTTTTTTTTCCTGTCAAGTCTGTGAAAGGTTGTGAAAGAGTTAATGAAAGAGAAAGGGAACAATGAGCAGAGGAGAGAGTGGAGGGAGGGAGGAGAAAGAATGGAGAGATGACTGTCGGGTGGAGGGAAAGGCCCTGTGCACAAAATATGAGTCAGAAAAAGGAGCCATCTTTTGAGTTTTCATGTTAATGCTGTGTTGAAAATTTCCGATGCAGAGAAAAGGTTTTGTTCCATTGCAGATTTTGATATATTTAATGAATGAAGCATTTAGATTTTGATTGTAGTGTACCAACACTTTGCTTACACACAAATAAAATACAAACGACTAGTCTCCGCAAGAAAACAAAAACAAACGATTAAAACAACTTACACTTTAAAGCTGGAACCCAGTGGATTGTGTGAACGTATTATGGGATGTCCTGTCTGTGTCACGTCTATTGTGCCTCCTGTGCTGTCATCGTCTGTTGTAGTCAGGCGGTCCGGTTTCTTTCTCTGTGGCTTAGAACCAAACCAAAATGCTTGGTAATTGTACAATCAGTCATCTTTCTACAAGATGCACTCTATCATTTGCTTTTTTTTTTTTGCAAAAGGGGCTTTTTTCTTCTTCTTTTGTTCTGTTTTTCTGTAGTTTGAAGGAGATGCCGTGTACATGCCAAGTGTACTGTATGAAAGTGATCACTGAGCCTTGGAGAGAAAATCTTAACAATGCCCTTGTAATGTGCTGTTCAGACAATTTTAGTTTTCAGTCCAAAATAAATAACTGTTTTATTAAGTGAATGCCTTTATGTTGCTTTTATTGCATTTCATTACATTTTATCACATTAAGTCATTGTTTACATTTCAAACATTACTGACAATTGTTGTTTAATTCAAACTCCCCATTGAGTCATGTAAGGGTGGCACTGAACCAGCATGTACCAAACCAGGACCCTCAAACTGGAGCAGCTAAATGGAATTCAGCCATAATTGTTTTTATCTCCAGACTTTCTGGGCGCGCAAGCTCATGCAGCGACCTGCAGTGGGGTCAACAAATGTACCTTTCTAGGTACCAATTAAGAAACCTTGAACGTCTTCAGCATGTCAAAATGTCTCCTAAAAACAGCTCCAACTCCCCCAAGTAGTCTTTTTGAAGACTGACTTTGTTTACAAAATTGAGAAAGAAAGGGTTGAGAGAATTGAAATGGCTTGTCTTTCAAAGTGAAGCTGAAGGATTCATGCAACTGGCTCGAGACCAGAATTTATTGTAAGTATTTCATCAATTTCCTGGAGACATCTGACCAAAATAAAGATGATCTTTTATTTACACAAAAGCCCTTCTAGGGACAAGTGTTGCCAATTAGCACCTGCTAAGAGTATGATACTTGCATTGGGTTGCTGTTTTTAGTTTGTATACTGCATCTCTCCTTATCAAATAAAACATAAAAGAAACTAAGACATGTAAATAAAGAGCAAAATGCTAAAATGTCCCATCTATTGTCTGAAATTCAGAACAGGGTTGAACAATTTTGGATCTATTTATGAGATTTAAATGAGGTGATATGAGGTCTTGGGTAGGTTTTGTTACAGTATGTTTCAACTATTTCACAATCTAACCGTATTAAAGGCAAAATAAATAAAGATAGTAAAAGTAACATGTACTGTATGACATTGAATTGTAGAGTAAAGTAGTATTTTAAATGCATATTTATTAATAAAACCCCATTAAATTCTCATAACCTTCTCACTTGAGTTTATATTTCATAACATTGTCAAATCAGCAACAACAACCTGCCCAAACAATGTTTATTGTACAAATAATGTCTAGTGATCCATGAAACAGCTTAAATCCTCTTCCTACAGGTCATTACAAAAACAGTTAGCTGGACTTCAATTCAAAAGAAGGAGTCAATAGTCTCTGTTTGTTTATGAAAGGATGCATCAGAGGGCAACAAGTTCAGACCTGCAAAGAGGCATGTGAAAAATCCTAAATGATGACATCCTAGTTCACTCACCACCTTCCTGTCATTTCAGCCATGGATCAACGTTTCATCCTTGTGCAAGAAGCAGATTATTTTCAAGCAACTCTAGCATGTAGCTTGTCCTCCATCACCCCTGAGCCGACCTCCACTGACCGATGATGTCAATTACACAACAGAAGATCTTAGATTCTAAATCCAAGCATGCAATACAAAATGAAACATCCTAAAGTCAACAAGCCTCTCAGTTTTCTTGTTTTCTTTTATGAATGTATCGCAACTCTCTTCTGTTTGGTGCCATAACTGTGTCCTCGTCAGAGCACGTCTTCATATTCCTTACATAACTTTCACCTCTCTCAAGATTCTGACTCAGTGTTGTGTTTGGCAAACACTGACACACTTGTAATGTCCTAAATCAAACTATGATTGTGTCACCTATTTTTCAACAAAGACAGTATAATAACTCCTTCATAGGTTGTGAAAGGAGTTTGGCCTGGTGTTTGGTTTCATTACAGATGTTCTGCAGGTGTAAAGATGTCCTAGGTTGGCCTCATGCAGGTCTGAAGGGGTGAAAATGGGAACATACAGGTTAATCATGGCTACAAGTGATATAAAAAAATAACAACAAAATAACAAACTTAAAAAAACCCTGAATAAATCTCTGGTCTTTGGTGATCTATAGCAGTGACCAGAAGAACAACTCTACCTGTATTATTAGAGCTCAAATTAGTTGTAGAAATAATTTGAAATACCAAGAATTTCCAAAAACGTCTTTTCCTTCAGCCATGCAGAGTTTTAGTCACAAGGTTTCGCATCAGAGTTCATGGAGCGTTGTTTTTTTCGGTGTTTACAGGTGCCACCATGTGGATCCAATTTCCCCTTTCAAGGTTTTACGAGGTTACATGTAATCTGATAAAGCATCAATTTCTTTGAAATAGCTCCTCAGGTTGATTTTTCCCTAAGGGTCTGGTTTGACCTTTGGATGGCCTCTGTATTTTCCGGCTTAAAATCTGATCTTGTTTGAGGTTTTTAATTCTCAGAGGAACCTTACACTCAAGGCATGACGTAGTATTTTGTTGTGTAACACAAACAACAGAGACGTCAGATAATTTGGTTTATGACATGAGTCAGAGGCTTCTTTCTCTGAACTGATTCATCTCCAAGGCAAGGCAAGGCAAGTTTATTTGTATAACGCTTTTCATACACAAGGCAGACTCAAAGTGCTTCACATCACAACACGTCAAACAATAAAGTGAAATAAAATGGAAGAATTAAAAGAACATTAAAAAACAGAGAATAAAAACATATTTGCAATACAATAGACAATAAACAGTGCAGAAGCCAAAAGTGCAATGTAGGTAAGATTTAGCAGAAGGCTAAGGTGAACATAAAAGTTTTCAGTCTTGTTTTAAAAGTGGTCAGAGTTGGGGCAAGTCTCCAGACTTCTATCTCTGTATTGGATACTTTGGAAAGCTAAACTTCTGAGTGCAGTTTCTTGCATAATGGGAATAAACAACATCATCAAGTTTCTTTCATGAAGGAATTCAATAAAAAAGAAAACTTTTAAAGTCTCCAATAGGTACAATTTTGCAAGGTATAAAAAAACTGGATGAACCAGGCTATGCATCACTGAGAGAACTCATCCAATCCACCTTCTTTCTCGTCATCATGTGTGTTCAGGCTGCTGCAGGTCTGAGCTCTGAGTCACTGCGGCTCCTAACAGTTGGTAACAGTGGTAAGAACGGACGTGCTTTAACGTCACTGTGAAGAAATACATGTACTAAATATCAGTCCATGAATGGTGAGTCTGAGCTGAAATGAACACTTCCTCTCACTCGAAATTGATCATCAACTTGTCCTAACATGCCTCCAGTCCTAACATCGATCAAATGACTGTTGTTAAAGCACGTCCATCAGAATATTTATATTGTGAATTATGCGGTGGCAGAAAATAGCTAAGTATAGATTAATTTAAGGACTGCACATAATAGAACTGGACAGTTCTTGTATTGAGTAAATACATTTTATTCTCCTGCTTTATCCATCTACTCCACTGAATTTCTCAGGAAAGTATTCGACTTACTGGTGAAATAACATGACAACATAGTCATCTTTTGTACCACGCAGCAGGCTCAACAAGCTCTGAATACACAGTGAACTTTGCACTCTGCACTTTATCAAACATGCTTCTTGAAATCCCTTACATGTAATCATGTGATCCTTTTATGATGTATTTAAAAACAGGTTTTTTAAAATGATTTTGTTGATATGCTATCCTGTATGGTTGTTGACGTCTTTTATCACTTATGTTGTGTTTTTATGCTCTCTGTGCAAGGCATATTCCCTTAGGGGCAATAAAGGTTTCATTCATATTTAAACCTTTTTTTTTAAAGAAATGTACTTAATAAAGAACTTCTATTTGATATAAAAACTCTTTCTGAAGTAAAGAATCAGATTATTTTCAGCTCCAGTTTTAAGAGCTTTAATTAAGCATCTATTCTTGTCTGTGTATAACTTGTTTCAAACTCTGACTTGATGATCAATATAAGTTCAGTTTAATTGAGTGTGATTTATATTACTTTAATTATGAGAAATTATATTCAATTTCAGTTTGTATTTTTGTTGCTTTCAAAGTCAAATTGAATATTAACCTCTTAGAGAAATGTATAGCTGTTATCCTAAGGGACAGTGTATTTTAACTTCTAACCGTAGAGCAAGGGAATATGATTATACAGACCGTCTCGACACAACATTAATTCACAGTCATTCTTATTTCTCAGCATCACATTACATTTCCAAAGAATCTAAAGTGTCCTATAATGTCCCTGAGCAACACAGAGGAAGGAAGAGTTGTATAAACCCAGCAGTAATATGTGTGTGTGTGTGTGTGTGTGTGTGTGTGTGTGTGTGTACGTGTCTGTGTACTTGTGCGCCTGTGTGTGTGTGTACGTGTGCTACACAAAGACAATAACTCACCAGTCAGTCATCCACTACCACACCCAACAATTATTGTTGATTATTTTTACTGTTTCAGTGTGTAATCATCCTTTCTACCCACCACTGCCACCGAGTGTTAAAACCAAGCCATGTAAACTGGAAAATGAAGAACAAAGGTAATTTAACACTCTGCTGTCACCATGTGGTTAAGATATGTAAGTGGTGGATGAGGTGGAAGCAGGGGTTCTTTACTGTGGCCCTGAAGGTCAACTGTCTAAATATTTCACCTGCTGCAAATATATTTTACCTGCTGCAAATATATTTCACTTGTTGCAAATATATTTCACCTGCTCCAAATTTATTTCACTTGTTGCAAATATATTTCACAAACCGGAAAGGATATGCCCATACTACTTGTTTGTAATTGGAGTGAAGTCACGTCAGTACAAACATGTGACTCTCTTCTGCTGTACTGTCTCCGGTGTGTCGTCTACGGTGCTAGTTTCTTTGACTGGCTTCGGGGTTGACCGTTGACAGGAGAGTTTTAGTGTGGGAAGACAGAATGCCTTAAAGTCAATTTTCCATATAATTGGATACTTGTTGTGCAGCCAGAATTGTGTAGTACTCCAGTCCAGGACTTGGAGCACCTCGAGCATATAGGACCCTACTGGTCTAATAATAACATTCATTTCAATTCCAATTAGTCACTTTACTTATCACTACAGTATATGTAGTAATTTCATTCAGCCACCTTCATGTCCTTATGTTAACAAAAAACAAATACCCTTTGCTTTGGATGCAACAGGCAGGACACCCATTATGGCAGTTTGGGGCTTGAACACAAGGCACAAAAGTAAAATAAGTCTGGCGTAATCGATGCAATGGTTGATGTAAGCCCAGAATTTGACACATCATTAGGTCTTTAGCACAAGTTGGAATCAAACCAGCAGTAAGCGAAAACACTGTTTGGTACACGAGACATGATCTCAATCCATTGAGCTAATGGAATATAAGAATGGAATAATTGTTTTGTACATATTTGCACACTTTAGCCTACTATGGTTAGGCCTACCATTAGGCATATAAAAGGCACGTTTTTCTTAAGACCCCCGCCTCCCAAAATAAAAAACAAACAAACAAAAAAACAGAGAGGAGATCACTGTTAGATTTTTGTGGTCTGCCCTTGTTAACTTGGACTACTTCTTAAAAAAAGATAGTGGCTGTATTGATGGCAAGGTGGTAATCATTTGATTCTAAACAGCGTTAAACACCAGGTGGCGCTAAAAAAAAGTTCGGTGGTGTCATACACAATTAAACGCAATGAGAATAGTGGCCCTCATGAGTTCCTTATACGCCAGTTATCGCTTATTGATGACCAGACAGTGGGCAATAATCGTCTGGTGGTTGAACTTGTGATTAAACGTTGGTGCGAATAATAAAACCGGTGTGTTTATTTGCCGAATGCAAATATAGCTGTATTTTGTCCCCTTTGGCGCTCCATACCCATACGGGAGAAACCACCGCCCACAGGTCATGCGGCCTCCACTGTTTTGATCTTAAACAGCTCGGGGCAGAGATGACGGAAGACTGGAAGTCCGGGTAGCTACTTCAAGTCGCGCTATACCTGCAATAAAATCATTTATTCCAAATAAGTCAGAGGTAGTACGGAAAGCTGGCAGCTGTGTGCGGTACTCGATTCCGCCCGGATGACATGGAGATCTCGGCGGAGGGAGAGGCGGAAGAGCGCAGGTGAGTGACAGCCTGAGCCGATCGTGTTACCCGGCTAGTCCTGCTAAAAGTGACAGTGATAACACTTACAAGAATATAAACCTAATATAAGACACTGTACTGGGTACTCACTCGATTTCTTAGCAAATAAAACCAGCAACATTAATAGTATTTGGGATGACAACTCACTCGCTACTATATTATGTACTAAGCTAGTTAGCAAGAGCACTGTTGGATTAAAACTGCAGAGCTAGGCTAAGCTAGCCTGACATGTCAAGGTTTTACAGTTTCAAACAAACACAACTATCTGCGTGGGATGTCAACCTGTGTAAAACAACTATTTCACTCTTCAATTAATGTTTGGTTGCATTACAGTTATGCGCACATTTGTTGTCTTGACGCTACATTATTTACTAGACGACGTTAATTGAGCTAAATGTTTCTAATCTTTAAGCTAAGGCTACCAGCTATCGCTAGCAGAGAAACAATCTTCTATCTTCTGACAGGATATATTGTCAATATTTTTTGTACAGTCCCACTTTTCACGGGCATTAAAATCCATAGCTTGGCTCAAAACACAACGATAAACAAAACAAAAAGCATAAGCATGGCACGGTTTCAGGAAGAGGAAATAGTGCTAGCAGAGTTCACCATTATGTCTTTAGGAGATATGGCTCGAGACATCTCTAATAAAACAAACAAACAATATTGATAATTCTCCCTAACTATAATAACCTCTCTGATACGTGAAGAATTTCACTCCATTATGTCCAGCACGTCCACTTATAGACTTGCATTGGCTCTACAACATAACACAAGTCACCCTCACATCACTCTTGTTGCATAAATGCCTCAAACTTGGCAGAATGTTCTCTAACCTATGCCACCTTCTTTCCGTGTTACATGATGTTATTTGATTACTTAGCCAGACATCTGGACTCATGATGATGCTATTGTGGATAACTGTTAGGCTGCTTGTCTTAATAAAAACAAAACACTATGGGCCTCTTTGAACTGATGCATTTTGATACTTTAAAGGGATGCATTTCAATCAGTACATGCTGCACACTGAACTATTGTACTGTATAAGAACCCACCCTCAAGTGTCAATAATTCACTCTGACAGAAGAGTTTTGTCTTGCTGTTGTGCTGCAGTTATGTGACTTGTTCTCGATATCATTCAGTACTGCTGACTTTGGGGAAAAGGAGGAAGTCCTGAATGTGAGCCTGTGCTAAATGGCTCATAGGGAATGTAACCTGATTTTGTTTTGTATTCAACACTTTTGGAGCTACAGCTTTATACGCCTGTACACTGAAGATAAGGTTTCATGCCCTCAGCACAGAACTTGAAGGTATTCAAGTTAAGCAAGGTGGCTCCATATCAACTATTATTTGTGTTTTCTTTTACAGAATACAACCCTTGAGACTTTCTTTTACTTTAAAGCATCTAAAGCACATCACATTATGACTTGGTTTTTTCACATTATTTGTCAAAACATTCTGCTTGTGCTTTGGTAACACACACTTTACTCTAATCTTGTAAACATTTGGTTTATAGAGAGCAGTAGGGCAGTTTATATTTAGTCTGTGGTGAAAGCTTTTAATGATGGTCAGCACTCCCAGTTAGTCACTGACTTATACGCAAAGCTGGCTTATTCTAACCAAAATGCTGAAGACTCAATTTTCAATTTCTGTGAAAGTATTGAGTAATGGTTGAATCTGTAGCTCTGCTTACACCAGCAGTTCTTTACCTCCTTCCTCCTTCCTGAACTTCCTCCCTCACCCTGTCTCACTCTCTCATCCTGCTGCTTGGTTTTCCTCACAGGAGGGAGCAATGGAAGCTGCTGTCCAGCCTGAAGACCACAGTAGAGGGTCTCGTTTCCACCAACAATCCCAATGTGTGGTCGCGTTACGGCGGCCTGCAGCGGCTGCACAAGGACATGAACAACATCCTGAGCCATGGACTGAAGAATGAACAGGTTAGAACTAAGGGAACCTGTGATAACACTTCTTATTTGTCCAGTAAATAAGTACATTTTGAAGGTGTTTCCCAAAAATCCTACATCAACACTTACAGAAAAAAATGCACCTGTCTCTCTGGCTGCAGTTGTGAGTATTAAGAAGGTACTATTGACAACCTGAATACAGAAGTGCTTAAAACTTAATGATTGTAGTTAAAACAAGTAAACGTAACCACTCTGATCAGTAGGGAACTTGACTGACCCAAAGTTTGTGAGGAAGGGTCCCTCACATGCTTTACCAATGGTGGTTGTTTAACCCATCATAATCAGCTTACTTTCCAAAAACAAGGAGGTGTATTGGCTCTTAGTGGGCCTCTTGTGTTTTATTGAAGCTGGTATTCTCTGTTACCTGGTATTGCTAACAGCTGGTTTTGTGTTGCAGGTTTACTACAAGCAGAGAGACTACTGGCCCTTTGTGTGGTGTGTTCGCTACATCAGCCCCAATCTTGCCTCGCATGTTGAACAGGTTTGTTCGGTCACTGACAACTAACATATGGCGCAATATGTAAAACATTTTTTTTTTTTTATGTAGCTCACCAATCTCTTCAATTTGTTAGGGGGGGATAAGTTTATAGGAAAACATGCATGAACTTTTCTACCTTTCTTAAGGCTATGTTGGTTTTATGCTTCAAAATTGAAATGTTAACTGTTACATCTAATTAAACAGTGCAAGGTTCACTTCCCTTAAGCTTGAACTTACTTTGCAGTGCATTTTACCTCAGGGTTAGTTCTATGGATTGCAGTGCTTCTCTCAATCTCAGGAGTTTGCACTGGAAGTCCTGTGTTGCCCATTTGACGACTCTAGTGACAGCTCTACTCGACCAATCAAGGGTTTGCAATGTTTTGCTCAAACCTTTCAGTATCTGCTCAGCTCATTAGGACCATTGAAAGAGATTATACAACTTAAAGTAGCAGGGACAAGGTCATATTCTAAACTGTTGCCAATAAAAAAAAACAATTAAGACAAATTCAAGCTTGAGCCGAGCCAAGCTGTACCAGGCGGTGGAACAGAGGCATAAAGGTCATTGTTTGGAGCTAAACAGATAAGAAAACAATCTTTAGGAGATGGGTGTGAGCTTGGGCAAATATCAATGATATAATCAGTATTTCAGTATGACTTGTATTGCTCTTAAAAAAATACAAAATGACTTTTTTATCCAGTAGTTTTATATATTTCCTAATTTCAAGTCATCTTGTTGCTTGGCTTGTTTCAAAAATAATCTAACAGGGTTGAATAAAAAGGGAAAAAAAAGCTTTTTAGTTTCCAAATCAACAACACAAGGAGGCTGGTATTTGTTTTAGCTCTGTAACTCATAATCACACACAACACAGATGTGCCTCAACAACCCTTTAGCATCTGTTGTTTAGTTTAGTGGCGATGCGTCAAAGTCAGTAATGCATATTATTCATACAATGTTTAATGCTGTATTTGTCAGAAATAGATCTCATTGTAAAACTAATGAATTTTATGTGACCTAGCTTGTGGAATCCGTTGGTGTATTTTAAATCTTGTGATCTTCCAGACAAAAAACAAACACGTTTTAATTGAATTGCTGTGTAAAAATCTGTACACACCCCACACAGTTCACACTGTCAGCTGTCCTTCACAGTCCCCTCTTTCGAAGGATTGTGGCTCACAGGATTACGTAACAACAAAAGGGCTTAGGAGTACTTGGAATCTAATTATCGCCATTATGCCCTCTGTTTCTGACCAGCAGGGCTTACAGCTTGATGAAATCATCATGTGATTGTTGGTTGTTGATATCTCAGTCTCCTAGGTTTGAGTTGACATGTGTTTATTCCTCCATGATCTATTCATTAATCACAATGTTTAGACTGTGAGGCCTGGCTTCTGCAGATCTCCACCATGTCAGACCCGCCTTTTTATCTTTTAGACACATATATGGAGTATGATGCTAGTTGATGAACTTTATTCGGCTGATACACCACGAAGAAGATGTAATTTATAAGCATGAGCTGTGATAAGCACCAAACATTGAACAAATGGAGACTAGCACAGGAAGAGGATCCCATGAAACTGGCTGTCAAAGATTTCAATTTACAGTGAGGATAAAAAATGTTCAAATGAGGACTCAACATGTGAGTTTTAGTGGTCAGGGAAAAATGTAGGTGTATTTTTTATAATCAGAGGAACTCGCAACATTTATATCATTCTCTTACACTTCCCTCTCTGTCCTCAGTTCAGTCACCTGGAGCCGGTTGTCAGCGGTGGGATTAAGAGTGCCGGTGAAAGCTACAAGGCAGAGCGCTGGCTGCTTCACAGCTTACAGGTCCACATGCTGTCGGCTCAGCTCCGACCACTCCTCCGGCATCTGGGACATACACGCAAATTCTACAACGGTGAGCTTCAAAATAACGCTCTAGTCTAATGTAGAAAAGGTTTTTAAGATTAAACTCAAAAACTCTTTGATTCAAATTTGCCTTCACAATTGAACTATCTCTCATTATCGTATCTCCTTCCTCTCTTTGTCTCACTCATTTTCCTCTCTTTCCTTCCTTTTTACTTGTCTCTGCCTGTCAGATTATGCCTTTCTGCTGAGCGAGCCGCATGTGACTGCCATGTTCCAGTGTCTGGAAGCTGTGGAGCAGAATAACCCCAAACTGTTGGCCCAAGTAGACACTGTCGGGGTGAGTGTCAAGAAGTGACCATGCGTCGATGAAACCGGTCTCTTATAACGGATTGATATCTCATTCGTCATCACTCAGCTGTTTGTGAATTTGTTTGGTTAATGACATGATGTTACGTACTTTTCAAGCTCTTCTCTCTTTGCACAATGCTGTTTATTTGCTGTTTTCATGCTATGCTTTAGTGCAGCAATTTTGCTAGCAACAGATTATCAAGGTGTAAAAATGGATCAGTGGTTGTATAATGAAAGTGTTGTTAAAAATCTAGAGAAGACGTAAATATTGATCATGCTTTTTTAAGCTGTTATCAATCTTCCCTTCTCATCCTCCAGCTGTCCCCTCTGAAGGGTCCTCCATGTATGGGCTTGTTAAAGAGCCAGAGCCTGTGTGTGCTGCCAGGGGCTGGTGGGGCTTGGAGGAGTGCTGACTTGGCTCTCAGAGCAGAACCTCTAAATCGGAGACTCACCACCTCCAACTGTTCCCTCCGAGAAGCAGTCATCACCACCAGCCACAACTCCGGGAGCACTACGGGAGTCGGACCCCAAAACGGCAACAGCACAAGTGAGGACGGGGGGGAAGGGTGACAAATGAAGTTTCAATTTTCTCTTGATAGTTTATTTGTTTTTCTTCTGATTCAGTGATTTAGGTTGTGACAATATTTTGCCACATCTGGGTTCATGGTCAATCTTAGTTACAGAAATCTTTTAAAACCATCCCATATAACTATTTGAGTTAAGTGTTGGACCATACTTTAAGTATTTGTCTCTATTTAGATGATGAATTTGAGGTTGTGCCCTGAGTGACTCAAATGAAGGGAAAATGGTCTCTAATCTGTAACCAGTACATACAGGGATAAAGGGGGCGGGTTGGGGCAATGGGACTATGAATGCGCTATAGTTTGTGTGTGAATAGACTGACTGACTTAACCATACAGAGGCCTGATTGTTTGTAGACAGAGTCAGTTATTGAAGAATGTGTTGATGCAGCGTCTAAAACTCAAGTGTCCTGAAATGGCTGTGTTTACTAAAATGGATACAGCAACAACAGGGTTTTTTTTTTTTCCTACACATTGTTGTACATTTTTGTAGATTTTGTCTGTGTTAAATGTTGTGCCTGTATCAGTCTCAATTCATCTTCCTGCTCTGTTGCAGACACTACCTCTACCCCAGCCAGCAGCTTGGGGGCTCCCTGGGTGTGTGTGTCCAGGCCAGAAGAGAGCGAGCGAGGTGTGACGCCCCCTCCTGGCCCACTCTCAGTACCTTGCATTTCCCTCACGGAGCCCCTCTCGCCCACCTCCCTTCAGCCTGAGGCAGGGGACTCCTGTGATGGGGACTACGATGATGGTCCAGAGTACCTGGCTATTGGTAACCTGGGACAACGCAGTCGCCAAGACTCCAAGGGCTCCACCCATAGTAGCGAGCAGGGGGAGACCCAGGACCAGTCCCTGCAACGGGGTTCCCTGCTTCCGCCCCCACCCAGATGCTCATCCTTCTCAGAGGGCCAGAGGGGGCCGAGTCGGGGGTCCCGAGGACACACACGCTCGTTTTCTGACACGGGGGTCAATCAAAAACTCAGGAACGGTGAGTAAATTTCACAGAAAACTCATGTGGTAGACAAGCAACAATATATAATGATGTATATTTTCAAGAAACCTTTAAAGATGTAGGTTTTTTGGATTTGTTCTAGTTGCTTCAAAGGATGTTCGTTTACATTTTAGCGAAAATATCTTGAAATGCTTCATAAGTATTGAAGCATTAAACCTGCAATACAGCGCTTCATGGTCAAACTGTAGCAGATGTGGCGTGTTTCCAACTTTCTCCCGCTGGTTTGTAATGTTAGTATCACAGACCCGATAGATGGAAGTGAATATGGTATTTACTGACGTGATGAACTTCTGCTTTTAAAAGTTAGTGGTTGTTTAATACTTGCTGGGTGCAATGACGGATCACTTTGTGCTGAATTCTGTAATGCCCCACACTGAGGCGGCCTCTATGGGGGTACCCATAGACTGACCCAATATAAAAAATAACACCTTGAAACACTCAAACCATGGGATAATTAATTAAATGTGACACAAAGAACTATATCATCAAACAAAGATCAACTAAGGACAGAATTTACAAAACACAGCAGCAGTAGTGTCCACCGCAAAAGCTTCTCCTTATCATCATTGTCGGCCTTCTGTTATTAGACAACAGAAGGGGAAAAGGGACAAAAAAAGGAAAACATACAGCTGTAACAATTCTCACAGATGAACACCTATCATAGCTAGTGGTTGTATGTATGAAGTTTGTTAAATGGCGCTTGCCTTTTGATAACTTGCAGAATAAAAAGTTGCTTGAGTAAGGTTTTAACTTTCTGCAAGTGATGGAAACTTAACAGTTCCTTTCTTTGCAAAATATTTCAATGATATAATGTTTTATTTAAAGAGAGTCTACCTGCACAGTCATCGTGTTTATTTGTAGAGCCGTAAGATAAAGCTTGGCCACATTCTTTCTCAGAAGGCGCACACTTCCTGTCTGACTGTTTTAAGCGTTTCCAGATTAACATCTCTATTCTCTTTGCTAACTGTTTCACCTTCTTGGCTTGAGGTAACTGTCCTTTCCCTGTGCTCTATCTCTCTCTTTCCCCTTTTTGTGTGAAGGAGGTGGCCACCGAAAAATCACCATAATAATAGAGGATCCAGTAGCAGGTTGGCAGTGCAGTTCCACTGTGCTCCATCAATCCCCCCCCCCCTTTTCTTTTTGACTCTGCATGCTGATGTAGCACCACCCCTCTCATTTCCAGTCCTTCAGCTCATGAAATGTGGTTTTGGTCTTTGTTGTTCTTTTGTCTTGTTCGTGTTGCTCAGGTCAAATTGATGTGATGAGGCCATGAATGACACTTTTCATTGTTATGTTAGTGTTGTGCAGTGCACACATTTTTCATGACCTACATGTGTTTTACTGAAAGTCTCATAAAGCTTAACAAGTAAACAAGTTCATTTCCTCAAAGTTGTGCTGGCTATACCCTGATAGCAGCGCTGAGATCTTTACTTATCCATGTTAAATGTCAAAGATGAGCTAAACCACTGTTTTCCTGTTCTTATTTATACAGAATGTGGACAATAGTGTGAATAAAGTAAAAGTTGGAAATGGATCACTGTTCCCTTGCCATGTATACATATCCCATATCACTCAGAATTTATTCTGAAAAGTCAACTGTCACGTTTTTCGTTTCTGCATGCAAAAAAAGATCCTTCTCCAAAGACTTTTTTTTATTGTTGTACACATACAATCCCATCAGCCGTAAACCTACTCTGTGCAGAAGTGACGATGCATGTTCATATCCATTGTTATAAATTAGTTTTTTATTCACCAGCTGACCCTTCGCTGAAAAAGGTTTTAAACTTGATCTTTTTGTTTCCTAGAATCAGCTGGACAGGACTGTTTGAAGGACTACAGCCCGTTCACGACTCCGCACAGTGATGCCAGCACCCCCGGCTCACTCTACATGGAGTCTCGTGAGTTTGATGTTTACAGTACATGAACACTGTGAATAACTAGGGCACGTTAATGTGTGCTATACTGTAAAAAAACAAAACAAAAGAAACTTGTCTATTGGGATTTTGTGATGTTTGAGGAAGATTTCAGCCAGGGAAACTCTTAAGAAAACCTAAATATAAGATGAAGTAGAAACTAATTTGACATATTTCTCCAAGAAAAACAGGATATCAGGCTCTCAATGTGAGATCACCAAGTGTGTATCTGATCCATAAAAGTGACAGTCTGGACCTTAACCATCTAACATTTTATGGTTTTGACAGTAAAACATGCTTATGGCATGCAATAAGGTTTTTATTTAGTTTTTGTTCAGTTTGTGCCATGAGATTTTAAAACACTCTAGAAACAAAATTGAGATTCGCCATCAGAAACACACTACTCTACTCTACTGTTTCTGTTTCATGTATTTTCTGTATCATTGTTTTGATTGTTTCCAGATGGGTGCCAGTACAGCAGCATTCCAGATGGGATGTTCAGGAAGCCATCAGAGGGTCAGAGCCTCATCAGCTACCTGTCAGAGCAGGACTTTGGCAGCTGTGCTGACCTTGAAAAGGTCAGTGTTGGGTCTGTTTGAGCTCATTATTTACTAAGAAATCCCCCTGATCTGATTGTTCACACAAGCACCTCACAGCGGGAGATTATCCAGGTCAGAAGGAAGGGGGTGGGGTTGGGGGTCTCCTGAGGCAAGACGTGACGTAAAAAAATGATGCAGAAGAGGCGGACAAAGCAACAGAGTCTGATATAATGAGAGTATTTGTCTTTATACAGTATCAATGCTATGTGTAGATCCACAGAATCACAATATCAAAAAAGAGTGGAGAAGAACTAACTGATGACAAGAAAATGTAATGCAGCATTTTAATCACGTGCGCAGAGATTGTACCTGTCGCATGCAGACAATCTATGGTCATGCAAGGGGATAAATGTCACCACCCCCTCCCACTTGGTCGAGGTGAATTCTCCGGATAATATCCTGCTGGGTTCTCCCATCAGCTCACTTGGATTTTCTGCAGAAAAAAATACTCTGGGGTCTAGCAGGAGAAACTCCAGATAAAGTCAGAGTGAAAAATGTGTCTGTTTGCGTTCACACATGCAGCTCACCCCAAAAGCTTCAAAAAGGAGTTTTGTGCGTCTGTTAAAGCGCCATATCATTACTTTTTTAAACTCTGAATGTATTAATGATTCATTCAAATATGTACAACTCAAAGTGCTCTACATATTCAAATCTAAGAATTCAATACCTAATTTCTTGAAAAATGTAGAAATGAATCCCTCCCTTTACGTAACGTCATTTTCTCTGTCGTGTAGGAGAACGCTCATTTCAGCATTTCAGAGTCCCTTATTGCTGCCATCGAGCTGATGAAGTACAACCTGCGGCGTCAGGAGGAGGAGGGCGAGGAGGAGGGAGACAGTGACTCTGAGATTCAGCAGCTCAAACAGAAGATCCGTCTACGGAGGCAGCAGATCCGGCACAGTCGCCTGCCGCCCTGCGCGACCTCCCAGCACAGTAAGCAAACATTAGCAGCAGCAAAGTTAATAAAAGGCAAAGACGTCGTCTGTACGGAGACATGACCTTGCAATCCTTTCTCTATTATGATTGTTTATTGTCTAAGAAATTATTAGTTTGTTAGATTTTCTACTCAACTGTAATTTTGAATGTTTTTTTAAATTAGAAGACATATGTCAACACTGATGCATTAGTGTCATACATTCAAACACTGTACCATAATAAGCACTGGGTTCTGGATTTGTACCACCGTATCTGTTCAACTTATTAGATAAGCGTGTACTTCCACTAATAGCTGACCACATGTCTTTAATCAGTGTATCCATCTATCTTTCCCCTAATCATTCTGGGAACTGTGAGGCTAATCTAAATAAAAACTTAATAGTTCATAATTGCTGTGATGAGGATGTCAACATGTTGACATGTACTGAACCAGGTTGAGTCTTAAGAGCTGTTTGTTGCTCAGTAAATAAGCTACACTCCCATCACAGAGTAATTAAAAAGTTTTTTCCCATTATTTCTGTTTGCGTCGTTGCTTTGTGTTCTCACCTCTTTCCTCTCCTGCAGTTTTCCATTCCACTGACAGTGGAGGCTCCCGGAGGAGCTCTCAGGACTCCTGTCAGGGCCTGTCGGACTCAGGCTCGGCTGAGGAGGTGGAGGAGTGCGAGCTACGAGGTAGAGAGAGGGAAGGAGGGGAAGATGAAAATCTAGAAAAATGTTCACTATCATTATATGAATTGTAGATCAGTGGCTGCACATTTTGTGCTTTTGTCAGCTCACCTTACTATCTATCTATCTATCTATCTATCTATCTATCTATCTATCTATCTATCTATCTATCTATCTATCTATCTATCTATCTATCTATCTATCTATCTATCTATCTATCTATCTATCTATCTATCTATCTATCTATCTATCTATCTATCTATCTATCTATCTATCTATCTATCTATCTATCTATCTATCTATCTATCTATCTATCTATACCAGCTACACAGTCTTATATTTCAGTTCAGACTAAGTCGGACCTTCTAGCTGCTTTCATCTTTCAGAAATGTAAAATTTGAAACATTTAGAAATGAAAAAGTATCAGGTTTTTCTATTTGAAATTGGCAGGAAGCTTTTCTGTGTGAATGAGTCTGTCTCTGTTCCAGTCATAATTCATAACCTCATCACCTCACTTGTTTCATGTTGCTCACCAAGCATGTCACGCTTTTCCATGGTCCATAAACATGGAAGTACAAAAGTCACAGCGTGGTAGTTTGCAGGGTTTGTGACCGTAAACTATTTTTATTGGTGTAACTATCTATGCAGACTTTACCCTCATGTGAGTGCACACACCTTCCTAGGATTTATAGGAATATATTTAGATATGTTTGGTCTGGAGAGGCTTCAGGCTGTGTGTGAAACATTTTCCTTCTAATTCATTTAATCAGTTTCTGTTTTGTGTGACAAATACTAACCTTATTACTAACACGTAGAAAGATCTGCATGCTTCGATATTAGTAATGTGGATTGTGGGATTTCAGATGTGCATGTATTTTAAGTAGTTGTGTTAATGTGTTTAGCTGTGTTGTTTATAAAAGGGCTTCTCAGTAATGCAGCTGAGCTATATTTAGCATTTCCTCAAGGCTGAGTAACTGCATGACTTCCACATGTAGCTGTGGGGTGTAATGGATGTACTGTATGCCTGTGACACCAACGCCCAGCTCGGAGGAGGGTTTGAAAGTGTCTGTGTTACTGGTGACGGTTATGCTGAGTGTTAGTTTCTGTCTCTCAGATGGCTGTGAGGGTCAGTCCCTGCTGGCGGTGTCTCAGAGCGGCCTCTCCCTGTCACTCGCCTCCCTCTTCTCAGGTATCTGCAGGCGTGATGAGTGGGTGAGGCTCCACAGCCTCACACAGACTGTTTACTGTGACCACGCTCCTCCGGGAGGAAGCTGATGGCTCCACTCCAAACTGAAAAGTTCTGCCGTTACAGCCTTCCTGCTAAATTGGGAGGCACTCCAACCCAAAACTTGAGCAATTTATAGTTTTTAAATTGCATAATTTTTTCGTCATACAGATTTGTTTCTTCTCATTTTTCAAAGAAGTATGTCAAAACCCCTGAAGAATCAACAAAAGAATTAAACTATATTTTCAACATGAAGACACAGGGTTGTCACGATTATCAGATTTTCAACTACGATATGATTCTGGCAAAAATCAAACGGTAGTGATACCTGTTTCGTTACCATGGCAACGAAAAACAAAGTCCTTTGTACCTGATATTGGGAAATGTCTTGTATTTAGTTACCAACAAATGCACAGTCTAAATTGCACAAATACATTGGCAACATATTTGTGCAATTTAGGCAGTGCTCACTCTCTTTTGCAGATGGCAGCTTTAAGTTATAAAATGAAAGAAGAGCTGTCTTTTTTTAAAGCTTCTGTACGTTTTAATAGTCTACAAAGAATTGAAAAAGACTAAATAGGCACTGAACTGTTTTTAAAAACGCGTGACTTGAGATTGTTTTAAATGAGCAATAAGTTATTCATTCTTTGTTTACTACTTAATGTTGACTTAATTACTCATCCAAAAGAGAACTTTGACAAATATCAAAACAATGTTGATTAGAAATCTTGAGTATAATGGATGAAAGATTAGATGTTCGAGCAGTGCTGGTGCAGTGCTAACGTACATATCCAAACAGTAGAAATCATTATTGATACTCACAGTGAACGATAACTATCTCATTTTTAGCTAATGCACTCAGTACAAGGTCTGTAACTGGCTGTCATTTCCCTTTTGAACTACTAATATTCAGAAGTTAAAGGGGTCAAAACAGCCGTCTTGGATAATTGTCTGTGTTATTTCGATGAAAACGCAGAATATCTCAAAAATCGTTTCAGTTTTGGAGTCGAGCCGGCTGAATCTCACCTCCGCTGATGTGTTCGCTTGGCTGTTTGTGTTGGTGCTTGTTGCTGAATGCCCTGGGGTGTTGGAGGTGCCTGTACTGGTTAGAGTTTAAGGAGGCTCGTGGGAGGATAGTGAAGTGTAATTTAGCGACTTTAACTGCAGGATTTAATCCCATATAAACTCATCTATCCATTCACACCATTATTCATTATTTCTAATGCCATTCCAGTGAGACTGAGATGTGTTTGCTGTGCCATCTATGTCCTCCTTCTGTGTTGTTCTCTTTTAAATTTGAAATCCTGCAAGACTAGTGGTCTATCTATTTGTTGTCCAAGCTAATGGCAAACAGCAGAACAAACCAGTCATAGACACACAGGTTGATTTGTCTTAAAATCAGTATGAACATCCTTTGCTTGTGTCTTTGTCCATGGTAATGTTTTGATATTGATAAAATGACGTGTTACTGCTCAGCAATAGGTGATATGTGTATATATTTACACTATTAGCTTAATGACATTAACATGGGGAGCCTCTATCTATTCTACTCCAGCATAATCATCCCAATCATTTAGACTTAATTGCATCCCTTAACCAAAATCCTTCAGCCAATCATAATCCAGAGAAATGAACTAAAGTGTGATTACATTTAAATTTTAATCTTCTGATAGAAAAAAAACAAACTTTGAGTCCTGCAGTAGCCCATGCTGGCAATCTCCTGATCTATTAAATGTCTGTACTGCTTGATTTCTGCTTCAATGTTTGTACTTGTCTCTAACAAAGAAATCCTTGAATCACTGCTTTGCTTTTGCAACTGACACTGAATATCCATCAGCCAGCTGCATGTTCATTTTGCTTTTACATTCTTCTCCATACAAATTCATCCATTATCAAACTCATTCTGATCTTCATCTTATTATTTAAACTTATTTCCAATCGTACAGATCATAATACTTTGATGTTATTAGTATGATTGTATTAAGAATAATTGTGTTAATGTTTCTATGGCTGGTGGATAAAAAGCTCTTCTTTACCGTGTCTGAGATGTACACAGTTGCTAAGTGATCATAGCTCTTATTAGCACGTATTTTAAATTATTCCTGTGTTTTCCAGATGCAGACATCAAACGCAGCGTAAGCTCCAGTGGCAGGTCTTTCCTCAGCTCAGATTCCATGTAAGTAACCAAAGCTACTTCCTGATTCCCCTCATGTGCTTTATTAGACGATGTAGTATTCTAAAGAAATGTGTTGTTAAGTGAATTTGACACTTTTAGATGAAAGAAAAAGTATGAAAGTGTATCATGTTTACTTACCTTTTTACTCATAGAAAAATATACCTATCAAATAAAAAGGTCAAAGGACAAAACCATTGTTTATGAAATGAAACACATTTACAATCTCATGTCAAGTCGACAAAATGCGCTTTTAACAATATATTCCTTCCTCTGTGTTTTTCAGTTCTCCATCCTTCCTCCAGTCTAACTCCGCTGAGTCGGTAGCGATGGGTTTACTCCGGCAGTTTGAGGGCATGCAGCTTCCCGCAGCCTCGGAGCTTGACTGGCTGGTCCCAGAACACGACGCTCCGCAGAAGGTATGACATCTTACTTATATGTAGTTTTTATCATAACAGCAGTTTTCAAGACGTGAAGTAGTCACTATGCATTTATAACCACAGTTTGAAATGATTGCAGTATGTAGCAACCACTCTTGGAAATATACTCGGTGAGATTCACATAACAAACCTGAAGCTTTTTCCTGCTCCTAGCTGTTGCCCATCCCCGACTCTCTGCCCATCTCACCTGATGATGGCGAACACGCAGACATCTATAAGCTGAGGATTCGAGTCCGAGGCAACCTTGAGTGGGCGCCGCCCCGACCGCAGATCATCTTCAACATTCATCCAGCCCCCAAGTGAGTCCACGCCAGGTTTTACCTCTCCACATTGTCATTCCCTCTTCCTTTTTGTACTTTGTTATTTTGTTATTGACTTGGAGCTACAGTATTTGAATCTTGAATTCAGTTGCTGTTGTCTGTTTAATGACACACACACACACACACACACACACACACACACACACACACACACACACACACACACACACACACACACACACACACACACACACACACATTATTTTCTGGTGCGTTGCTCATCACAGGATGATCGGTTTGATGAATGTACAGGTTTAAGTTGAGTGAGAGCTTTTCTGGTTCAGAGGTGAATACAGAACGACGGTTTAATCTCATTATGAAAAAAACCTTTACAATAATAATGTGGAGACAGAAAATATAACCATTGAGCATAAATCCTGTCCCTTGTCTTGTTTCTGGTTTGGCATCGGTGTCAAGAAGTTCTAAAACGGCTGACAGAGAAACAGCATCATGTTTTATAAACCAGGAGTCTTTTCACACTGTTAGGAGGGAAGGAGGTTAAACTGTGTTCATAGTTTTTCTATCATATTGGCCCAGATGCAGTTCATCATTCCTGATTTTAAGATGTATATTAAGTTATGTGTTTTTCTTTTAATCAAGTTAAAAAGACTACTGACATTTTTTTCTCCTATCAGGAGGAAGATCGTTGTTTCGAAACAGAACTACCGCTGCGCTGGCTGTGGAACACGCATCGATCCCGGTACGACCAGAGAACCAATTTTTGCACAAATCGTTTAAGCTTTCTTTTGAACATGTTTACATTTGTCAGACAGGTTGAAAGTATAAAAACAATTACTGCCTATATTTGTAGTTTTAGTTCTTTTTGATGAATTTCTCTCAAGTGTAACTGTGAAAATGTCCCTCTTCGATCAGCTGGCTGAAAACTCTGTTTTCTTATTACCTTTTGCTCTCTGTCACTCTATCATACAACCGTCTCACCTCCACCCCCTTCATGTTTCTGCTGCTTGTCCTCCCTTCAGATTATATCAAGCGACTGCGTTACTGTGAATACCTCGGCCGTTACTTCTGCCAGTGCTGCCACGAGAACGCCCAGGCGGTGGTGCCCGGCAGAGTGTTGAGGAAGTGGGACTTCAGCAAGTACTATGTCAGCAACTTTGCCCGGGATCTGCTGAGCAAGATTGCTGGAGACCCGCTGTTCAACCCCAATGACATCAACAGCGGTCTGTACAAGAAGATCAAAGCTCTGGAGGCCGTCAGGGTGAGTACGGAGCATCATCATTCTCCAGTGTCAAGCAGTGATGTACAGTATGTTTACTTTCCAGTTGAGTGACCATCTTGTCCTCTTATATCTTTTCCACAAGTGTTTCATAACTGCATTGGAGGGATCAACACAATAAATGTGTATATCTATATCTATCTCTACAGATCGAACATAGATCTAAGAAAGATATCGATCGACATATCGGGAGTAGATTTTTTTCCTCCCCAATATCGATATCGGTATCGGCCCAAAAAATCCCATATCGGTCGGGCCCTAACCTCTTTATGAGATACAAAAGCAAACGAAAGAACAAGCCACAAGATTGATTATTTCTTCATGATTTTTTTAATGCCTGCAAATGCTGCTGTGTGGGTACGTGTCAGAAAAAGTGATTAACAGCATCCAGGCAAAACAGCCTTGACCTACATTTTCCACAGCTAAACTTCTCGATCAGTGATACATTTGATTGTTAAAAGAAACCAGGATGGGATTGTTTTTGGGGGTCATAAAACACTACTTACATATAGTGTGGGACAAAATCAGCTAAAATCTTAACACTTACCATCTTGTCCACAGGGGGGCGCCAAAATTGACACAAACCAAAAAGTTCCTCACAGGAGCTTTAAGTCACACTTCGATGTTTTCTGCATTTTGTCTTTGGACAGGTTTTGAGGATGCAGCTGTTTCACATGAAAAATCTCTTCAAGACTTGCCGCTTTGCTAAAGAGTAAGTCTGCCGAGTGAAAGTTTGTTATCCTCTCAATCATACCAAAGTCTTAGTGCCCGGAAGCGTCTTCCACACAGTCGTCACCATTATTTCTGTGCTTCCTTCAGGGTTCTGGACCAGTTCGACAGCCTTCCTGGTCACCTGACAGAAGATCTTCACCTCTTCTCCCTCAATGACCTCAGTGCTGTGCGCAACGGAGACCTGGCTCCCCGAATGAAAGAGCTGCTTAAACTTGGTACCATACATGCAGCTGGCTGTGTGGTAAGATGCCTGTGACTCCCTCTTTTATAGTGAAATGCAGAACAACTTCATACTGTAAAAGGCACACCTTATACTTTAAAATAAATGAAGACTCATTTTTCTACAGAAAATAACGGTAGATTCCACATTATTCAAAAGTCTGTTTTGTTTTTTTTGAACCATCTCTCTTTCCTTGGTCTCTCTCAGCTGTGCCAGGCCAAGGGCTTTGTGTGCGAGTTCTGCGGCAATGACAAAGACATCATCTTCCCCTTCCAGCTGAACAAGTGCCAGCGCTGTGAAGGTGAGCCCTCTCTGCTTGTGGCAGGCCTGGGCGGCTCACGAGCCCCCTCCACCCGCCCTGCCATACAACTAACCTGGAGAGACTGGAAACCTCGTAGGCTGGCAAGGCTCCTCTCTCTAGACAGGAGGGAGGGGGAGGGAGGGGAGGAGGACTTAAAGCTAGATATTAGTCATGGTGTGGAGAGTGGAGAGGAGATGTGGGAAACATCAAAAAAGGGACAGGGAAAAAGGAAGTCATTGGCAACTTTTACTCCTGAAAACTTGATGAAAGCTTTCTCCTGGAATAAAGGCAGACAGGAGGAGCAGGAGACGACAGGAGGAACAGAATCAATGAGTGAAGAGACAAAGTGTAATAAAGAAGAAGGAGGAGGTACACAGGGTGAGGTTTTAGGCAAAGGGACGGCAACAAGTAAGGAAAGAGGAGATGTTCATGTAAGAAGGGAAAGGGTTAACATTTTAAAGGTTTTTCATTTAGACAGACTCAAGAAGAGCGTCTCCGGGAGTGAAACATGTAGCAGTATGGAAAGTCTAGAAGAAGTAGGACAAGAGAGGACAGGGCAGGAGACGATATCAGGGTTAGCAAGTCTTAAGCGTTTTTCAAAAAGAGAGAGAGAAAATGAAAAGAAAGTGGAAGAGGTTCAAAAAAGATATTTAGAGAAAGCACCAGTAACCGAAGAGGAAGGAAAAGATGGTGGAGAGGCTGGGGAGGATGATGACCTGTTAGACAAAGGCAAAACAGAGACAGGTGATTCTGTAAAATCCGGTGCAGAAAACACGGAGAGATTTACATTCATGAAATTCATTAAACCGTATGCACTGTCAGCTGTTTTCTCCAGAGGGAGGAGCAGGGGAGAGGAGGACAGAAGGGGGCACAGTGATGTGAAAAAAGAGATGGATACTGATGAGGAGGGGCAACAAGAGTCAGCCGACATTCAGCAGAATAACTGGAGGGGTCGTAAAACTCGCAAAGCCAGAAGAGGAACCAGAGGCAGAAAGATGAAGGAAGGGTCAGAGAAAGAGGGCAGGAGGGAAGGTGGAGAGAGTGCAGGGATAGATGATGAGGATTCATAAAACTGAGGGAGGTGAAGAAGAAGGAGAGTAAGTCAATATTTACAGTATTTAAAGCTGCAGTGGATATCTGGATCTGACAAAACAGTAGCTTTTATTTGTCTTCATACTTATGACTGACTGATTAGTGTTAACTCAGGGCTTTGGGATCTTGTCTTTTAAACCAAATGTATATAGAATATTTGTAAAGAACGTCAGAGATTGAATCTTATTTTTCATAACGGTGTTAATAGTCTCTAGGTTAAAAATCTTTTCCTTTAAGGCTGCACTATGCTGGATATTTGGTGAGACAGTTAGCGTTACCAAATAACAATTATAATATATCACATCAGGTGAAGTTTGCTGTTCTATTACTCGTCTATATGCAGTTTCTTCCTCTAGGTTTTAAGCGGACAGATATTAAATGGTTTTCAAATCTGTATATTTCACAAATGGCCTTCCAGAATTTTGAATGATTCCTTTTAATTGTTTTAATGGATAATAAAGGAAAAACCAGACTAATTGTAGAGTCCTCCTGCTAACTTTCTACCTCCTCCTGCTAACTTTCTACCTCCTCCTTTAACACAACTTTCCAATTCTTTTTAACTGACGGTTTGAAACGCATTGTTCTCTTCTTCTGCTGTTCTCATTTGGCATTACGGTGGTGTCGGGTATGTCTTGGCCTTGTTTCTGATGTTTGCACAGTTGCACAGCTGGTGGAGGGTTTATTGGCAGCTCTTTGGTTGTGGATGCTTTTTGCCTTTTCATTCTTCAGTTGCTGGTGTCAAAAGCTTGATGGTGTTTTCAGCGATTTCCCGTCTTTAGCTCGGAGCTGCTGCTTTTGTCTTTGCCATGGGGCTGGAAAATGATTCTCTCGTAAATGTGTACCTTTAGTTGGTCCTGTATTTCAGCTTGGACATACAGTATGTCGAGTGACTGTAGTCTGTTGTCAGTAATCGGTAGAAGTAGTTTCATTAAGCACCTTAGAATGTGTGTGATTATTTATCGGCCTTTTGTTTTTATAAGAGTGACTCATGTGAGGTGTGTTTTTTCAGTTGTGTTTCAGAGTGAATTTGTAATTTATGCTTTAAGTTGCTTTTCTGACATCTGACTGCTTTCATTTAAGCTTCATCGTTATGTGATCATGAAATAAACACTCTTTTGAATTGGAGTTGCCTGTCATTTCATCCATCTTTCATATTTGGTTTTGTACTTACCATAGAACAATAAGCAGTTAGACAGTGAGAACTACTCATTAGAGCACATTAGTCAACACTTGTGAGAGTTTCAAAGTACTCTGGTGTCCTCTCTTGGACGACTGGGTTGTGTCTGAACAGGTTCAGGGTGTGTTGTTTGTTTCCCAGGATATCAGCTCTCCAGTCTAGCTGCCTCCTCCTGACTTCTGCCATGCTGCCTTTAACGTCTGCCTGTTTTATACTCCTCTCCTCACCCCGCCCCCCTCAGGTGCGATTGTGATTGGCTGTTCTGTTGAAACCTCTCGTCTTATTGTCGGCAAACTGGTAGAACTGGTTTGTGAAGAACAGCATTGTTTGGTTTAGCTGTTAGGAGCTCGCTCTCTGTATCCACTTATGTTCCTTTGTTTAGGTAACACATGTGTGCTGTTTCAGGTGTCACATCACTGAAACCTTTGTTGTGTTTTTCTGCTTTCCCAGAGTGCCACGCGTGTTACCATCGCAACTGCTTCCGGGCGGGGAAAGACTGTCCCCGATGTCAACGGCTGGCTGAGCGGAGGGAGAGGATGGCGCGCAAAAACATGGAGGAACAAGAGGACGAGGGAGGTGGGACCCAGTGATAACTCAGAGACAAAAGATGATGAGCACAATGCGACCATGATTGTAGTGACAGAACACCTCTCTACGTTCCAGCCCTCTCAGACCTGGGTGACAATACTCCTTGCAAACAAATGATTTTTTGATGTACAGAAGTGTGCCACATGTGCAGGTTTTTGCTACATTAGTTGTGTTAGTGTTATGTGAGACATCAGCAGGATCATAATCACTGATTTTTCCTAGCTGCTGATTTTCAGCTGTATTAAGTTTAAGCTAAGCCCCTTTCACACCTGCACTTTACTCTGTGTGTAGGGATCTGTTTTTAGTGCCGTTTACTAATCAAGATTCTTTTCAAGGAAACATAGCTTTAAAAAATTGTACATTTCTCTTTAATGAGACATTCATTCTCAATATTTTCATTTCTTAATGTGTTATTAATTCATAAGGTAATATTGTGAAATTTGAAACTCTTACCAAATGGCAGAATCAAAAAGTCACTGTGGCAGACAGAAGAAATGTTTCTCCATTTGATTCCTTTTACCCAATCTTTTTGAGAAACGCTGCGTACAAAGAGCTTTGGGGAAAAACAAATCCACACACAGAAATCTAAATGTGTATGAACAAAACTAAACGTCCTGGCACTGTGTCCCTTTGTATTCAAACTAATAGATTTCCATTTCAGTAGAAGAGATAAACAAGTATTTGCGTAGACTGTTGTACCCAGGTTTGATATTCCTCCTTCCTACAACTGCAGCTTCTGGCCACTGCTTCAACTCTGATCATTTTAATAGCTACTGGCTTAGCTGAAGTTTTTTGGTTTTTTTTGCGGCCTAAAACTGCAGGAATTGTTTTAAAAACGAATCAAATGGCAAGTAGGATGTAGATCTCTTTTATGATTCGAGAGATTTTCAGTGCATACACTGTATTGAGAAATCCAGGAGGGTTTTATTATCATCGGAAAATATCGGAGTTATTAAACCACTCCTTTCTTTTGCTTGTCAGTGTTCAGTATTTTTAACGTTATTTTAGCCACACGTATGTGCCTGTGGGACCAATGAACTTAGACTGGTAGAGCTGGTGGAGTTACATTGGCAAGTTTAATTTATAGAAGGGCTGGGTCAGTGTTGCAAATATTTTTTAATGAAACTGCAAATGCTCCTACTTTGTGTGTGTGTGTGTGTGTGTGTGTGTGTGTGTGTGTGTGTGTGTGTGTGCGTGTGCGTGTGCGTGTGCGTGTGTGTGGTTACTAGAAAAAGCTTTGCGTGTGTGTGCACATGTCTACCTGCTGTTCAAGCAGCCATGCACAAGAGGTTTGCACCAGCCTAATCAGCACTTGCCTGTTTTCTAACATTTTGTATTAGAATAAGAGAGAGAGAGAGAGTCCAGGTGATTGCACTGATCCTGTCTGTTGTTGATGTTGGTGGGGAGAGTTTGAGGCGTCACACTTTGGAGAATGTTTTCTTGTGTTTATTTCCAGGAGCACAAACTATAACAACAGTGAAAAAGTTACTGTTTCCTTCACGGAGCTCCTGTCACCTGGGTTGCACTTAATTGTAAAATAAGAGATTCGTAGTTTGATGAATAAAAACACAAGTTCTTCTTATTTAAATGGGTGTTCTCCTGCAACAGATCTTAGATAATTGGTCTACAACAGTGGTTCCCAACCTGACTGACTTCTTAAAATGAATAATTTGATATTTTGGAAAGATCTGATTAATAAATAATGTAGCTAAGCTTAGCATAAAGACTGCAAACTGCTAGCAAGTACTCCTTCTGCCTCCACTGCCATTACTTAATACTGAACACGCTCTATCTTGTTGTATTCATACAAAAATTGGCGTTATGTGTATTGTTACTTCTATTTCAGGCGTATTTCAATGTCTGGATACAGTCACTTGGAATCTCTTTTTCCAGACAGCATGTAGTGCTGGTTCTCATCGTTCCATCTACCATAGTGCAAAGAAGCATTCAAGCATATTTACTCTAAAATGTTGAACTATTCCTTTAACTAGAGCAACATTTACACTTTTTCCACATGGTTTAACCAGCTTAACCAAACCAGCTTTTTTCCTATTCATTTATTTGATAGTTTTTTAGAAGCTGAAAACGTGTTCACAGGAGTAGAGCAGATATTGGAAATGTTTTGTCTTTCTTTTTTGCATCTGACGGTCCCATCACATAATCTGGGACACTTAACGGCTGGGAACCACTGAGCTTAAAAAAACATGTAACACGTCTGTTACTACTTATCTGCACTTTTTAATCATTTGTCGTAGGTAATGACTAGAAGAAAACTAACAAATGAAGAAAATGTGCAACCCACAGCGAGAAGCTCTGACTTATTAAAGGATAAAGCTCCAGAGGACATATCATCCTCAACAGGATTTGCTCTATGTGTGCAGTCTTTCAGGAGGTAAACAAACTGTCATGAGACTTCCTGAAGCGACACATGTCGTATTCAGCTCCCTAAGCCCTCACAGAAAGATACAAACTGCACCAATAAGGCTGCTTTTAAACGAAAACACTGAACTCTCCAGCTCCTGAACAAAGTGACGCCCAAATCCTGGTCCTCTCAGCAGACCGTTTGTCCTTAGACTGCCCTTAACATGGAGGCGTGTGGAGGTTTAAAGTGCACTACAGAATAAAATGTCTTTTATTAAACATTTTAATTTTCTTTATTTTGATGATCTTTATTGTTTGTATTAATTTGCCTTTGTTCTGTTATTATGTTGACAATAAAAGACTGGCGAGACTGTTGATGAGTGTTACTGTGTTTATTGTGCTGATGTCCAAGTTAAGTCAACAAGACCAATGTTTGCAGCTATATTTTCCACCTTATTCAATTGTGCACTGTATATGCATACTTATTATAAAAAATATAGAGAAGGAAGTACTCACATCATTTCTTTAAGTCGGAGTATCAACAGTGAATAAACACTTTTAATACAAAGATCTCACTTTCTACAACCTATTTATACAGTTTACGTTGTACAAAAACTAAACAAGCAATAGCACCACCTAGTGGATATGATGTATTTCAGTATTTCAGTAGAGCTTCAACTTAAACATTTTCTTTGTAATCCACTGATTGACTGGCCCATGAAATATTATAACCAACAAATATTAAGGCTACAGTTTGCCTTTGAAGCACAGCTGCTGAACATGACCAGAAGATTTTGTGATTTATATTAAAAAAGTTATAAAGAGAAGCAACCCACAGTATACAGTCACTTAATAATGCAGTCAAAAAGTTTGCTTCTTCTCCAACCACATCTCACCTGTACAATATTTACTAATTTATGGTGAAGACATTCACCTGCTCGTAAATTAGTTTGTGGTCCTCATGAATGCTGTAAATAAATGCAGAACTACCCCTTGTGATGAACTATGTGATATTGTATCTAGATGTTAAACACAACCAGGACATCAGGACTTGTTGTCTCACAGCTCTAATAACCACCCAACCGTTTTTATTATTCCACACCTCCTCCTCTGGGAGCCACAGTCCGTTCTGGTCTCTCTGTACTGCATAGTCAAACTATATGCTCATCTTTGCTTTTAAAATGTAATTAAAAAAAGCCTCAATCAGCTTCAAATATCAGATTTACAGCACAAAACAGTTAAAATCTCAAACGAGTCTAATAGCAGTATCTATATTAGATTGTTGTGTCTGTAAACATCTAATCCCAGGACGATATGACTTCATCCCATAAACATTTCTTATTGGATAAAGTCAATAGGATGTCATTTTGATATGCTATAATGGTCTGTTTGGACGGCCGCAATGAGATGTGCATGTTCTTTAGTGCTGATAGTGAATGAGTTGCATATTGAGAACATATTAACCATGGTAACATGGTTTACTTTATACTAGGTTTTTTTTTTTACATCAGAAAGTTTCAACCTCTGGAACCATTTTTGGTTTACACAGCATGGAAGTATTCAGTGCAAGTAGAATTACACTGAATTACTGTAGCTTCTCTTGTTGTTGATTAACATTGTCTGTGTAATTCCAATCAGTCTTTTAACCCTTTGTTATAATCATACTGAATAGGAATTATTCCAGATCCAGATCCAGATGATGGTGATGAAGCTGACGATGATGAAGATGATGTACAAGCAGAACAAAAGACGGTCAATGACAATCCCGATCATTTGCCACTCCTGTGAGGAATTGGTCTCCTTGAAGTGATTGTCTATCTGCAGGCGTATGGCTGTGAGGTCTCTGCTCAGCCTCTTCAGTTCGTCCAGGGCTGGCTCTGGGTGGGATGAGGGGAGCAGGGGGATCGGGGGAGTCGGAGGGGGTTTCACTGAAGTTTCATCACTAGAGAAACTCTCAAGATCACTCTTTGAGATGCTGTTGATGTTTGGATTCATTGCTGGTTCTGTCAAAAACCAAAAGAAAACCCAAGTTTGTTTTATAATGGTGTGCGAAATGTCAAATATGAACTGCTCATTATCTGATTACACATTAAACAAGGAACAAACATTTTTTTATTTCATGTAGTCTGTTGATGTCATCAGGATGTTTGACATGAATGCATGAGGGTAACCATTGCAACAATACTTTAATGTGTTCTTAACCTAAGGCTACCTGGACAGATTAACAATTATGATTTTGATGTAAATTGAACATTTGTATAGCAATATATTTGTGTTGCAGAGGGAAATATCGTTGGATTTTTTTTTTTTTTTATTTAACCAGAAAAGAAACTCATTGAGATTAAAAATCTCGTTTTCAAGAGTGAACTGGCCAAAGCAAAGATAATTTTTTCAGAACGTTGGCCAAAAGTAATGGATTGGGACATCAAGTGATGTTAACCTGACATTCATAGAACTGAGTCGCCACTTAAAAAAAAGAAAGAAAAAAATTCTTACAAGATAATTTTAACAAGTAGCCTAGAAAGCACTTTTTTTTATCAGTCTCATAGACCCCCCCTCCAAAAATGTGTCCCTGTTTTAACAAAGTGAAAGTAAAGAAAGTAAGTGTCATGGTGCTTAAAATATTTATATCAGCTGATAACAAACTGGCAGGCAAAATGAAGGTCACGTATGTAACCCTGGATGACTGCCAGAGGCAGTTCTTCTCACTGAATATCTCATCTAGCGCAAGCGCATGTCGAGTATTTATATCAACAAAGTCACGTGACCTCTGAAGACACCCGGACAGCTACCAATGTTATCCGATCGCTTATTCCACAGAGTCTTCTCGCGTCTCAAGGGTTTCCGAGTGACTGAGAACTCTGGCAGTCATCCAGGGTTCATAGAACAGTGGTTACATACTTAACCTTTGTTCTATTTCACCCTTCCTGACTGCCAGAGGCAGTTCTTCTCACTTGATGACTCATACAAACAATGTCGCGAGGAATCCAGAGTACAACCTCACAGTGATGAGGCAGAGGAACCTGGCTGAAGGACAATGCCCAGTGGATGCGGGGTTGCCACAGTCACTCTGTAGTATCTTGTGAATGTGCTCAGCGATGTCCACGACGCTGCCAAATCGTCTCCTCTGAGAATCGTACATGAAGTGGAGACACTCCTGGTAGAGTGACACTTCACCCCTGATGGTAAAGCCTAGCCTGCCTTGCTGTAAGCATACGTGATGGCCTCAACGATCCAGTGGGATAGGCGCTGCTTGGAGAGAGCGCACCCCTTCTTGACACCACCATAACAGACGAGGAGATGTTCAGAGGGGGGGTCGAGCTTCACTAGCTGGTTAAGCTGGTTGAGCGTGAGCAACACCTTAGGAAGGAATGCTGCGTTAGGCCACAGAGTGACAACTGAACCATTTGAGTTCCACCTCAGACAGGAGTCACTCACCTACAGGGCATGCATCTCTCCCACTCGTTTTGCTGTGGTAATGGCAAGGAGAAAAGCAGTCCTGACAGACAGCCACTTAAGCTCTGCCTGGCCTAGGGATTCATATGGAGGCCCACATAGGGCATCCAATACCAGGAGTAAGTCCCAAGCCAGCATCCTTGGTGACTTCAGGGGGTGCAGTCTCAGGGCCCCCCTCAAGAAAGGGGACACCAGCCTGTGGCTGCCTATAGTGTGCCCATCAACTTCCACATGCTGTGAGGACATTGCTGCAGCATACACTCTTAAGGTTGATGGTGAACAACCATGATCCAATAGGGATTTAAGAAACTCAAGGATCGTCGGGACAGGGTACAGTACCGGGTCCACCTTCCTAACTCTACACCAGTCAGAAAACAACTTCCACCTGTTCTGATACTGCAGGCAAGTTGATGGGGCTCTGGCATTCAGAATGGTGGTCCTCGCTGAGGTAAAGAGATCTACCCCTTCTCTCCCGAAGAGGCTTCAGATTCCAGCATTCCTGGCCAGACCACTGCCCCTGAGCCATCCTGCCCAGCCATACTGCGCCCCACCCTGAGAGGCATGCATCCGTTGTCACCACCTCCTGCTGAATGCCACTTCTGCCCTCAGGTACGCTCCCTGACAGAAATGTCCTGCTCCTCCAAGTAGACAAAGCCTGAAGGCAGTGCTGTGACGCCCTGAGTTTCCTGTGCTTGTGCCACTTGGCATCCAAGGGGAAACTGTTTAGCCACCTTTGCAGGGGGCGTAACGACAGCAGGCCGAGGGGTACAACAGCTGAGGCAGCTGTCAACTTGCCCAAAAGGTGGAGTAAGAGGCTGTAGGGCAATGCCGCGCCCCTTCGAAATCGAGGCAGTAGTTTGAGGATTTCGTCCACGTGCTGCGTAGAAGGACAGGCCTTGTACTGGTTGTGCTTACAGCCAGCCCAATGAATGTTGTGCTCTGAGAAGGGTCCAGAGAGCCCCTTTCCCAGTCCCAGTTGGGCCACATGGGAGAGGAGGAGAGCAGTGTCACGGACCGCCTGGGAAGGGGATGGTGTGCAGATCAGCCAGTCGTCCAGGTAAAGCATAATCTTCATGCCCTGAGACTGCAGTGACGAGAGGGCCGCAGCCAAGCACCTTGTGAACACCCGTGGAGAGAGGGAGAGTCCAAATGGAAGCACCCTGAACTGAAAGTGGCGTCCATGGAATGCAAAACGCAGGAACCGCCTGTGGTGAGGCATGATTGGAACATGAAAATAAGCGTCCTTCAAGTCCACTTGAACCATTCCTCTGTCCACGTGAACCATTCCTCTGTGGCAACAGAGGTCCGCTGTGCTCAACATGTGGAACAGCAACATTTTTAAAAACCTGTTGAGCCCTCTGAGGTCCAGGAATGGGCGAAACCCCCCATTTTTCTTTTTCACAAGAAAATAGGTTGAGTAGAACCCCCGTGGTTGTGAAAGGGGGTCCACCTGCTCGATGGCACCCTTCGACAGGAGGGTGGATAGCTGCTGGTTCAGGGAAAAAGCATTTTCCCTAGCCTTAGAGTCCCTCCCTCAGGCATTCAGCTCCTTCAAGTATTCTTCCGAGGGAGGAACAGAGAAGCCGGCAGGGGCTGATGCACGCCTGAAAAAGGCGCTAGCAGCCGACTGTTCTGACTGCCTGAAGTCGAGCCAGCGCCATCCGAATAATCGATCCCATGGACTTGTCCTCAGACCCTCCATAGAACTATGGGCAGAGGAGTGGGAGCCTGGCTCTGAAGTATGGGAGGGCCCCACCTCACCATACTCATTGAAGAGAGCAGCTGAAGCTGCCACTGACATGATGTCCTCCTCTGGGACCATCTCCGGCATAGGTGGAGTGTGTAAGCCAGCTCCCTCTGTGCAGACACTAGGGTGGAGAGCCATGAGTAGGGACTTCATCTGAGCCAATTCATTTGTCAACTGATCCACCTTAGAAGAAAGTTTGGCAGACTTTGCCTTCTTCCTGGGGGGAGCACCTACAGTCTCAGATGCCCGTTGTCTAGGCTTGACTGGTTGGGCTGGAGCCAGTACCTCTGACTGAGAGATGCTAGCATCACTAGCCAGGGATTCCACATATGCCGGCCTAGCAGCCCTTAATGCGCGAGGCATGAAGCTGCAGTTCATGCACGGGTCCTCTGAGAGACCCTCCTTCAGATGTTCAATACCAAGGCATGAAGGGCAAAGATCATGGCCATCCTCGGGATGTAACGGGGCCATGCAGGTAGCACAGTTATGGGAATTCATCCTAGTGGCTATGTCAGATGCAGTGGACTGGTGAGTCAGGCAGAGCGAGAGCACTCCACTCACTGAAATATCCAAATCAGCCAGAGGACGTTAGTCTAGTTGAAGTTAGCCTGAGCGAGAGCACTTAAGCTAACTGTGAGAACGTGAGGTAAAATCAATATTACACTACGACGGCGAAAGGGGAGCGAAAGCACTCTCGTCACTGACACTTCAATCAGTATTTAAGCCAACACAGAGCGAACACACTCTCGTTGGGGCACCACTTGTTAGCCAGAACGAGAGCACTCCGCTATCTGTAAAAACGGAAAAACCGATCTATCATGCTAAAGGGAGGTAGAGACACTCCTTTGCTGACTACTTAGCTCCTACAATAATAATCTGTCTTACCAGTGATGTCCATAGGTGAGATTGCCGATGAAAAGAATGTTCCTGAGTTGAAGGTTAAATGCGAACCTCCGCCCCTCCTCGGAAAGGGACAGCTTGTCGCAGCCTTTGGATGGCGAACAATCCGACTGAATGGTCACAAGGCTACAAGCAACAAACTTTACTACAATTTAAGTTATGCAATGCTATTTGATCGACTCAATGCTATTACAGTGACCTGCATGAGCGAGAAGATGATAGGGAATGAGCACTCGGATGACACCGGTAGTTATACCTGTGTCATCAGAGGTCAAATTGTGACTTTGTTGATGTAAAAACTCGACCTGCGCTTCCACGAGATGAGATATTCAGTGAGAAGAACTGCCTCTGGCAGTCAGGAAGGGTGAAATAGAACTATATTAGATGTTTGATCAACTTTTATAGGTATCAATAATGATTTCATCACTATACCTCTTGTAGATTGGTTAAGGACGACAGTGACTCTGTTGCTCTTTTTCTTTCGTGGGAGACAAACTACTACAGCAAGATATTGTAGCACAAGGATGCTGAGCCAGTTTGGCACAGCACTGTACCGACTGGAGCTGAACTGGATATTAGTGATAAACACAGTCTCCAACAGGCTGGTCACCATCAGAGCCAGGCTGAGGCAGAAGAAAACATCTGCAGGAAGCAATAAAAAGGGTTAGTAATCAGCACATATTTCAATAAGAACTGTTTGATATGCATGGTATTTTTGGAAACAGTGTTCATTTAAACTCGACAAACCTGATATCATTCTAGCTAGCAGGTTCTGAAGCCCCCTAACCTGTCCCTCCCCACCATTTCTATCCTTATTAAAAATATTTATATAGTAAAATAAATGTTACATTTAAATATAGAAACATGTCCTGGATAACTTAATGATAATATTAATATTCAAAAAAACAAACTACAATCACATTTGTCATGTATGCAATGATGTGCCAGATGATTTGGTGTTCAAAATGTTCAATTACAGCTCTGTAATAGAAATAGAAATTCTGGTGTGATTAACAATGCTTACGCCTTATTGGGTCACAGAGGGGTGCTACTGTGATACAATGTTTCTTCAAACAGCTTCTATTTGAGCTACTTCGAACGAACCAAAGGAATATATTTATAGAAATTTACAAGATCTTTTGCCACTTTGTTGATGTTTGTCCTGCACTGTACGAGCATGTACTTGGGCTAATCTTGCTTCACTGCATATCATAAAGAGGTTTGCTTGCTTCTTTAATCTCCCTCTTGAATAAATTCAGTACAAGTATCACACAAAGTACTCACTGATGAGAGGTGTTGTTTCTCCGGTGACAGGCAGAAGATCATTCATGATGAGGAGGAACACTGTATATCCCAGGATGAGCGTCATCTTGAAGGAGGATCGATCCACACTCTGAGGAGGTAGCAGGAAGCTGAAGAGGTCCACTGTGATGAGGAAGCAGCTGGGGAGCAGCAGGTTCACCACATAGAGGAATGGCCTGCGTCTGATGATGATCTTTGTGGAGGACACAGGTACAACGCTTCCATACTTCAGTTGGACTTCACACATTCATTTTAATTTTCTAAGAGTTTACTTCAGGTATTTTGTTACTTTGGGAGTGTTTGGTGTTGTACAGATATAATTGAGTAATTATAGTGGTTAAAGGTGCTTACATTGTATTGGACTTCAGAGTAGCTCTCATGTAAGGCCAGGGTAAAAGAAGCTACTCTGATACCTACGAGCTCCCACTCCCCGTTGGTCTCGATCACTTGTCTGGACTCCTCCAGGATCTCTTCAGCTGTGGGGCCTTGAATCATCTGTATGTCTGACACTGAAATACAATTATATATAATAGTTTTTAGTTTTTTTTAAAGATTTATTTTTGGGCTTTTTTGGAGAGATAGGACAGTGGATAGAGATGGAAATCAGGGAGAGAGAGTGGTGATTTACATGCGGCAAAGGAGCCACAGGTTAGATTTGAACCCGGGCCACCTGCGTTGAGGACTATAGCCTCCATAAATGGGACGCACACACTAACCACTGCGCCATCAGCGCCCCAATAGTTTTTAGTTTTGATTGTAGTAGTTATTTTTTACCCCCATGATAAAACACACCGGTTTAATTTAGAGGTTAGAAACAAAACTTTAAGAGTATCTATCTGGCGTGTGGTGACGTATTTGGACTGAAACGGGATGGAACCGATCACAGAAAAAAGGGCGGAACATAACATTGGGATGAATTTGATTGGATCATCAGCCTTGACAAGGCTGTATAATTGGTTGAAAAATTGGTAAACGCCCCTGAGTGCAGGATGAGTCCTGTAGACATAATGGCGCCTTTTGGAGAACTATTCATGTTTAATTTTCACATTAAGGGATTTTCTTTATTATAATATTCATACTTGAGCAGACAAAAGTTATCTGTGTCTGAGGCAAATTCTTGAAATTGTCACTCAAACAAAGAGGTGATCAACCCTAAGCTATGTTCATGTTTTTGCCCTACAGTCTATGATCCACACCTGTCTCTTCTTACAGCTGACATCTCAGTGAGGTTGTCAAAGATCAGACTTTTGATATTTAAACATACTTACCAAAATGTACATATGCTCCAAAGGTCAGCGAGCACTTTTGGATATCGAATGGGAAAGAGTAGATTTCTAATCTGCAGGAGCTGACCACTCTAACCGGTTTATCATCATATACATGACCTGTGTTGTATAAGTAGACATAGGGAGTTTTAGGAGAAGTATCTTCATCCATGCTGGAAAAGAAGAAGATAGAATTAAAAGCTGGTCTTGAAATACATCGAAAAAAGTTATCGATTTTGGCATGAAGTTAAAAAAGGGGGTCAAGGTTGTTTCCCTTAAGAGAACAACTATAATACTGTACAGCAGCATGGACGTTTTCCTCATTTTTATTTATATTAAGAATATTTTTTAGACCAGACAACTAAACATCCTTTTTACTTACAACTCTCCAATGTGCACATCAGGGACCCATAGCATTTCCCGAGGGATAGAGATTCTTTCAGATCCACATTTGTCTTTATCCCAGCTCAGTCCGTCTATTTGCCACTCCTACATGTGCAGAACAAAAGCAATGTGACTTACACCTTAAAAAAACAACTATTTCAACTGTGCAACCAGTAAATAAGGTCAATAAGGCTGAATATTTTATAATTTCAAACACCCCTTTCTCCTTTAAACTTACAAAGCATTTGATCATTTTGCACACAAAACATGATTACAGTAATAATTTAACTTTAATTTTAATGTATTCTATTTTGCTAAATTTGAACACGCAGACATGTAGACATGCAAGTATTTTTCTGCAACTGAAGTCTTTGCAGCTAGAATCTGTGCAAAACAGTAAATAACTTGAATAGGCTTATCTTCTTAAAATGCTTATGTTTGGATAGTCCTTTAAAAATCCACACATGACAACATAACAAGATAATTTTAAGCCAATGAAAAGAGTTCTAAAGTGTGTTTGTCAGTGCTCTGTAAACATACCAGGACTTGCCATATTACTATTGTCAGGGTTTGGGCCTTTTCATTCTGTGAATGACATTCAGTTTTATATTCATTAAATTCAGATATGCAGATTAGACATGCATTTTGAATCAATTACTTTTAATAATGTGAATGAAAAAGTCATGTGTGCTCATGTAGAAGCCAAAATCGACCTTTGTGTAGACTCACCACTCCTAAAATTCCCACCACAGTGATACCGATGGTGATTTCAAGTGGCTCTGTGAAGTTGTTTCTAGGAAGCACACCTTTTTCAGGGAGTAATTCCTTTTCAAGTGCATGGTACAAGGCTTTACGAGTTGGGCTGTCGCAATTCAACGCTGCTACAAAACCTGATTAAAAATGATTGAAGAACATTTAAATTTGCATTATTTATGATAAAGACATGTATATCACCTGCAGTGGTGAAGCAACACATAAAACAGTGAACAGGAAAAGCAGTGTGCAGAACAAAATTATTAAACTTATCAATATCAAAAAATCTTCTTTATGCAGTAGCATACAGTAATATAGAAACAGAATACAGTAAGATGTTCTAACAGACATGTGCCAACATATAAAGCAACTGGGACATAACAAAATACATCGAAACCAAAAACTGTCCACTTTATATCCTTTATATCACTATTCATCTACTTTTTACGATCAGTGATTCTGTTAGTTAAATCTTCTAACATCCACTATAAAGCGCTTTATTAGAGGATAGGTCATGCTCTTTAAATCAGATTTATGCCTGATTATCTCTTAATTACAAAAAACCTATGAACTCCATCATTTATATTTAAAATGATATATTTATGAATACCTAGATATAAAAAACGACTAAAAGTGCATTAATAAATGTAACATGAGCTTTTATAAATACAAATGAGATTTTAGTTTTAACATTTAAGTTTATGTTTTTTATGACTTCATTTATCTATCTACCCAGACAAGTAATATTGTATTTCTAATTTAGTGAATAGTCAAAGTATCTTTACCACCTTACCGTGAAGCAGCAGAAAACAGATGATGACGAGCTCAGCTGGTTTCTCCTTCATTTTCAGTCTCAGTTCATTCCTCTACATAACCAATGCCCTCGTCTGCTCCATCACACTGACACGCTCTACCCGTGAAACATGACTTGTCAAGAGTAGGGTGACATATGTAAATTCCTCCACAGGCTAATATTGACTTTAGAATAATGTATATGTCAACGGCTTTACTTGAACTTGACAAATGAAGAGAAAACACAACAGCTTGTACATGGCTGGGTTTCTTTTGTCTTCCTCAGGGACTGTACACGAATTATGCTTAGCCTCTTTTAGTTATTAGTAACCGCTTTAAGCAAAATTTAAAATACATTTTTTGCCCCCTTCCAACAGTCCCTATGGGTCACAGAATAAGAGAAGTCAAGCCTTGAGAGCCAACAGTATTTTTTTTGGCTGTGGTTGAACAATCCTTATAGTTTCAGGAGGTTCCTAAATGTAATAATATTGGAGTGACAGCCGTAATGCTGTTTGAATCCTCAACGCTATCGGGAACGTAGCTTTAATGCTAGGCTACATTATTTTCTCTTCTGAATGTAATAGTGATGCAGCCCCTCCCCGCAACAAACGCATCGGCACACACCCAAGATAAATTTGTCAATAAGCAACTTTATTCATAATTCATAAATCAGTTCATGGCATTCCGTCTTTAAAGGCGAGACGGTTCACAAACTCACATACATACACACACAAAACTAAAAAACAGTGGCATAAGTTTTCATTGTACTCCATCCCGCCCGACTCTCCTTTAAAACCAACACACAGACAACAACAATATTTAATCATCAGTGACCACATTAAGCAAAACCAATATAGCAAAGGAAACAACTGACCTGCTTTCTTGAACAAAGGGGGCGTTAATACTGTCCCACATTTTCTTACAAAGGCACATTTTAGAGCCACTGTTCATAAAAACAAGCAGTCCAAAAGACAGCAGTAGGTTTGTATGCTTGTCCTGCATATATTTAACTATTTTTTTCTATATAGTTAAATGTGTATACATGTGATTAATATACTATAATAATATGGAGAGGAAGATTAGAAACTGTTCTCAAGGTAACTGTTTAGTTTCATTTGTCACAGATGACTGTCAAGCCGATGATCAGACCGAACAGGTGTGGATTATTTTTAATCACTATTAATAAAGTCATTTACATAGTTTATTTACATACTGTCTCTCTTGATAACATGAACTGTTCTCATGGCTGAGAGGAATCTTTATATACGGTTTCTAGATAACAAAAACTGGTCCGTGTGAAATCGCTGCAGGGAACAGATAAATCATCTACTGTACTTTTGAGAGCTGCATGACGGCACCTACGTGTCATGTTCACTCTAGTGTCTAAAAAAAAGAACAGCGACCATTTTTTGTTCTTTGATGTGGACAACATTGATCTCTGTATGCTTCAAGGTTATCTGCAAATGAGTAAAAATCAAAAAGACATCCACTGGTTTGTGGCTTTATCTGATAAAGCCACAAAAACCTGAACTATCATTAATTTAACTTTGCAGTTGCATTCAGTAAAAGAAGTTTCCTAAAGTGATGATAGCTTCACTATTTGTAGGCTGTGAGTTTATTTTAGAATACAGTCTCTACTTTCTTGTTTCTTGGGCCTGAATGACAACCTGTCACGACAACCTGACATTTGTTACTCTTGGCTGTGTACTATAAAAATGAGATGAAACATTATTAGCTAATGTCTTTGTTTATCAAATATATTGTAAGGTTAAGTTGTCATATGTTAACATTAGTGAAGCAAAGTTACAGATAATTTCATGTAATTACAGAGAAATTGTGTTGTTTATGCAAACATGTCTCTTGATCAATTATTCATTTCTGGTCTTTATGTTAGAGGGAAATTCAGGTGAAAATGTCACATGTTTTTGTTGGCTTGTTGGCTTCTCTGACATTATTGTTATGTCTGTTTTAAAGTGTCATTATCATAAACTATCATGAGCTACAGAAAAACAAGAACCTGTCTTACATTATTTGTCATGCAGATTACAGGGAGAAGAAAAGAAGCATTCAATATTGATGCAATTTGTTAAGAAGAAGAAGCCAAGGTTTTTCCCCCCAACAAAACAATTATTTAATAGTCCAGAGGAAGAAATTATTTAGAGGGGGCTTAATGAATGCTGAATTTTAGAATCAAAACCTAATTGGGAGTGGACCCTTCTCTTTTCAAGTTCATCCAGTGCTAAGCAACTCAAAACATTTTCAGATTGTTATAGATAGTTTAAAAACCCATCTGAGATACACATTGTTAAGTATTTAAGTACATCCTGCCAGGTTTGAACATTTGAGGCATTTAATGTGGAAATTGCTTCCAAAGGTTTTTTGTCTTGCAGGAGTGTTTCATTGTTTGACACGGATTAATTTTGCAATGAAAGTTTCCCCCGGATAAAGTAACAATTGAGAGGGGTTTTTTTGGGACAAAGAGGAGGTCAAAGACTTACTGAGCCAGGTGATATGCTACTTTATCAACACATCATAGTGACTAACATTATCTACCATTGACAATGATAATTATGATGACAGTTATAATTCTGCAAATGCAAACCCAGCATTGTGCATGTACATTTATATTTTCCTGCTACATCAAAAATAGAAACCAATTAAATTAGCGATACAGTAGCAACAACTCATTAATGTTGACAGAGGTTTAGTTGTTACTTCTAGTTGAACAAATAGCCTTTTATTTTGTTATTTTACATCTGTATGAGTAGTCCACCCAGCCCTTGTTGACATTGGACCTGCATGTCACGCAACTACTGAATAATCCAGATACACCACATAGAGATGATCAACAGGGCGTCGCAGGAGATGAGAAGCAAGTGCAGAGTTATAGTAATAAAATAAAATAATAAAAAGCGTAAAAGTTACAGTGCAGAGAGAAAATCGTATTCAAATTGTTTAATAAAAGGCAGCTGTAAACAGGTGAGTCTTCAACCTCGATTTAAAAGAGCTGAAAGTTTCAGCAGACCTGCAGTTTTCTGGGAGTTTGTTCCAGATATAAGGAGCATAGAAACTGAACGCTGCTTCTCAGTGTTTGGTTCTGACTCTGGGGACAGAGAGCACACCTGTCCCGGACGACCTGAGCGGTCTGTATGGTCCGTAGTTAATCAGAAGGTCACTAATGTATTTTGGCCCTGAACCATTCAGCGCTTTATAAACCAGCAGCAGTATTTTAAAATCAATTCTCTGACAGACTGGGAGCCAGTGTCAAGACCTCAGAACTGGACTGATGTGATCCATTTTCTTGGTCTTGGTGAGGACTCTAGCAGCAGCATTCTGAAAAAAGCCACGAAGAGCGTCTGTCGAACCCTGCTGCTGACTAACTCGCCCATCAATCTCTACAATGCCTCCTAAGAAATGTGACTATCTGCAACCCACAACTTCTGTGAATCATCCCAGAGTTTTTCTCTTTAAATAAATAAGAATTTTAATCTTCTGATAGAAAAAAACTTGAAGTCCTGCAGTAGCCCATGCTGGCAATCTCCAGATCTATTAAATATCTGTACTGTTTTATTTCTGCTTCAATGTTTGTACTTGTCTCTTAAAAAGACATCTTTGAAAATATTGCTTTGCTATTCTGACCCGTGGTGGGAAACTGACACTGTATATTCATTGTGATGGAATTTTGTATCTCTTTAAATGTACAGACATTATTTAGTTTACTCCCTGCTTCTGACGACAGTCAGAGCTGATAGAGTTGAGCTGTGATAGGCCAAGCAAGGACAGTGTGTCTTCCCTCATATCTGGATTGTTTGGTAGACTTAGTGTCTGCTCCCAATTGTCTTAGACATCACATTCAAGTTTACGTAGAGTAGGTAGGGTACTATGGCCCTGATTTTACCAAAGCTACTTCCTGATTCCCTTCATCTGTTTTATTAGACTATGTAGTTTTAAGAATCTTCATAATTTGTTGTAAAGTTACTTTGGACACCTTTAGATGAAAGAAAAAGTATGAAAGTGTACCATGTTTACTTAACTTTTTACTCATAGAAAAATATATGTATCAAATAAAAAGGTCAAAGGACAACACCATTGTTTATGCAGGGAAATGAAACACATTTACGATCTCATGTCAACTCGTTGGTAAGCAGCAAACAGAAAAAATGAGCTTTTAACAATATATTCCTTCCTCTGTGTTTTTCAGTTCTCCATCCTTACTCCAGTCTAACTCCGCTGAGACAGTAGCGATGGGTTTACTCCAGCAGTTTGGGAGCATGCAGCTTCACGCAGCCCCGGAGTTTGACTTGCTGGTCCCAGAACACGACGCTCCGCAGAAGGTACTACGTAATTTTTATCATAACAGCAGTTTCAACACAATCCAGTACTCACTATGCAATTATACAACGGATATGATGTGATGTGGTCAGTATTTCAGCAGAGCTTCAACTTATACATTTTACTTGTAATCCACTGATTGACTGGCCCATGAAATATTGTAACCAACAAAGATTCAAGGTTACAGTTTGCCTTTGAAGCACAGCTGCTGAACATGACCAGAAGATTTTGTGATTTATATTAAAAAAGTTATAAAGAGAAGCAACCCACAGTATACAGTCACTTAATAATGCAGTCAAAAAGTTGCTTCTCTATTTCTTCTCCAATCATATCTCACCCTTAAAATTGTACTTCTTTATTGTAGGGGCCTTCACAATCACCTGCTCGTAAGTTAGTTTGTGGTCCTCATGAATGCTGTAAATAAATGCAGAACTACCCCTTGTGATGAACTATGTGATATTGTATCTAGATGTTAAACACAACCAGGACATCAGGACTTGTTGTCTCACAGCTCTAATAACCACCCAACCGTTTTTATTATTCCACACCTCCTCCTCTGGGAGCCACAGTCCGTTCTGGTCTCTCTGTACTGCATAGTCGAACTATATGCTCATCTTTGCTTTCAAAATGTAATTTAGGACAATATGACTTCATCCCATAAACATTTCTTATTGGATAATGTCAATAGGATGTCATTTCGATATGCTATAATGGTCTGTTTGGACGGCCGCAATGAGATGTGCATGTTCTTTAGTGCTGATAGTGAATGATTTGCATATTAAGAAAATATTAGCATGCATAAGGAAAAACTTAGACGGTAAACATGGTTTATATTATACTAAGTTTTTTTTGTACATCAGAAAGTTTCAACCTCCGGAACCATTTTGGTTTACACAGCATGGAAGTATTCAGTGCAAGTAGAATTGAAGTCATGTAAATCCCATCCCACCCTACTTTATATAAACTCAACAGGTATTTCTGTGGCAATTATAACTCCAGCAAACAAAAAGGGAAAAGTCATAATGCATACCATGACAGAGTTAATCAACATGTTCATGTTATAGATAAAATGCTGATGAAGTGTGTGTTTGAACAGGTTACATTACTGTAGCTTCTCTTGTTGTTGATTAACATTGTCTGTGTAATTCCAATCAGTCTTTTAACCCTTCGTTATAATCATACTGAATAAGAATTATTCCAGATCCAGATACAGATGATGGTGATGAAGCTGACGATGATGAAGATGATGTACAAGCCGAACAGAAGACGGTCGATGACAATCCCGATCATCTGCCACTCCTGTGAGGAATTGGTCCCCTTGAAGTGATTGTCTATCTGCAGGCGTATGGCTGTGAGGTCTCTGCTCAGCCTCTTCAGTTCGTCCAGGGCTGGCTCTGGGTGGGTTGAGGGGAGCAGGGGGATCGGGGGAGTCGGAGGGGGTTTCACTGAAGTTTCATCACTAGAGAAACTCTCAAAATCACTCTTTGAGATACTGTTGATGTTTGGATTCATTGCTGGTTCTGTCAAAAACCAAAAGAAAACCCAAGTTTGTTTTATAATGGTGTGCGAAATGTCAAATATGAACTGCATGTATATATTATATATATTATATTAATATGGAAAAAACGATTTTTATTTCATATAGGCCTAGTCCATTGATGTTATCAGGACACCTCAAACATTAGCTGTTTTAACACTGTTGAACATTTTTGACATGTGTGAAAAAATGTCTGTCCCCTGGGGGGGCATGACAGAAAATAATTGAGAACCACTGTGTTAACCTGACATGCATAGTATTGAGTCACCACTTTAACAAGTAGAAAGCACTTTTATCAGCCTCAAAGACCGCCCTCTCCATATGTGTCACTTTTCTTACTTTTAACAAAGTAAAAGTTAAGAAAGTAAGTGTCATGGTGCTTAAAACATTTCTATCAGCTGATTACAAACTGGCAGGCAAAAATATATTAGATGTCTGATCAACGTTTATAGGTATCAACAATGATTTAATCACTATACCTCTTGTAGATTGGTTAAGGAAGACAGTGACTCTGTTGCTCTTTTTCTTTCGTGGGAGACAAACTACTACAGCAAGATATTGTAGCACAAGGATGCTGAGCCAGTTTGGCACGGCACTGTACCGACTGGAGCTGAACTGGATATTAGTGATAAACACAGTCTCCAACAGGCTGGTCACCATCAGAGCCAGGCTGAGGCAGAAGAAAACATCTGCAGGAAGCAATAAAAAGGGTTAGTAATCACACATATTTCAATAAGAACTGTTTGTTTGATATGCATGGTATTTTTGGAAACAGTTCTCATTTAAACTCGACAAACCTGATATAATTCTAGCTAGCAGGTTCTGAAGCCCCCTAACCCGTCCCTCCCCACCACTTATATCCTTATTAAGAATATGTAATAAAATAAATGTAATATAGAAATATAGAAACATGTCCTGGATAAAAACAATCTACAATCACATTTGTCATCTATGTAATGATGTGCCAGTCACGTGATTCTATGATAATATTTGGATGATGTGGCCATTAAATGGAGAGAGACATCAGGGCACCTACGCTAAGTGTAAGTCACAATGAATCTACAAATATATGTACACTATGTGTGTTGATTTTGGTGTGATTAACAATGCTTACGCCATTTTGAGTTACAGAGGAGTTCTGTGATACAAAAATGTTTATTCAAACAGCTTCTATTTGAGCTACTTTGAACCAAAGGAATATATTTATAGAAATTTACAAGATCTTTTGCCACTTTGTTGATGTTTGTCCTGCACTGTACGAGCATGTACTTGGGCTAATCTTGCTTCACTGAATTTCATAAAGAGGTTTGCGTGCCTCTTCAACTCCCTCTTGAATAAATTCAGTACAAGTATCACACAAAGTACTCACTGATGAGAGGTGTTGTTTCTCCGGTGACAGGCAGAAGATCATTCATGATGAGGAGGAACACTGTATATCCCAGGATGAGCGTCATCTTGAAGGAGGATCGATCCACACTCTGAGGAGGCAGCAGGAAGCTGAAGAGGTCCACTGTGACGAGGAAGCAGCTGGGGATCAGCAGGTTTACCACATAGAGGAATGGCCTGCGTCTGATGATGATCTTTGTGGAGGACACAGGTACAACACTTCCATACTTCAGTTGGACTTCACACATTCATTTTAATTTTCTCTAAAAGTTTACTTCAGGTATTTTGTTACTTTGGGAGTGTTTGATGTTGTAAAAGTAGCCCACTATAAGTTCTGTGTAACCTTAATCAAAAGCCGTGTTCAACTTGTAAACAGGAAGTTCAATTTCCATAACACAAAAAAGGAAGAGATACAATTGATTAATTATAGTGGTCAAAGGTGCTTACATTGTATTTGATTTCAGAGTAGCTCTCCTCTAAGGCCAGGGTAAAATTAGCTACTCTGATACCTACGAGCTCCCACTCCCCGTTGGTCTCGATCACTTGTCTGGACTCCTCCAGGATCTCTTCAGCTGTGGGGCCTTGAATCATCTGTATATCTGAAGCTGAGATACAAATATATATAATAGTTTTTAGTTTTGATTGAAGTAGTTATTTTTTTACACCCATGATTTTTAACGCACCGGTTTAATTTAGAGGTTAGAAACAAAACTGTATCTAACTGGCGTGTGGTGGCGGATTTCGACGGAAACGGGATGGAACCGATCTCAAGAAAAAAGGCGAGCTTAAAGTTGGGATGAATTTGATTGGATCATTAGCTTGGACAAGGCTTTTTAATTAGTTGAAAACGCCCCTGAATGCAGGATGAGTCATGTAGACATAATGGTGCCTTTTGGAGAACTATTCATGTTTAAATTTCACATTAAGGGATTTTCATTATTATAATATTCATACTTGAGCAGACAAAAGTTATCTGTGTCTGAGGCAAATTCTTGAAATTGTCACTCAAACAAAGAGGTGATCAACCCTAAGCTATGTTCATGTTTTTGCCCTACAGTCTATGATCCACACCTGTCTCTTCTTACAGCTGACATCTCAGTGAGGTTGTCAAAGATCAGACTTTTGATATTCAAACATACTTACCAAAATGTACATATGCTCCAAAGGTCAGCGAGCAGTTTTGGATATCGAATGGGAAAGAGTAGATTTCTAATCTGCAGGAGCTGACCACTCTAACCGGTTTATCATCATATACATGACCTGTGTTGTATAAGTAGACATAGGGAGTTTTAGGAGAAGTATCTTCATCCATGCTGGAAAAGAAGAAGATAGAATTAAAAGCTGGTCTTGAAATACATCGAAAAAAGTTATCAATTTTGACATGAAGTTAAAAAAGGGGGTCAAGGTTGTTTCCCTTAAGAGAACAACTATAATACTGAACAGCAGCATGGACGTTTTCCTCATTTATATTTATATTAAGAATTTTTTTTTGATAAAGACAACTAAACATCCTTTTTACTTACAACTGTGCAATGTGCACATCAGGGACCCATAGCATTTCCCGAGGGATAGAGATTCTTTCAGATCCACATTCGTCTTTATCCCAGCTCAGTCCGTCTATTTGCCACTCCTACATGTGCAGAACAAAAGCAATGTGACTTATACCTTAAAAAAACAACTATTTAAACTGTGCAACCAGCAAATAAGGTCAATAAGTCAATAAGGCTGAATATTTTATAATTTCAAACACCCCTTTCTCCTTTAAACTTACAAAGCATTTGATCATTTTGCACACAAATCATGATTACAGTAATAATTTAACTTTAATTTTAATGTATTCTATTTTGCTAAATTTGAACATGCAGACATGTAGACATGCAAGTATTTTTCTGCAACTGAAGTCTTTGCAGCTAGAATCTGTGCAAAACAGCAGTAAAACACTTGAATTTTCTTAAAATGCTTATGTTTGGATAGTGCTTTAAAAATCCACACATGACAACATAACAAGATCATTTTAAGCCAATGAAAAGAGTTCTTAAGTGTGTTTGTCAGTGCTCTGTAAACATACCAGGACTTGCCATATTACTATTGTCAGGGTTTGGGCCTTTTCATTCTGTGAATGACATTCAGTTTTATATTCATTAAGATATGCAGATTAGACATGCATGTTGAATCAATTACTTTTAATAATGTGAATGAAAAAGTCATGTGTGCTCATGTAGAAGCAGAAATCGACCTTTGTGTAGACTCACCACTCCTAAAATTCCCACCACAGTGATACCGATGGTGATTTCAAGTGGCTCTGTGAAGTTGTTTCTAGGAAGCACACCTTTTTCAGGGAGTAATTCCTTTTCAAGTGCATGGTACAAGGCTTTACGAGTTGGGCTGTCACAATTCAACGCTGCTACAAAACCTGATTAAAAAATGATTGAAGAAAAAATTAATTTGCTCGACAGGTCATACTTAAAGTTGTGTTGGGTCCAAGTTTATTTAAAGTATGGACACAGAAGGACTTACATGAGAACAAAATTAGAACATTTAAATTTGCATTATTTATGATAAAGACATGTATATCACCTGCAGTGGCGAAGCAACACATAAAACAGTAAACAGGAAAAGCAGTGTGCAGAACAAAATTATTAAACTTATCAATATCAAAAAATCTTCTCTATGCAGTAGCATACAGTAATATAGAAACAGAATACAGTAAGAGTGATAGAAATGAATGGATATTCTGTTATTACTGTCTGTCCGACAACAATGAACTGATGTAGAAAAACTGAAAGCCACACCATATCACTGAAATGAATAAACTCCAGCTGTAAGGCTTATTATACATGTGAAGATTACACAATAAAAGATACTTAACAAGTAACTTAAAGTTACTTGTTAGATCTTAAAGTTAGAGTCAATAGTTCTTTCCTAAAATATCAAATATAGACTTATACTAAAGTAATGCCACTCAATCTTCCCTTCTGGACCTCCATACATGTGTGGTGGTTACTGTGTCTGCAGGGATCCTGTCCTAGATTTTTGGTTGTGGAGTGGATGTGTTTCCCCTAGCCAATGACAGCGCGCAGGTAAGTGTGGGAGTGACTGGACGCCATTTAAACTGTCAAATATTGTAGATGCGGACGTTTTGGCTAAGAAGACAAAATATCATCATAGTGAGGACAATTTTCCCTTTGTGGGACAATAAAGAATCTGAAATTGAAACGCTACGCAGATAAAACTCGTTGCAAACAGGGAGGCACCTTGGGTTGGCTTTTAGCCGTTGACATGGAGTTTGCCTGCTTCCTGTTTGACAGGCAGGTGCTACACACAGATGGTTAGCTTGTGCTAGCTTTCTAAATTATCGGCTTTTCCTTTACAATAAATGTAATAATCTTAGGTAGCTTGCAGTGTAGGTACAAGCAGGAAACGTACATGCAACGCCCTGCAGATAGTGTGCACTTCTGGTGGCAGAGAGCCCAGGAGGAGGGACCCAATTTGAATGTTGTGTTTACAAGCTGCAACAGACAATGCCACTGAGTCTACCTTTAACTGAGAAGAAACATAGTCTAGTTTGATCACACAGACATATTACACCAATAATCATTTAAACTGCAAACAATTCTGCTTGAGCAAAACATTTCCAGTGATATCAGAGAATAAGCTATCGTCCTTCTGCAGTGTGCAAGTAAACAATTATGATCAATTTGAAACACTTTTTCAAGTACTACTTTCAATTAACAATTGATTCAAAGCAGTTTTTAATTTTATTTTAAATTCATATGCTTCTAAATTTTATGACCACCAGCTCAACTTTCAAAACAATGCAGAAAACATATCTGCCTGTTTCATGCACACATGCTTTATAACTAATTCTACGCCTGGAGCAGCACACTCCTTCCTCTGCATTTTTGGGATAATTTATTCCTTATCTGATGTCCCTTGACTACAGACAGGCCTAAAGCTTTACTACGATGTTCAGGCTGGATACACTTATTCTAAACGGAAAGTGATACAAACGATTAAGCCAAAAATCAGAACTTTTCAGCTTTTAGTAAGATGTCCTAACAGACAAGTGCCAACATATACAGCAACCTGGCCCTTTTATTTCCACATCTTTGCTCATTTTAATTTCTCTTAAATTGGGACATCAAAAACAAAAGAGGTCAGAACAAATAAACTGACCACTTTATATCCTTTATATCACTCTTCATCTACTTTAAAAAAATAAAATAAAACCAATGATTCTATGAGTTTAATCTTCTTACATCCACTAAAAAGTTCCTTATTAGAGGACAGATCATGCTCTTTAAAAATCAGATTCATGCCTGATAAGCTTGATTATCCTTTATTACACAAAACCTTTTTTTTTAAATGATGCATATAACTACGAGTACCTGGATATAAAAAGGGACAAAAAGTGCATTAATAAATGTAACATAAGCTTCTATAAATACAAATTAGTTTTTAGTTTTACAACATTTAAGTCTATCTACAGAAACAGGTAATTGTATTGTATTGGAATGAATTTATGACTGAAGTATTTTGTTACAATAGACCTGAAGTAGACATAAATTAAACTTATGCATTCAGGTTTTTGATAGAGGCTCTTTTCTAATTTAGTGGATAGTCAAAGTATCTTTGCCACCTTACCGTGAAGCAGCAGAAAACAGATGACGACGAGCTCAGCTGGTTTCTCCTTCATTTTCAGTCTCAGTTCATTCCTCTACATAACCAATGCCCTCGTCTGCTCCATCACACTGACACGCTCTTCCCGGGAAACATGGCTTGTCAAAAGTAGGGTGACATATGTAAACTCCTCCACAGGCTAATATTGACTTTAGAATAATGTGCACTGTAGCATTACTTATGCCTTTGGGGTATTCTCATTTGTTTGTGACCGATGACTGTTGGCATAATAAGTGTTCGAATTGTACGACAGGTTCTGGAAACATCTTTAATTGTGTATGTCAACAACTTTACTAGTATTCGTGACAAATGAAAAGATGGCAAACACAACAGCTTGTACATGGTTTCTGTTGTCTTCCTCGTGGACTGTACACAAGTTATTCTTAGCCTCTTTTAGTTATTAGTGCTCGCTGAATTCTGTTTAATTTTGACATGTTAGGAGAAAAATATTGATAATGGTCGGGGTAGACTTTGCTTTAAGTAAAGTTTAAAATACAGTTTTCGTCCCTATGGATCACAGAATAAGAGAAGTCAAGCCTGGGGTTGAACAGTCCTTTTAGTTTCATAAGGTTCCTAAATGATTTGAAACGACCATATTTGAGTGACCACCATAATGCTGTCTGAATCCTCAAAGCCATCAGTAATGTAGCTTTAATGATAAATGGACTTGAGCTTGTATAGCGCTTTTCTAGTCTTCTGACTACTTAAAGCGCTTTTACACTGCATGTCACACCTACCCATTCACACACGGATGGCAGAGGCTGCTATGTAAAGTGACCATTAGAAGTAACTAATCCCATTCATACACATTCATACGCCACCGATAAAGCAGCGGGAGCAACTTAGGGTTAAGTGTCTTGTCTGTCTAGGAGACGACAGACTCTACCAACTGAGCCACAGCCGCCCCTTTATTACATTTTTTTCTCTTCTTAAGCATAGGAAACAACTGACCTGCTTTCTTGAACAAAAAGGGGGGGGGGATTAATACTGTCCCACATTTTCTTACAAAGGCAAATTGTAGAGCCACTGTTCATAAAAACAAGCAGTCCTAATGACAACAGTAGGTTTGTATGTGTAGAGCTTAACGGTCTAAAGACAGAGATGGTTGTGGACTTTAGGAAAAACGCAGCCGCCCCCAGCCCCTTCACCATCAGTGACTCCACGGTGTCTACTTTGGAGTCTTTCCGCTTCCTGGGGACCACCATCGCCCAGGACCTCAAGTGGGAGCTGAACATCACCTCCCTCATCAAGAAAGGACAGCAGAGGATGTACTTCCTGCGGCAGCTGAAGAAGTTCAACCTGCCAAAGACCATGATGGTGCACTTCTACACTGCCTTCATCGAGTCCATCCTCTCCTCCTCCATCACAGTCTGGTACGCTGCAGCCACAGCAAGAGAGAAGTGCAGGCTGCAGCGCATCATCCGCTCTGCAGAGAAGGTGATTGGCTGCAATCTTCCATCTCTCCACGACCTGTACACCTCCAGGACCCTGAGGCGTGCAGGTAAGATTGTGGCCGACCCCTCTCACCCCGCACATGGACTGTTTGAGACTCTCCCCTCTGGCGAAAGGCTGTGGTCCATCAGGACCAAACCCTCTCGCTACAAGAACAGTTTCTTCCCCTCTGCTGTCAGCCTCATGAAAAATGTCCCTGCCCCCCCCCCCCCCCCCTCCTCCCACATAACACAGACTCTCATCAGCCCCACAGTCAGAAAACATCACAGTAATGTGAAGGCTGAAACCATTTTTTATGCGTTACATTAACGCTCACTGGACTTTACATTTATTTTCTTACATGCACTCTATTGCACCTTTGTACATTTTGTGTTTTTTTTTATTATTTTTTATATTTGACATTTTTAAATTATATTTTATATATTGGTAATTGCTTCTTATATTTTATTATTTAAGTCTTGCTAGTTCTGTTTTATTTCCTTTGTTAATTGTTTTGCAACAATACACCAAGACAAATTCCTTGTATGTGTAAATGCACTTGGCAATAAAAACCGATTCTGATTCTATTTAACTATTATTTTGATACAATTAAATGTGTATACATGTGGATTAATATGAGATGAGAGGAAGATTAGAAGAGTGGATTATTTTTAACCACTATTAATAAAGTCATTTACATAGTTTATTTGCATACTGTCTCTCTTGATAACATGAACTGTTCTCATGGCTGAGAGGAATCTTTATATACGGTTTATAGATAACAAAAACTGGTCAGTGTGAAATCGCTGCAGGGAACAGATAAATCATCTACTGTACTTTTGAGAGCTGCATGACGGCACCTACGTGTCATGTTCACTCTGGTGTCTAAAAAAAAGAGAAACAGCGTCCATTTTTTGCTCTTTGATGTGGACAACATCGATCTCTGTATACTTCAAGGTTATCTGCAAATGAGTATAAAATCAAAAATACATCCACTGGTTAGGTTAAGTTGTCATATGTTAACATTAGTGAAGCAAAGTTACAGATAATTTCATGTAATTACAGAGAAATTGTGTTGTTTATGCAAACATGTCTCTTGATCAATTATTCATTTCTGGTCTTTATGTTAGAGGGAAATTCAGGTGAAAATCTCACATGTTTTTGTTGGCTTGTTGGCTTCTCTGACATTATTGTTATGTCTGTTTTAAAGTGTCATTATCATAAACTATCATGAGCTACAGAAAAACAAGAACCTGTCTTACATTATATGTCATGCAGATTACAAGGAGAAAAAAAGGAGAAGAAGCCAAGGTTTTTCCCCCCAACAAAACAATTATTTAATAGTCCAGAGGAAGAAATTATTTAGAGGAGGCTTAATGAATGCTGAATTTTAGAATCAAAACCTAATTGGGAGTGGACCCTTCTCTTTTCAAGTTCATCCAGTGCTAAGCAACTCAAAACATTTTCAGATTGTTATAGATAGTTTAAAAACCCATCTGAGCATTTTCCTGCTAAATCAAAAATCGAAACCAATTAAATTAGCGATACAGTAGCAACAACTCATTAATGTTGACAGAGGTTTAGTTGTTACTTCTAGTTGAACAAATAGCCTTTTATTTTGTTATTTTACATCTGTATGAGTAGTCCACCCAGCCCTTGTTGACATTGGACCTGCATGTCACGCAACTACTGACTAATCCAGATACACCACATAGAGATGATCAACAGGGCGTAGCAGGAGATGAGAAGCAGATAGATGCGGAAGAGCAGGAAGTCGAGGACATATCCTACCTGACACCACTGCTCCTGCAGCTCGCTCTCCTTCTTCAGCGAGGTTAGGTGGGCACGGAGGTCGCCCAGGTATTGACAGATCTGTTGGAGCTCAGGCAGAGCAGCTGTACCTGGTAGGAGGGATCACAGTTGGCTCTTATATGATGTGTTTATAATGACAACTGATTTAAATGCATTTTAGTAATGATGAAAACTGGGAAAATGACTAAATGAAACAGGTAAACATAGTCACAGTCAATGTGTTTGAGGACAACAACCCTAACCCAGTTTGGAACCTCTCGATATTTCATGACCATGAGGGCCAGGCACACCGAGAAGTAGATTCCTAGATTGAAGGACAAATTGAGTGATTGAAGCATTCACATTTAAGAGGCCATATATAAAACGTATTTCCTTTAGATGTAACGTATGGCAGAAACAGTAAAACCGCAACACGGGAGAGAGGATCTAAATGCAAACTGCAATAGCAGAGCAAGTGCAATTCAATGTACTTTTTTTCCAAAAAGGCTGTAACACAAATGTTAAGGTAACTCAGAATTGCAAGGGTTGAAACTTGGATAAACTCTATAAATCATAAATTAACAGAACATGTCAGAAGTGACACAACTTTTGGAGTCGGTGGTGTTCTGGTTTAAGTCTGTGGACTGTGTATGAGTTCACCAGTGTTTCAGCAGGCATCAGCTGTATGCATGAAAACAGTCACAGACACATTGGCTAAAATGCAGACCTGGATACCATCAGTCATTTAGCTGTAATTAATCACTCTCCAGAAGATTTTGTAATTCATATTAAAAAAGTTATTAAGAGAAGTAACCCACAGTATACAGGGATTCAAATGGGTGCAAATGATTGGTATGTCACTTAATAATGCAGTCAAAAAGTTGCTTCTCCATTTCTTCTCCAATCATATCTCACCCTTAAAATTGTACTTCTTTATTGTAGGGGCCTTCACAATCACCTGCTCGTAAGTTAGTTTGTGGTCCTCATGAATGCTGTAAATAAATGCAGAACTACCCCTTGTGATGAACTATGTGATATTGTATCTAGATGTTAAACACAACCAGGACATCAGGACTTGTTGTCTCACAGCTCTAATAACCACCCAACCGTTTTTATTATTCCACACCTCCTCCTCTGGGAGCCACAGTCCGTTCTGGTCTCTCTGTACTGCATAGTCGAACTATATGCTCATCTTTGCTTTTAAAATGTAATTAAAAAAAGCCTCAATCAGCTTCAAATATCAGATTTACAGCACAAAACAGTTAACATCTCAAACAAGTCTAATAGCAGTATCTATATTAGATTGTTGTGTCTGTAAACATCTAATCCCAGGACGATATGACTTCATCCAATAAACATTTCTTATTGGATAAAGTCAATAGGATGTCATTTTGATATGCTATAATGGTCTGTTTGGACGGCCGCAATGAGATGTGCATGTTCTTTAGTGCTGATAGTGAATGATTTACATATTAAGAAAATATTAGCATGCATAAGGAAAAACTTAGACGGTAAACATGGTTTATATTATACTAAGTTTTTTTGTACATCAGAAAGTTTCAACCTCCGGAACCATTTTGGTTGACACAGCATGGAAGTATTCAGTGCAAGTAGAATTGAAGTCATGTAAATCCCATCCCACCCTACTTTATATAAACTCAACAGGTATTTCTGTGGCAATTATAACTCCAGCAAACAAAAAGGGAAAAGTCATAATGCATACCATGACAGAGTTAATCAACATGTTCATGTTATAGATAAAATGCTGATGAAGTGTGTGCTTGAACAGGTTACATTACTGTAGCTTCTCTTGTTTTTTTTATTTTTTTTATTATAGTAAAACCCAACAGACAAACAAAAACACAAGAGATACACCACACGAAGCAGGACAAAACTAAACACCAATCCACCATCCAACTAACCAGTCTACAATTCCAGACCCTCCCTACCCCATCCCTTTCTACATAAATCAAAAGTAAATAAAAGAATGAGTCAGTCGCTCAACAAATCAACAAACATTTGGTAACGTACAGGTTTCATTTAACCGTAAAATGGACACAGTGGAAATAAAAATGTGATAAAATAAATGGATAAAGAAAAAGAGAGCCACTTGCCAGAGCAAGATACAAAACATTTTGCAAACGCTAAATCAAACTTCAATGATCATGGTATATACAGTATATATATATATGTATATACATACACACTGTACATATACAGATAAATACACACATGATAACACACCATTTATTTTATCATATAAATGAATATTCCTTATTTTAGTTTTTTATTGTTTTATTTAATAATTATCTTCTTTTCGGATCTTAATTTTTCGGCTAATGGTTCCACCACCAGTCTGCCCTCGGCAGCCAAGGCGCAAGACCTGCCTGTCGGCAGCAGCCGCCTCCTGTTCCTCCATCAGCCTCAACTGCTCGTCGTTATATTGCGGCTCGTAGAGATAGCCACGAACATCCGATTCGAGCACAAGACCTTCAAAATCCCCTTCATCCATATCAGTTTAAAGTAGAAACATGCTTTTTTCGCCATTGTTGGTTCTTCTTAGCTTTCTTCACAGAGCCTGTTAGCATAGCTTCCTAGCAAGATGGCGGACGTTGCTTTTATATTCTGGCAGTGAGGTTCCACCCATTGATCTGTAATAGGTCTGTAGCTTCAGTGGGTCGAAAACATGAGGAACTAGCAATGAAGTTTCACCCCCTCTAACCAAAGCAGCCTCCAATGACGCAAAATGACGATTTTGCGTCATCGGAGGCTCCTTTTCAGACATGAAATACGGAGCTTTCGCGTCTCAGGGGAAAATGAGGGCAGGATGCACGAGCATAAAAAAATAGTACCAGGTTTCTAATGATACAAAGCTTAATGCAAATGGGTGAAGTATCCCTTTAAGTGTTTTAATTTGTCCACGTTTGACCTGGTTATTTACACCATTCACATTCCAAGATATCATTCTTAAGTTTGCACTATTAATAATCTAAAGATAAAAATAATATGTATAGCTTCCCATCAATAAAGAGATTGTCAATGGATAGTCGAGCTCTTTTATTACTTTTCCGCCCGTCCATCATGATAGGGTGAAGTAACCTCTGTCTCTTCAGGATCTCCGGTGGAAACTGATCACTGATTGAGAAGTTCGATCCCCTCAACTCCCTGTCTTATAATAGTAAGATTCATCTTGGTATTGACGACTTTGGCAACAATAGGACGACTCTTCTGCTTATTATCAGCCTTGATCTGCCCGATCCGGTGCACTCTGGCGAAGCAAATGGTTTCCACCTCACTCTCGTCCATCTTTAAGTTGTCTTTCATAAATGACTTCACTAGCAGCTCCGTGGATTGGTAAGTTTCTTTGTGAGTTTCAGGAAGCCAATGGAATATTATATTGTCTCTCATACTCCTGCACTGCATGTCAAGTATGTCATTTGACATTTTAAAGTTTTTTTCTTGGAGCTCAGCTGTTTGTCTTTTAAGGTTGTTTACTTCGACCCTCAGTGAAGCGTTGTCACCTTTCAGGACCTCGATCAGGACATTGTTGAATTCCAGAGCTTGTTTTAAATCCTCAACGTCGTCAGTTAACTTTTTTAACAAGTCCAGATTGTGAAGTTGCTCTTCCATGGTGGTCATTGACTCACGTATGTGGTGGAGGTCCATTGTTATGTTAGAGTTGTCAGGTTCACTCAAGCTAAGCTGCTTCCTACCACGCTTGCAGTCGCGTCTGTTTGACTTTTTGTTGTAAATTGTATAAATGTAACACTCTAAATCCTCAATGGATTCATCCACAAACAACTCCAGTTTGATGTGCACAGAGTTGATCTCAACTCATGCTTAGTTTAGCAGCATGTTAGGGAAGGCTGGCACAGAGGAGTGCTCAGTCATCTTCTTCGTATGGAACAAGCTTCTCTTGTTGTTGATTAACATTATCTGTGTAATTCCAATCAGTCTTTTAACCCTTTATTATAATCATACTGAAAAGGAATTATGCCAGATACAGATGATGGTGATGAAGCTGATGGTGATGAAGATGATGTACATGCAGAACAGAAGACGATCGATGACATTCCCAATCATCTCCCACTCCTGTGAGGAATTGGTCTCCTTGAAATGATTGTCTATCTGCAGGCGTATGGCTGTGAGGTCTCTGCTCAGCCTCTTCAGTTCGTCCAGGGTCGGATCTGGGTGGGCTGAGGGGAGGAGGGGGATCGGGGGAGTCGGAGAGGGTTTCACTGAAGTTTCATCACGAGAGAAACTCTCAAAATCACTCCTTGAGATGCTGTTGATGTTTGGATTCATTGCTGGTTCTGTCAAAAACCAAAAGAAAACCCAAGTTTGTTTTATAATGGTGTGCGAAATGTCAAATATGAACTGCACGTATACATTGAATATGGAAAAAACGTTTGTTATTTCATGTAATCCATTGATGTTATCCGGACACCTCAAACATTAGCTGTTTTCCCACTGTTGAAAATGTCTGACATGAATGCATAAGGGTAACCATGGCAACAATACTTTAATGTCTTCTTAACCTAAGGCTACCTGGACAGATTAACAATTATGATTTTAATGTAAATTGAACATTTGTATAGCAATATATTTGTGTTTCAGAGGGAAATATCGTTGGATTAACCTTTATTTCACCAGGTAAGAAACGCTGAGATTAAAAATCTCGTTTTCAAGAGTGTCCTGGCCAAGACAATCAGTTTATCTAACAACATGAAAAAAATATAAGCACGAAAAAAACTACAGTTGAAAAGTACCTAAGTTTTCAAAGCAAAGAGAATTTAAATTTTAACAAAGTAAAAGTTAAGAAAGTAAGTGTCATGGTGCTTAAAATATTTCTATCAGCTGATTACAAACTGGCAGGCAAAACTATGTTAGCTGTCTGATCAACTTTAATAGGTATCAATAATGATTTCATCACTATACCTCTTGTAGATTGGTTAAGGAAGACAGTGACTCTGTTGCTTTTTTTCTTTCGTGGGAGACAAACTACAACAGCAATATATTGTAGCACAAGGATGCTGAGCCAGTTTGGCACGGCACTGTACCGACTGGAGCTGCACTGGATATTAGTGATAAACACAGTCTCCAACAGGCTTGCCACCATCAGAGCCAGGCTGAGGCAGAAGAAAACATCTGCAGGAAGCAATAAAAAGGGTTAGTAATCACACATATTTCAATAAGAACTGTTTGTTTGATATGCATGGTATTTTTGGAAACAGTTCTCATTTAAACTAGACAAACCTGATATCATTCTAGCTAGCAGGTTCTGAAGCCCCCTAACCCGTCCCTCCCCACCATTTCTATCCTTATTAAAAATATGTAATAAAATAAATGTAATATAGAAATATAGAAACATGTCCTGGATACAAATAATATTCAAAAACAAACTACAAGCACATTTGTCATCTATGTAATTATGTGCCAGTCACTTGAGCGATGATGTCCTTAACTTGAGTAATTTAATCAGTTGGATCATATCATGCAAGATTGATTGGCTGTGTGGGACAACATAAACTGTTACCTTTTCAGTTCATAGTCAAGCAGTTATAACAAGTTTTGGATCAATTCAGTGAAAAACAAGTAGTTGGTCCTTTAAATGCGCCGAGGCTAATAAACTTAAAAATGAGCACCTTAGGAGGGAGAGTGGATGTTGTGAGGATAACTGACGGCTAACTCCAGCGAGGAAAATACCCATTGCTAAAGGAGGATTATGTGGACGACTAGGAGGATGAGGATGATTGACTTTCAGAACAAACTGCATTTAAAGAGTAAGTCCATATCATGAGCTGAAAGTATGCTATTTCTAACATTTAACATTAGCTACAGTGGCAGATGGCTGCTAGCTAGTTGTGTAATACAGGTAGCTTTTTTCATAATAACAATAAAATGAATCTACTTCTCCATAAAGTATACAACTCTAGCCAGTGCTACGCTCTTGTTTCTTATAATAAAATGATTAATTCAACGTAAAGATGCTTTTGGATCAATGGATCTATGTATCAAGGCTGTGTCTTCAAAATGTTCAGTTACAGCTCTGTAATAGAAATATGGATTTTGGTGTGATGACACTTAACAGTGCTTAAGCCTTATTGGGTCACAGAGGGGTGCTACTTTGATACAAAAATGTCTCTTCAAACAGCTTTGATTTGAGCTACTTCGAACCAAAGGAATACATTTATAGAAATTTACAAGATCTTTTGCCACTTTGTTGATGTTTGTCCTGCACTGTACGAGCATGTACTTGGGCTAATCTTGCTTCACTGAATATCATAAAGAGGTTTGCTTGCTTCTTCAACTCCCTCTTGAATAAATTCAGTACAAGAATCACACAAAGTACTCACTGATGAGAGTTGTTGTGTTCCCGGTGACAGGCAGAAGATCATTCATGATGAGGAGGAACACTGTATATCCCAGGATGAGCGTCATCTTGAAGGAGCATCGATCCATACTCTGAGGAGGCAGCAGGAAGCTGAAGAGGTCCACTGTGATGAGGAAGCAGCTGGGGATCAGCAGGTTCACCACATAGAGGATTGGCCTGCGTCTGATGATGATCTTTGTGGAGGACACAGGTACAACGCTTCCATACTTCAGTTGGACTTCACACATTCATTTTAATTTTCTCTAAGAGTTTACTTCAGGTATTTTGTTGCTTTGGGAGTGTTTGATGTTGTACAGATACAATTGAGTAATTATAGTGGTTAAAGGTGCTTACATTGTATTTGATTTCAGAGTAGCTCTCCTGTAAGGCCAGGGTAAAAGAAGCTATTCTGATACCTACGAGCTCCCACTCCCCGTTGGTCTCGATCACTTGTCTGGACTCCGCCAGGATCTCTTCAGCTGTGCGACCTTGAATCATCTGTATGTCTGACACTGAAAAACAATTATATATAATAGTTTTTTAGTTTTGATTGAAGTAGGTATTTTTTACACCCATGATTTTTTTTAACGCACCGGTTTAATTTAGAGATTAGAAACAAAACTTTGAGAGTATCTAACTGGCGTGTGGTGACGTATTTGGACTGAAACGGGATGGAACCGATCACAGAAAAAAGGCGGAACATAACATTGGGATGAATTTGTTTGGATCATCAGCCTTGACAAGGCTTTATAATTGGTTGAAAAATTGGTAAACGCCCCTGAGTGCAGGATGAGTCATGTAGACATAATGGTGCCTTTTGGAGAACTATTCATGTTTAATTTTCACATTAAGGGATTTTCTTGATTATGATATTCATACTTGAGCAGACAAAAGTTATCTGTGTCTGAGGCAAATTCTTGAAATTGTCACTCAAACAAAGAGGTGATCAACCCTAAGCTATGTTCATGTTTTTGCCCCACAGTCTATGATCCACACCTGTCTCTTCTTACAGCTGACATCTCAGTGAGGTTGTCAAAGATCAGACTTTTGATATTCAAACATACTTACCAAAATGTATAAATGGTCCAAAGGTCAGCGAGCACTTTTGGACATCGAATGGGAAATTGTAGATTTCTAATCTGCAGGAGCTGACCACTCTAACCGGTTTATCATCATATACATGACCTGTGTTGTATAAGTAGACATAGGGAGTTTTAGGAGAAGTATCTTCATCCATGCTGGAAAAGAAGAAGATAGAATTAAAAGCTGGTCTTGAAATACATCGAAAAAAGTTATCGATTTTGGCATGAAGTTAAAAAAGGGGGTCAAGGTTGTTTCCCCTAAGAGAATAACTATAATACTTAACAGCAGCATGGACGTTTTCCTCATTTTTATTTATGTTAAGAATATTTTTTAGACCAGACAACTAAACATCCTTTTTACTTACATTTCTGAAATGTGCACATCAGGGACCCATAGCATTTCCCGAGGGATAGAGATTCTTTCAGATCCACATTTGTCTTTATCCCAGCTCAGTCCGTCTATTTGCCACTGCTACATGTGCAGAACAAAAGCAATGTGACTTACACCTTAAAAAAACAACTATTTAAACAGTGCAAGTAAATAAGGTCAATAAGTCAATAAGGCTGCATATTTTATAATTTAAAACACCCCTTTCTCTTTTAAACTTAATGTTAAAAAACGTACAAAGCATTTGATCATTTTGCACACAAAACATGATCAAATGCTTTGTAGTAATAATTTAACTTTAATTTTAATGTATTCTATTTTGCTAAATTTGAACATGCAGACATGTAGACATGCAAGTATTTTTCTGCAACTGAAGTCTTTGCAGCTAGAATCTGTGCAAAACAGCAGTAAAACACTTGAATTTTCTTATCATGCTTATGTTTGGATAGTGCTTTAAAAATCCACACATGACAACATAACAAGATCATTTTAAGCCAATGAAAAGAGTTCTAAAGTGTGTTTGTCAGTGCTCTGTAAACATACCAGGACTTGCCATAATGTTGTTGTTAGGGATTGGGCCTTTTCATTCTGTGAATGACATTCAGTTTTATATTCATTAAATTCAGATATGCAGATTAGACATGCATGTTGAATCAATTACTTTTAATAATGTGAATGAAAAAGTCATGTGTGCTCATGTAGAAACTGAAATTGACCTTTGTGTAGACTCACCACTCCTAAAATTCCCACCACAGTGATAAAGATGGTGATTTCAAGTGGCTCTGTGAAGTTGTTTCTAGGAAGCACACCTTTTTCAGGGAGTAATTCCTTTTCAAGTGCATGGTACAAGGCTTTACGGGTTGGGCTGTCGCAATTCAACGCTGCTACAAAACCTGATTAAAAATAATTGGAGAAAAACTTAATTTGCTCGACAGGTCATACTTAAAGTTGTGTTGGGTCCAAGTTTATTTAAAGTATGGACACAGAAGGACTTACATGAGAACAAAAGGAGAACATTTAAATTTGCATTATTTATGAGAAAGACATGTTTATCACCTGCAGTGGTGAAGCAACACATAAAACAGTAAACAGGAAAAGCAGTGTGCAGAACAAAATTATTAAACTTATCAATATCAAAAAATCTTTTGTTGAAACAAAACATGACAACTTCTTTATGCAGTAGCATACAGTAATATAGAAACAGAATAAAGTAACAGTGATAGAAATGAATGGATATTCTGTTATTACTGTCTGTCCGACAACAATGAACTGATGTAGAAAAACTGAAAGCCACACCATATCACTGAAATGAATAAACTCCAGCTGTAAGGCTTATTATACATGTGAAGATTACACAATAAAAGATTCTTAACAAGTAACTTTAAGTTACTTGTTAAATTCTAAAGTTAGAGTCAGTAGTTTTTTCCTAAAATATCAAATATAGACTTATACTAAAGTAATGCCAGTCAATCTTTCCTTCTGGACCTCCATACATGTGTGGTGGTTACTGTGTCTGCAGGGATCCTGTCCTCAACCTGGATTTTAGGTGTGGAGTGGATGTGTTTCCCCTAGCCAGCGCGCAGGTAAGTTTAGGAGAGGATAAGATTCAGCTATTGGACGCCATTTAAACTGTCAAATATTGTAGATGCGGACGTTTTGGCTAAGAAGACAAAATATCATCATAGTGAGGACAATTTTCCCTTTGTGGGACAATAAAGAATCTGAAATTGAAACGCTTGTGTCAATGAAAATCCTAACCACTAGATAGGAGTAGGGCTCTACACTGAAAAATCTAATAAAATCGACTCTTTATATTTCGGCCATTAAGCATCATATCAAAACCGGAGTCAGATGATTCAGTCCAATTTGATAGCACAATTTGTTGTATATAACCAAGTAATCAAAGAAACATTTATTTGATATAGAAACCACAAACTGATGACTTGAGAAAATGTGACTTCCTTGCCGGTCTTTATGACCCTTTGATGAGACGCAGACGTCAACGGGGGTTCTTTTCCCTGGTCGCTAAAGCCCCGTTTCCACCAGCGGTCCGGTTTGGTTCAGTACAGTTTGGTACAGTTCGGTACAGTAAACCTTGATCTTGCTTACGTTTCCACAGCCAACCGTACCCTTATTTGGTAAGCAGAGAGTAAGCTAGATGGAGATAGCCGCGTCAGCTATGTAATAGAGTGACATCATAGCAGCCCAACACAGTGTAGCCCGCTATTAATTAAGTTCAACGAAGAAGAAGTAGTTCAACGAAGAAGAAGAAAGGGACACAGTAAACAAAGGGACCCTTTATGGTCAGATTGGTACCCTTGGCACTCCAACAGAAGGGTACCAAAAAAGTATGACTTATTTTTGTACCATCCCCAACTTTTGACGGTGGAAACGCTTATAAATGGGTACCGTACCAAACCAAACTGAACTGGACCGCTTGGTGGAAACAGGAAATTAGTGATCTTTGAAGTCTCTGAGTGCTGTTTTATTGTCTCTTAGCACCAACAGTGGCAAACACAGTCGTGTTGATTCACAGCTTGAAGTAAACACAGGATGCAACAGGGGTCGGCTGGTCCAGCTGTGTTTATTTGAGGTCTCCTAACAGGGGGGGAAGTTGACAACCTTTTGTGAACCTTGTCTATGACCGTGGGTGTGATTAGTAATTTTACAACTGGAGCAGCCTTCCCAAACATTTTTCGATAATTTATTCTTTATCTGATGTCTCTTGACTACAGAAAGGCCTAAAGCTTTACTACAATGTTCAGGCTGGTTACACTTAAGCAGTTTTCACATATGCACTCCGGATAATATCTAGATAATTACGGGAGGACTGCTCCAGAGATTTTCCCGACCTAGCAGTTCGCATTTTGCTCCTCACAGCTGGAGACTATCCCTGTCAGACGAGAGGGGGGACGAGGGGGTCTCCTGAGGTAAGATGTGGCGTAAAAAAACAACTCAGAAGTAGCGGACGAAGCCTCAGAGTTCGCTACACAACGCTATAATGACAATATTTGCCTTTATATCAATGCTATGTGTAGTCCAACGGAATGACAACATCAACAAAAGACTGGAGAACAACATACTGGCGAACAGAAAACGTAATGCAGCTGTTTAATTACGTGCAAGGAGATCGTAGTGGTCTCGGGTTAAGTCCGAGCGAAAAATGTGGCTGTTTGCGTTCACATATACAGCTCCTCCGGGAAATATTCTGAGTTTTTCAGGAGATTTCTGCCAGTGTGAAAACGGTACTATACTAAACGGAAAGTGATGCAAACGAGCAAGCAAAAATCACAAAATTCAGCTTTTGGTAAGATGTTCTAACAGACAAGTGCCAACATGTAAAGCAGCCTGGTCCTTTGATTTGCAAACGTTAGCTTATTTTAATTTCTCTTAAATTGGGACATCAAAAACAAAAGAGGACAGAACAAAAAAACTGACCAATTTATATCCTTTATATCACTCTTAATCTACTTTTTTTTTATACAACCAATGATTCTATAAGTTAAATCTCATAACATCCACTTAAAAAGTTCCTTAGTAGAGGACAGATCATACTTTAAAAAAAAATCAGATGTATGCCTGATAAGCTTGATTATCTTTTATTACAAAAAACAATGAACTCCATTTTTTTTTAAATGATGCATATAATTGTGAATACCTGGATATAAAAAGGGACTAAAAGCGCATTAATAAATGTAACATAAGCTTTTATAAATATTAATTGTATTGTATTGGAATGAACTTAAGACTGAAGTATTTTGTTACAATAGACCTGAAGTAGACATAAATTAAACTTATGCATTCAGGTTTTTGATAGAGGCTCTTTTCTAATTTAGTGGATAGTCAAAATGTCTTTGCCACCTTACCGTGAAGCAGCAGAAAACAGATGATGACGAGCTCAGCTGGTTTCTCCTTCATTTTCAGTCTCAGTTCATTCCTCTACATAACCAATGCCCTCGTCTGCTCCATCACACTGACACGCTCTTCCCGGGAAACATGGCTTGTCAAAAGTAGGGTGACATAACTCCTCCACAGGCTAATATTGACTTTAGAATAATGTGCACTTTAGCATTACTTATGCCTTTGGGGTATTCTCATTTGTTTGTGGCGAATGACAGTTGGCATAGTTAGTGTTTGAATTGTTCAACAGGTGCTGGAAACAAACAACCAAACAAATGAAGAGAAAACACAACAGCTTGTACATGGCTGGGTTTCTGTTGTCTTCCTCTGGGACTGTACACAAGTAATGCTTAGCCTCTTTTAGTTATTAGTAACCGCTGAATTCTGTTTCTGAAAAATATCAGTTATGGTCAGGAGAGGCTTTGCTTTCAGTAAAATTTTAAATACAGTTTCCGCCCCCTTCCAACAGTCCCTATGGGTCACAGAATAAGAGAAGTCCAGTCTTGAGAGCCAACAGTAGTTTTTGTTGGCTGTGGTTGAACAATCCTTATAGTTTTAGAAGGTTCCTAAATGATTTAAAATGATCCTTATTGGCGTGACAGCCGTAATGTGACCCGGAAGTGATTGAGTGAGGAGTGATAGATAATTAAAAAAAACACATCTGAGATACGTAGTGTTAGGTAATTAAGTACATCCTGCCAGGTTTAATCATTTGAGGTATTTAAAGTGGAAATTGCTGCCAAATGACTTCTGTTGGAGCAGGAGTGTTTCATTGTTTGACACAGATTTGTTTTGCAATGAAAGTTTTTTTTTTTTTTTTTTTCCTGGATAAATTAACTATTTAGAGTTTTTTTGGGACAAAGATGAGACAATAGAATTACTGGGCCAGGTGATATGCTACTTTATCAACATATCATAGTGACCAACATTATCTACCATTGACAATGATAATTATGATGTCACAGTTATAATTCTGCACTTTTTTAACAATTTTCCAGCAAATGTAAACCCAGCATTGTGCATGTACATTTATATTTCCCTGTTCAATCAAAAATAGAAACCAATTAAATTAGCGATACAGTAGCAACAACTCATTAATGTTGACAGAGGTTTAGTTGTTACTTCTAGTTGAACAAATAGCCTTTTATTTTGTTATTTTACATCTGTATGAGTAGTCCACCCAGTCCTTGTTGACATTGGACCTGCATGTAATGTAACTACTGACTAATCCAGATACACCACATAGAGATGATCACCAGGGCGTAGCAGGAGATGAGAAGCAGATAGATGCGGAAGAGCAGGAAGTCGAGGACATATCCTACGTGACACCACTGCTCCTGCAGTTCGCTCTCCTTCTTCAGCGAGGTGAGGTGGGCACGGAGGTCGCCCAGGTATTGACAGATCTGTTGAAGCTCAGGCAGAGCAGCTGTACCTGGTAGGAGGGATCACAGTTGGCTCTTATATGATGTGTTTATAATGACAACTGATTTTAATGCATTTTAGTAATGATGAAAACTGGGGAAATGACTAAATGAAACAGGTAAACACAGTTTTATCAGGTATTTGGATGTCAGTCCAAAGTCTATTAATAAATACTTTTATCATATTTTTCAATTCATAAACAGCACTCATACCTATAACATTGTAAAAATTAGATTTTCTTTCACTGACGATGTGTTTAATACCTCCATTACTGGTTGGGTGCTGTGCAGGTATCTGGTTGGCTGGTTGGATGATCCAAGGGCCTGAAGCGCTGTCACTTGAGCGGTCAGGTTTGTCCTTCTGCGGTGTTGAGGGGGGCTGGACGTCTTCCAGCCATCGGTAACAAATGAGGTTAGCAATGTGTTTGAGGACAACAACCCTAACCCAGTTTGGAACCTCTCGATATTTCATGGAGTTGTGGTGGAGGACATTGGTGATGATGACTGTCTCCAGCAGACTGATGACCATGAGGGCCAGGCACACCGAGAAGTAGATTCCTAGATTGAAGGACAAATTGAGTGATTGAAGCATTCACATTTAAGAGGCCATATATAAAACGTATTTCCTTTAGGTGTTACGTATGGCAGAAACAGTAAAACCGCAACACGGGAGATAAGACCTAAATGCAAACTGCAATAGCAGAGCAAGTGCAATTCAATGTACTTTTTTTCAAAAAAAAGTCTGTAACACAAATGTTTAGGTAACTGAGAATTGCAAGGGTTGAAACTGGGATAAACTCTATAAATCATAAATTAACAGAATATGTCAGAAGTGACACAACTTTTGGAGTCGGAGGTGTTCTGGTTTAAGTCTGTGGACTGTGTATGAGTTCACCAGTGTTTCAGCAGGCATCGGCTGTATGCATGAAAACAGCCAACAACACATTGGCAAAAATGCAGACCTGGATACCATCAGTCATTTAGCTGTAATTAATCACTTTATTTAAACCATTATCTGCATGCAGGTGCAGCTCACAATACACTTATAGATTGTTTCTCTCATCTCTTACTCTATTTTTGCTAAAGTTTTTAATTCATCTGTAAACAATAACCACCACAAGGAGAAGGAATTCAAGTGAATTTCAAGTGATAGCACAGCCTAAGTCAAGTTCCCAGTTTATGTCACCTCCATGTGTCACCCTCCCTGACCTATGATGGGTGTGCCGTTTGCTGTGCTGGGCAGCAGGTCATTCATGATGAGCAGGAAGACGGTGTAGCCCAGGATGAGGGTCATCTTGAAGGAGGCGCGATCAACGCTGTGGGGAGGCAGGTAAAAGGAGAGGATGTCGATGAGCATGAGGAAGGAGCTGGGGATCAGCAGGTTGACCACGTAGAGCACTGGCCGCCGCTTTATGACCACCTAGTGAGAAAGTCAGACAGGGACCAGTTTTATCGACAGGCCATCAATGAGGTTCATGTAACTGAATCATCACATATCATAACCTTTTTTTAAAACTCACTGCTCTACTTTGCTGCAAAGATAATGTTTAGCAATGACAACATGTATCTCTCTCTCTCTCTCTCTCTCTCTCTCTCTCTATATATATATATATATATATATATATATATATATATATATATATATATATATATACAGTATATATATATATACTGTATATATCGGACCAATTGACAGCTTTGTGAAATTAAGAGCATTGAGAACAGCCATGTCATGTCTGCAGCTTTAATATGCAGCGTGTGAGCTTATCTCAACACAGAGCTGTGCTTTGGCAACTTGTGAGCTTTAGAGATGTTTGCATGCATAATTCGTTTTTTACGTCAAAGCAAGACAAGCTGTTTCGCACCATTTCCAGTCTATATGCTAAGCTAAGTAGTGTCTGTGACAGTACAGACATGAAACTTCTCATATCGTTTCTCAGAATCTTGTGTAAGTGATCGTTGTAGATGGTCTCCGTCTGATCGCCAGAAGTTTTATTTTCATTTACAGTATATTACTAGATGAAAGAGAATCAAATTCAGTGTTTTTCTCACCCAGAAGGTGATGATGTCCCACTCATCGATCCCAAACTGGAGGATTGAAGTCTCCCCCAGTATGTCCACCAGCTCCCACTCTCCACTGGCCTCCAGGTAACGCTTTGAATTACTAGACATCTCAGTAATTGTCAGAGCTGGACTGACCCTCACATCTCTTACTGTGGAAGACAAATATATAAGAGAGGTAAAAACTAGCCAGAGCGTCCTCTAACACAATCTTAGATATTCTAAAAGTATGAGTTCCTCAGTTTGATTTATTCATGTTTCATGTTTTTTTCCTCATATATATCAGGACATTCTCTCTTACTGGTGTGCATGTAGGAGCCGAATGTAAACGTGCAATTCTGCACATCAAATGGAAAACTGAAGATCTCAAGGTTGCAGGAGGATACAAGCCGAAGCATCCTGTCCCAGCGGATGTGACCAGTGTGGTTCACGTAGACGTAAGGACACGCTTGGGAAACATCATCATCCACACTGGGGGAGTTTGAAAAGAAAAATAGGAACACATTGAGAGGAAATCAGATTGAGATGGTTCTTTAATAAACCCAATGGAGAAACAAAAATGTCAATGGCTGCAACTGAACTTTCTACGATGGCTACTTTTCTGATTGCATGAACCACTGAGAGTACTTAAAGGTACACATCTGTGTTAGGGAACCAACTGCAATGTAATGAGCCATTTAGTTTGTGTGTACAAAACCTAAAGTGAGCCATCAAAAAGAAAGGAGAACTTACAACTCATACACGATGATGTCGGGAGACCAGAGGCGCTTCACAGGGAGGGAAATCCTGGTGACACCATCACACTCATCAGGCTCCCAAACCAGGAACTCATTGTGCCAATACTGAGGTAAATTCATCAGAAATAGTGATCATTTTACAAGTATGTTTCTGCTAAAGTGCATTACATTGATAGACATTTTAGTATCAACTCGGTTCTACTTACCAGTCTCAGCCACAAGAAGGTAGTGAGTATTTGGGTTTTTTCATTCTGAAATATAGTAAAGTACAGGTAAACCTTATGTGGGGCTTATTGTTAACTTTGAAACCGTGCTGGAGTTAATTTAAATATGCATGGATTGAGATGCTCTTTGTATTTTTTAAGATTGCTTATTGACCAACTCACCACTCCCAGGACAGCATACAGGGTGAAGGAGATGTTGGCTATGGTCGGATTGCTGAGATTCACCGCTGGTCTGAAAGGTTTTAGGTCAAACACATTCTGCATGGACTCATGGGTCGGACCGCTGTGTCCTTCTTTACAGGACAGTTTACTATGACACAGTGACACTGACAAGAGAGAACAGTTCGATTAACACTCAACTGTTGTTTTAAATAAATCTAAGATTCCCCTTTTCCCCTCATTATCATTGTTTTGAGAAGTGTAAAGCTGTTCACCTGAGTTTCCTACAAAGTTCCTAAACACAAGCTTTTCACAGGCTAAAACATTAAACTGAGCTTTGTATTATTATTGTATCAAACTGGGGGCTACACATCCAAAATGATGTAGAAATTTTATATTTTACAAATTAAAAAGCATGGGTCAAATCCTGTTTGAAAGTAACTGTTCAAAATGAATAACATAAACTAGTTAAAAAGTCATTCTGTTATACATACTGTATGTTCTTCAAACGTGTAGTATGACTTAAATAAAGCTAAAATTTCCTTAATTTAAAATTCAATTTTATACAAAATTCATCACAAAAAACTGAAACAGAGCAGATAGATTACATTTTAAAATGTATTCCTCATCATTCATCCCAATATGCAATATTAAGAGTCAGTTGAACTTTGCCTAAGTAGAGCAGAAAATGACCTCAGTATTGTTACTCTGTAAGGGGGATTTAAACCTGAAACCAATAGAATAATAATATATGATGGATATTACTGTTATAAATACAGTAATGCATTTATTCACATTAAAAAACCTGAATTTCTGAATTGCAGAGCCAAAGATGCTTCAGTCTGGATAGTAAAATGCATACATAAATACAGACAATAAAGAAGAAGAAAAAGAAGATGTGATTACCTGAGAACAAGAATAAACCAGAAATGATCCTGATTCTCTGCTGACACAGACTCATCGTGGTTGACTCTGATGAACAACCACCAAACTGACTCTGTATAAAGAAAACACCGACAGTTCCTACTGGCCGGGTAAATACACACACTCACACACGCACATGCACACACACACACGCGCACACACACACACACACACGCATGGATGCACAATCGCAGACACTTGTTTTTTGCTACTTACCTGACTTAACCTAAACAACTTCATGCCCAACTCATTACACAATCCTAACCCTTGGTTAGAATAATTGAAGTTCTGCGTTCTGTGCAGAAGGAACTACACATTGTTGTTGAACATGGAATAAGTCTTCATTATTTGACTGTAAACAGTTTTGCCTCTTTAGCCCACAACATAACTAATACAGTAATTAACACACAGAAACACACGCACTATACCTCTAAAAATAAAAACAATCCAAGATTTATTTCATTTCGGACGTATATTGTTCATGAATATATTAACAGTAATAGACATGAAAAAAAAAAAAAAAATCAAACTGTAGGTTTCTGCAGATTGATCACAAACATGTACAGGCCACAGGCCAAGAACTTGTTGTTGAACACCTGTGATAACCACTCATCCATTGTATTTTTTAACACCCCCACCTACGGGAGCAACAATCTGTTTTATTCTCAAGAGCTGAGCAAACGTGCTTATCATTAGTATAGGCTGTAGTAACCGCTGACTCACTGTAGTCTAGTCAACATAAAGTATTTACTGCTTAGTGTTAATTAGGGGTTTAAAAGTGAATGCTGGACATTTACAGGCTACATTTTAAGTATTTTGGAATCACTCCTTAGACTTGTTTCAAAATGTTATGTAAACCTAAATAATTTTACGTCAGCGTGTTGAAGGTGATACCAATTGGACAAATGACAGAGGAAGAGGTCTTGTACACAAGTGAGAGTAAGCTGGGATGTGACATTGACATAAATATTAGTGAAATACTTGCACTATAATTAAATCAAACAATTTTCTGTGTTTCATGTAGTCTCCATCATAAAAGAAATCAGATTTGAATCCGATACCAGAACTTCAGACAAAATCTGATAAATAGCAACATGTTTTTAAAGATTTGATATTCTGACTGTGAGCTTCTTATTGGTCAGACTTCACATATTATTAATACTAAAGTGTGCTTGTGTTATTCTACTCTCCTGGTACGTCAAACTACTTTCGAGTTATTCCAGATCCAGATAAATATAATGGAAGCAAAGCTGGCCGAGATGAAGATGATGTATAAGCAAAACAGCAGACGGTCAATAACGATCCCTATCATTAGCCATTCCTGTGAAGAGCTGCTCCCCTCGGCTTGTTTGTCTATCTGGTGTCGGATGGCTGCGAGATCTCTGCTCAGCTTCCTCAGTTCATCCAGAGCCGGATCTGGAGGAGGCTTATCAGCGTAGACAATCTGAAGATCACTGGCAGAGATGATGCTTGAATTCACAGCTGGGTACAAACATCAAAAGTAAAAGTAAGTATAACAATTCTGAAAAAACAATTATAAATAGTGATCAATAATCAACTCTTTTGCCAGCCTGTCTCAATGTTGAGAAAAAAAACAGCTTTTGGTAAAAAAATTCCAACCATAAGACATAAGACCTCCGCTAACTAAAAAAACCTTTCAAAAAGGTCTAATCCTCACTGAAAAGTTCAACTTTGACTGTGAAAACAGCTGCCTTAAAAACATTTAAAAAACACAGTTTAACTCGAGAGCTTATTCGAGTTCTTTCACCAGTGTGAATGTCAATATGTCATTTGGTGACCAATCGCATTTTACCAGCATCTATCATGAAGCAAAGTCAATCTGCTGAAGAATCCCTAAGAGATAACAAGTGCCTTGTGTTAAATTCTTCTGTTCAACAGATACACGTCTTTAATGTGTATACCTGTTAATTTTACACTTCTAAATAATTAATACCAAGCACACAGACTCACGTTTCAAAATTAATAATGCATACATTTTTGTATTGGTTAAAAGTGAGCAGTTATTTGAAGAACATTTCTCAGGAGAAACACAAGGCGAGGCCCCTTCGTTAGCTTGTTCTCCTTTTTACTGGAGATGTGACTTTCGAAACAATGGGTCTTCAATTTCAGAAAAAAGTAAACAAATATCTATGAAAAGTGTGCGCTTTTGGACAGTTTTAATGATTAGTATCGCTAGCATATTTTGCTAGCTGTTGCTAATGCTAAAACTCTTTCGAGTTGAGGAAAAAGCTCTTCATAGCTGAGCTGAGACAAAATTCATTCAGCTTCTTTCTGCTTGCTGACTTTTTATGTTCCCAGGGTTAATTCTTCTACAAGTAGGCCAACTCCCTTGCTGATGTGGACTTTGAAGTTTATCTTTGGACAAGCTCATAGTGGACCTTGAGATTAAATTATCTGTATAATTAACAATTTGTAAGATCATAAACAAAGTAAGAACCATTCTGCTTCATTTACTTGTCATTATAACTTTGTTCAAGTGAGTTGCAAACAAAATATTTCGATTAAATGTAGAAGCATTAGCAGAAGTTATAAAAACAGTATTAAAATGTTTTAGTACCAATATTGGGTGGCTGTAGAGAGACGGTGACTCGGTTGCTTTTCTTTTTTGGAGGGAGGCAAACGGCCCTAGCTAAATAATCCAACACGAGGATGCTGAGCCACTTAGGCACTGCACTGTACTGGCTGGAGCTGAACTGCAGGTTAGTTATTAACACTGTCTCCAACAGGCTGGCCACCATCAGAGCGAGGCTGAGGGAGAATAAAACATCTGCAGGAAACAAAGAAAACATAAAGAAATGGAAAAGGAATTAGGAAAGAAATATTTGTCATTTGGACTTTACTCCTCATGTTCTATCACTCACTCATGAGAGGTGTTGTTTCCCCTGTGACAGGCAGCAAGTCGTTCATGATTAGCAGGAAAACTGTGTAGCCCAGGATGAGGGTCATCTTGAAGGAGCCCCGGTCCACACTATGGGGGGGCAGAAAAAAGCTGAAGAGGTCCACTGTGATGAGGAAGCAGCTTGGGATCAGTAGGTTCACCACGTAGAGAATCGGTCTGCGTCTTAAAATTAACTTGGGGAGAGACACAAGAGTAAAGCAAGGCTTTTTCATGTTAAACATACGTCTTCCTCATACGGTGCTGGGGATGCTTTTTCAGGGGCCACCTGGGACAATTGGTGGTCATGAGGATTCATCTTTGGCCCCCATTTGCTCTCTTTTTGACATGCTTCTATAAAAAACATAAACCCCTATACTTACCTCTTATTTCTTTTAAAGCACAAAAAAAGCTCCCCTTTTATCTTGCTTGCTTTTGTGACTTCCCATAAAGTAATAATGGCACATTTCTGAGATAAATCACATAGATCACATTGCCATTCTTCACATTATTTATGGTGTCACAGCATATTAAGACGTGATGTTACAAAGATAAGTACTGCATGGTATTCATCAGGTGGATACAAAATAAAATGAAGTGCTTACATAGAATTTGACCTCCGAGAAGCCTCCCTCTGTTATCTGCAGAGTACTTGGAGCTGCTTTCATATCAATAAGCTCCCATTCCCCTTTTGTCTTCAACACTTCTAAGGACTCCTTCAGGATTTCTTCAGCTGTGCGGCTTTGAGTCAATTTAATGTCTTCGGCTGGAACAGATTTATGTAAAAAAAACAACCTAAACATTGTTTTTGTGTACAGCCCTGCTGCAAATATAACAAGTGTATTTTGTTGTAGTTTTTTTGGACTGGCTTACCAAAGTGTAGAAAGGGTTGAAAGGTAAAGGAGCAGTTTTGAATATCAAAGGGGAAAGTGTAGATGACTAATTGGCAGGTGTTGACCACTCTCATTGGTTTATCATCATGTACAAGACCTGTGTTGTATAAGTAGACATAAGGAGTTGTGGGAGATAGGTCTTCATCCATGCTGGAAGAAAAAAAAATAGAACAGAATTTAAATAAGAAACAAAAACATGCATATGCAAAAAGATCCTAAAAGGTCAAAGGTCACATATTATACTCCTTTTAAACCAGTTGAAGTAAATCTCAGAGCTCCACAAAACATGTCTGTGAAGTTACTCACCAAAAATCGATTCTGATTCTGTATTTGATCATGCCTATAAACCCCCTCTATAGACTGGAAAAGTGATGACGTATTTTTGTAGGCCAACCCGGAAGTAGCATCGCCATGGGTTCCAACGAGAATTCGCCTATGGGATTTTTGCATTGGATTTTGGATCATTGCAGAAAATAAGCTCTGTGGCTAACACAGGTTTCTGATGCATAGGTGTTTTGTCCAGCAGGATAATCTTTGCAAATGAACACCACTTTTATGAAGTTTGAAGCGTTAATCCAGCCGAGAGAAGTAAAAAGCTAATGTTATGCTACAAGCGAACTACACCACGGTCGGTTGATTTTGACGTCACTACCGTTATGCTTCATCGATCTAATCAGCGGTTTTGACAAGCTAGCGAAACCGTATCTTAATAAGTTGTTTATTAACCTAATATTTGCAAGAGCACTGAAAAACAAGACTAGAGGCTGTAAGGTGGACTAGTGAGAGAGTTCCCGGCGTGATGACGTTTAATGTCCCCGACAACCACTGTAGTCTCATTTAGCCACTTGTTAGCAACCGCCGTTTTTAGTACGCGGAAACATTTTAAAATTCACAAGTTGGGGTCTTATCTAACGTAGTTTATCTCGTCTAACAAAACGCCCTACATCTCTTAAGCTTGTGTTAACCACAGACCTTATTTCAGGCGTCTAACCACAAACCCATTCAAAATCCCCATTGACTTTTAGAGTTAGGAACCCATTGCGCTAAAATGCTAACTCACTTACGGGTCTTAGGACTCATTCCTGTGGCAGTCTATTTCAGCCCTGCTCTGAACAGGCTGTTTCTGTGGGAGTGTCACCCACCTGGGGGAGGGATTACCCCCATTGTGATATCACAAAACGAACGTCTCCTAACAGCCTGTTTGAGCACACATTTTCTGAAAAGTGGAGCTGGCAAATGACGGAGAGGATGGACTTTTCACATAATTGGTAAGTATGTAGACAGGCTATAGGGAAACCTACTTGTGTTTTAAAACCTAGGTAAAGTGTGTTTGCATAATATGTGACCTTTAAGAAATTTGTTGTCATTCATTACTAAACCATTATTATTTTAAACTTGGTACAGTTCTTACTGAGGCTCTAGAAATCAGAAAAAAAGGTAAAGCAAGCAGCTTATTTTCTAGATAAGGTTGAACATGTTTATAGACCACTGAACATCCTTTTTAACTTACAACTCAGAGATGATAATGTCAGGGATCCAAAGGTTTTCACGAGGAATAGAGACCCTTTTAGTTCCACATTCCTGCTCATCCCAACTTAGTCCCTCTATTTGCCACTCCTATGGTGAACAGATGAAACCCATGTGATAATCAGCATAGAAAATGTGAAACCATTTTAACTGTCACTAGATACTAAAGGATTAATCTGTTTCTTTCTCTCAAATATTCTTGTTGTCAGTAAAACTTATGAAAAGCCAACAATAGACAACATGGATCCTATCCGATCCTAACAATCTACTACCACTAACTCACTGAACCTACCAGCCTGACCTGTGGTTTGATGATTCTTTGCTCAGCTTCTTTTGGCATTGTTTCTTAAGCTTGTTTTGACCCTTTCTTTCATTTTGTCTAAAAAATATCTTGGACTTTTCACCAGTCTGGAAGTCAAACTTTAGTCGTTTTCACATATGTACTCCGGATAATATCTAGATAATTACAGGAGGACTGCTCCGGAGATTCTCCCAACCTAGCCGTCACATATCCCCCTTACAGCTGGAGGTTATCCCTGTCAGACGGGAGGGGGGCGGGGGATTTCCTGAGTTAAGACGTAAAAAAACAACGCGGAAGTAGCGGATGAAGCAACAGAGTCCGCTACACGACGCTATAATGACAATATTTGCCTGTATATCAATGCTATGTGTAGTCCAATGGAATGAGAACATCCACAAAAGAGCGGAGAACAACATACTGATGAACAGAAAATATACAGTAATGCAGCTGTTTAATTACGTGCACAGAGATCGTAGTGGTCGCGTGCAAACACTGCACCGTGCAGCAGTAACAGCATAGAAACGTCACTCCCCCTCCCATTGGCTCCAGGTGAATTATCCGGAGAATATGCTGCTGCGTTCTCACATCAGAAATACTAGGGGTCTGGCAGGAGCAACTCCGGGTGAAGTCCAAGCGAATTCGGCTGTTTGCGTTCACATATATAGCCCCTCTGGGTAATCTCCGGAGCTTTTCAGGAGATTTTCGTATGTGTGAAAAGGGTTTTTGAGTTGAAACTTGTTTTATTGTGTTGCATGATATAACTTGACCATACATTTTTACTCATGTAGGACATGCCAATTGTCTATTGCCATGACAATTTTCTTTGTAAATCAAAACAAGTTTCAGAAGTACACTCTTTAAGATGAATATTTTCTGAGGTCTGAAAGCTTACCAGGGTTTGCCATATGAATATTGTCAAGGTCTGGACTTTTTCATCCTGGGGACAAGACATGTTCATGATCATTAATGACAAAAGTTCTTGCTGTTCACTGATACTCAGTTGACACAGTTATACATGCAGGCATGAACAAGAGTATTGCCTAGCTCATGGACTCACCACTCCTAAAAGTCCCACCAGAGTTAGGTCAACGGATACATTCAGTGTATCTGAGAAGCGTTTTACAGGTCGCAGCAGTTTTTTGGGAAATAATTCTGTTTCAAGTGCATGAAACAAGGATTCAGGTGATGGGCTGCTGCAGTTTAATGCTGAAGCAAAACCTGAAGTCAAACACAGAAAATAGAATCAAAGTTCATGACTACGCCAAAACAAAACATGCTATACTTTTATTAGTAATTGCTACAAGGTTTGGCAGGTATGTCTTTGTATGCTGTAAGTGTAAACAATTGGAAAACACTTTCAACCTTTTTAATACAAAGCTTTGTATCAGATCCAGGTAATACATTGAAATACATCGAAGTGGCTCAAAAGTGAATTCATTAGGAGATACTGCGATAAACTTTGAGGTTTCTTTTATACTAATTTGATATCTTTGTTTTCAAGGACCAGTTGGGGCGTCAGGTCTCTCCTTAGTGCAGTGGTTCCCAAACTTTTTTTGCCGGGCCCTCCCTTCAACATAAAAATGGCTTTGGGCCCCCCCCCCCCCCCACACGTTACCAAATACATTTTGTGTGTATATGTATGCGTGTGTGTGTGTGTGTGTGTGTGTGTGTGTGTACAAAAAATACTGACAATAACATCCTTTGCAGTCAATCTGTATAATATCTGTATTTCTAGAATTTATCTGAGATTTGCCAAAACAGAAAAAGAATGGCAGCATCAATGTGTGAAGATTAAACTTAAAAAAAATATCAAGCCAATTCTAAAGTAGCAATAAAGAGTATAACTGCAACATTCAACTGAACACTTTTTTAAGATGCAGCAGTAATAAGGCCCTGTGTCCACCTAGCGTTTTTTTCTCAACTCCAGCGTCTTTTTTCAGTACGGTAGAGAGCGTTTGCAGCAGAAAGCGGTCGTCTGGATGAAAAGCGCAGCGCCCAGCGTCTTTTCAACAAGCGCTCTGCCGTTTTTGTGCGGCTGCTCTGCGCGCTCAAGATGAAAATCTTTCAACTTTCAGAAAGGCACTGTTGATGTCACCGGCGCTCTTTTCCAAATGTTCTGAAAAACGTAATGAAAATCTTCTTTCAAGCTCCATTCTCCCGGTCCTGCAAGAATTTCAGTGACTTGTGTGTTATTGTTTTGTGCTACAGATGTTCTCCAGCCTGGGCTGCAGCTGTGAGACAGCCACTCTCAGTTCATTCTCAATGTCTAGCTTTGATGTGTAGTTTGTCTTGATTGATACAACTGCCGAAAAACATACCTCACATAGGTATCACACAACTGTAGTGCATTGTTTGGATTTTTTCTTCTTCTTCGTCTTTTTCCCCAAAACTTTTCGCGCCCCCCCCCTGTCATTGCGCCACGGCCCACTTTGGGAACCACTGCCTTAGTGGGTCAATTACCCTCTTAACATTCTGCCTTGGTAACTTAGGTTCTCTCTTTTTTTAAGGCTGTAAAAATGGTCAAGACTCGACTGGAGATTACTGGTTGAAACGACTAATATATGGCCTGGGAGAGTAGCCTCCCCAGTGACTACTTAAAAAAAAAAAAAAAAAACTTGCGCCATGTAAGTTCACAAGAAGCTCCACATTCCTGATTTCAATGCAGGCAGCTTGCTGCTCTTCTGATATTTCCCTGCAAACTCATCTCGCGTTTCTTAACTCACCAGCACAAGTGTTTCTCCTCTCTTTCCTTGTAAAAGTTGTATTTTATGTAAATGACAATTGCATGACTTTTGTGCAAAGAAAAAAAAGATACAAATAACATAAAGGCTTAACAAAGATTAAAATTACAACTGTATTCTCAAAATATTATAACTTCCTTCTTGAATTCTCCGATTTCTGTTTTCTTTTATGTGGACCCAATACACTGTTGTAGTTATTAGCTCAACCTATTTTTGTCATGACTGAAGAATGACCCTGACAATTACTGCACTTATTTGTCTTCACATCAAAATTAAATGCAACAATCATACAAACTTTTTTATTATCAAATTTCTTTTAAAATAATACCTTGTTCAAATACCTGCAAACACATTCCCTTAAACTGTACCTTACCATGACTTAGCATGCAAATGAGCATGCTAACTCACCAAGCTAAGGTGTAACACATGGTAAACACAATACCTGCTACACATCAGCATGCTAACATTGTCACTGAGCGTGTGTTAGCTGATATTAGCACTTAGCTCAAGCATTAACAGCATCACAGAGCTGCTAGCTAAAGACTCTTTATTGACACGTGTGCCTCTCAGCTTAAGCTGCTACAGGTCACTTAACTGTTAACATAATTAGGCTCGTAAAAAGCAGGTTTATCATGATGAAAAAAAAACAATAATCTCACTCATTTTATTTTTGCTCAAAGTTTAGTGCATTGTTTTACTTAAATTCTTGAAAGAGTGAAGTCCACTTCTTTAACGAAACTCAACACATTATTTTAATTCATGTGTAAAAACACCTTTGCAACTCTTTCAAATATGTACAATTTGTTGAAAGGTTTTGGCAGCTATGATCATATCATACAATTATACTATAATTGTTTTTGTTTTTTCACTTTTTCTCTCGAAAATTGACCAGTGAGATTTGTTTATATAGTGGTTTTCATGATAAATGTGTTTCCATTGAGGCTCGTATATTCTTAATACTAACAAAAGTCTCTCAGAATATAAGTTAAAGCATCCAATCAGGTGGCCATACTTCAGTTTTTACCAGATAAGTTTCCTTTTCATCGAAGTAATTTTGAAGATTATAACTTTTTTATTTCTTACCTTGAAGCAGTGACAGACAGATGAAGATGAGCTCAGCTGTCTTTACCTCAGTCATCTTGTGAGTGTCAGCTCCCACAAAAAGAAGCAAAAGTTCAAGGTCTGTCAGTTGTCCGATTGGCTCAACCCAATATATACTTTTTTTCTTTGTGAATTGTTTGCACACATTTTTTTTTTGAAGAAAAACTAGTCGAACAAGGATATCTGCTGCTAGGTTGTTGTTTTAGAAATTTCAGTTTTTGACTTTTGCAGTTTGCAAACACTGAACGCCTTCAGCTAAGCAAAGCAATAAGTCTGATTCTGTGCTTATGTTTGCATCATACACAATACAAAAAGCATCAGCTAAAGAAATGTGTCAGAAAAAGACATGTACTGTATAGTGGTTAAAACAAAGTGGTGATGCATGGTCCTTCTCCTTCATACAGTCCACTCAGCAGTTTTTTAAACCTTTCAGTGTAAAAAGTTTCTAAGCTCTGCACACATGTTCACTAATTTTTTCTGCTATCAGATATTATCATAGAAAACAGGTTGACTTTTGTGTGTTGAGTACTCATTTGAATAAACAATGCAAAGTATGAACCAGGGGTGCAAACTCATCAGGGGTGAAAAAGGTGACATGGATCCAAACCCCCCCCCCCCCCCCCCCCCCGAAATGTTTTTTTAAATATCAGCTTTAAAATGTGAATTTACAGACGATTTTAGCATTCTGACCTACTAAAGAAGCGGTGCAAACAATAAGAAAAACGCAATTGCTTGTCGTTATCTCTGTTCTGTTGTAACTTTTTGATAAAGCTTCAGTGAAACATGAAAAACCCCATGCTCCCAACCTTGAGTCTCTTTTATAAATCGGTTGAATTTGCAGAACAGGGCTGACAATGTTTCACTCAGGGGTGATGTGATGGACAGCCACTATGCAAGTAAATCTCAGGGAGAGCCTGAGAGAGCAAAATAATACAATCATCAAGTATGACAATATTTTTGCATCTTCTATCATCAAATATGTAACATTATCAATATATTAACCTGATGTTTTTGCTGCTGCTGATTCTCATGAAGGTTATATTCTACCTTATTAAATGTGTTGAGCAGCTGTCACTTTAATGTTGCCTGAGATAATAATGAAGCAGAAAGCTGCATAAAGTTACCTTCAAGCTAGCACACGTTTCTGTCAACAAGTTTACCTATGGCTACCAAACAGTCAATATGATCAGACAGTATGTTTAACAGAAAGGCTGGCTTGGTAGCCAGACTTAAAATCTTTACGCAATGTTTTCACGGAAAAATAACGTTATGTAAATTAGCCATGTGCTGCATATATTGCGACTGACGTCGTCGTTCCCAAGTGGTTATGCAGCTGATCACTTCGTGATTATGTTAAATACTGCCTCTTCAAACACCAAAGTGCTTAGCTAGCCCAATCTTTAGGAAATAATAAGATATGTGTCCAACAGAAGAGTTTTACTTTCGTAAATCAAACTGTAAACACAAGGGAGGATATTCCAGTTTGGGCAGCATGATTGTTAGCATCAGGTTAGCCGTCATGCTGGCTAGCCAGGGTCTTGGTTGAGTTGCACAGTCTGTATTGCTGCAGCTGAAGTCAGAGTGAGGATGAGATGAACGGGAGTACCGTGAGCTCCGCCGGTGAAGTATGTTCTGGCACGATGACACGCTCATCCAGCAACAGCGGAGTTTAGCCAACAGAAACTCGCGCATCATAAAAAAAAAGAAGCTTACGCGTCGGCCACACGATATACATATTACGTATTGCCACAAGGTGAATTACATTCATTACAGCTACCCCCCCCCCCCCCAAAAATATTTTTATTGCAGATCTACATGAATCACACAAATGACCTATTTTGGATCCAAAACGGCGAATTTCGCGAAAGGTGACGAGTTTGCACCCCTGATGAACGAGTATTCCTATTTTTGTGTGAGCGTTTCAAATGACAGAAAGACACAGTGCTGTGCTTCATGTGCTTGAGGGGAAACAAACAGAAGACCTTTAAAAAACAGACAGGCATTCAGGTTATTTACCTCCAGGGTAGTAATACCTGCGGGCCGAATGCTTGTTGAAACATGCATATATTTGTCAGTTAGCATGGGGGAGGATGAAAAAACGTAAATTCAGTTTTCCGTATGCTTTAAAATAACTGACAAGATGTTTTAGATTGACTGTTAACTAATCAAAAATGTCCAAATCTGACAAAATCTAAGTTATTTTTGGAAGAGACATCAACTATTTATAATACTCAACTTGACTCAACTTTATTAATATAGCACATTACACACAACATAGTTGATCCAAAGTGCTGAACAGCGCAGATAGACAAAAACAAAGCGTAAGAAAGTAACAAAAAATCCATGTTTCAACATGTAGCATACATATCTTTGATGTTTATGACTGATTTAAATGACACATTATACACCATTTTGTCGATATAATTTTTGCACATTTAAACCAAATGCAATACAATATAATCAGGACAAATAAAAACATTGATGGAAAACTTGAATGTAAGCTGGTTGAAATACAGTGTTGATGAATGGCAATTCTCACCAGTATTTTATTCTACAGTCAGCTTTTAAAATCTCGACTGTAAATTGTGACTCACCTATCCTTATGTTATTAGACGTAAATATGAAAAAACACACGAGATGAAAAATGCAGCGGCTTGAAATGTATACATTTCTAGAAAGACAAAATCTGACTGTATTATAACATAATATGAAGACGAAATAAAAAAGAGGAACTGTGATAGTTAATGTTGAGTTTTATGAACAAATTTTGTCAATGAAAAACATAAAATTGAACAAATTAGGACAATAAAATTTACTTCAAACTAACTTAGGATGTGTTGTATGACTGCATCCAGATAACAGTCATGGTAATGAAGCTGACCAATATGAAGAGGATGTAGAGGCCGAACAGCAGACGGTCTATAATAAAACCCACCTGGATCCACTCCTCTGAGCCCTGGTTTCCATCCAGCTGCCGTTTCAGCTGAAGGCGGAAGTCCTGGAGCTCCCTTCCCAGACTCTTCAGCTCCTGCAGGGCCTTGTCCTCTTCCAGTGGTCCTTTCTGCTCTGGAGCCTCCCTGCCTTCTACCACCAGAGAGGGCTCTTTTATTTCTGTAGCGGAGAAGTTGAGGAAGGAGGTCAATGGACATGTCTGCATGAATAATGTTCCCTGTAAAACCATATCTGAGGTCTGACATCCTACCTTCTGCAGCAGGATTTTGGATGACCCTGTCCTCTAGATCTCTGGGTTTCGGAGGAAGCAGCACCAGGCGGCCCAGGATTTGAAGAACAAACACCCGGACAAAGCGGGGAACAGGACAGTAGTGAGCGGAGCCACACAGCAGGTTGGTGATGAGGATGGTCTCCAGTAAACTAGCCATCATCATAGTCAGGCACAGGGACAGGAACACATCTAGGACAATATTGATAAATATTTTTTAAAATTCTTTTTTACATAACAGCTTCAGAGACAAAAATTATTTATTTCCTAATTTAACAACCTAAACCAAAACTAAAAGAACAAAAAAATGAACTGTAACATGCTAAAAGTCTATACATAAAGTAAGGGAATATATAATAAATGTATACAATTATGGTACTTTAAATAACATGAATAGTAGAGGCTAATTTATTAAGCACAGACGCTAAACATACAGGAAGCAGGTAAGATCTGGGAGTTGCAGCATTTGCTAAAATGAAAGTTTAAAAAAGATAGAAACACTATCAGCTCTTTTGACAGAGTGACAGCCAATCAGACTGCAGTCAGGCAAGACAACGGTACAAGTAGCCCAAGAGTATTCATGCAAAATCACAATTTCTAGTGACTCAAACATTAGTTAGTTAAACTTATTTTAACTGACTTATGAGTGGTATGGCGTCTCCAGTGATGGGCAGCAGGTCGTTCATGCTGAACAGGAAGACTGTGTAGCCCAAGATCAGGGTCATCTTGAACAAGGACCGGTCGACACTCTTAGGAGGCAGCAGGAAGCTGAAGAGGTCGACTGTAATGAGGAAGCAGCTGGGGATCAACAAGTTCACCACGTACATGGTGGCCTGGCGCCTCAATGAGACCTGAAAAAGTCCACATCAAATGGTAAACTTCACTTTTTATTTCCCTGCTTCCCTGCGGGATACACTGTAATTTGACAATTTTCTGCGCTGTAATCGCAAGGTTAGAATTGTACACAACAGCTATGGCAGGATGGTTTTATGACATAACTTTACTGTAAAGCTAATTGTTTTTCTCCTTTCTATATTGCCAAATAAAAAACAACACATATCCAATTAAGAACATATTGTACATCAGTACTGCAGACACCATACAGTAGTTGACATTTAACACATCCTGCAACACTTTTGGGTCAAAATGTTAAGATACAAAAACGAATGTCTTCAATAAAAAGGTTTAAAGGCATTTTATTATGTTTTGATGACTGCACAAGTGACTGTTAGCTACTGTCTACGTCATAAAAGCTCTGTGAATAATCATATTTTCCCTGTAATTTAACTTTGACCCTGAAATTCTTTAAATACAAAGTATTTAGTGACACAGTCTAAACTCTTGTTTTTTTTTTATCACTTTCCCTGACTTGTCAATCCATCATCCAGATAAACAAAACAGTATAACATGGCACTTAGAAAGGGGAAAGTGTGAAGTGTTTTTTTTCTTACATAGAAGCGAACCTCTTGGTAATCATCTCCTACTGTAGTTGGAAAAATGTACGTCTTCACTGTGATTCCAACCAGTTGCCATTCACCCTTAGACGTCATCACTTGTTTAGAGAGTTCTACTATTTTCTCTATAGACGAGTGGTTGACGTACACAGCAGAAACTGAAAAGAAAATATCAAGTCAATCTATGTCTAGTTCCATTAAAAACATAAAAAACGGATTTCAATTAAATGTATAGAATTTATATCAAAAAAGACTCAACAAGAGATAACTTGTGTATCTCATGTTTTACTTCTTACTAGTGTGTAAGTAGGAGTTGAAGCTTAAAGTGCAGTTCTGGATGTCAAATGGAAATGTGTAGATGTCCAGTCTGCAGGAGCTGACGACTCTGACAGGCTTTTCATCTATCACAAGGCCATCAGAAAACAGGTAGCTGTACGGGACGAATGGAGCCTTGTTCTTTTCCATACTACAGGAAGAGAAAGCACATAAACCAAGTGTTAGGAAAATCAGAGTAGTGTGTGAATCCCTGTAAGATTATTAACAGTAAATACAGTTAAAAGAGCCTTTCGGATGAAAGACATCTTGAAGTTATTCAACTAAGTCCTGCTGTCAGCGGGATCTAGCTGTCAATTACCATGACCTGGATATCTGAGAACCTTCACAGACATAATGTGAAGTTTATATATAATTCTGTAAACCTGTCAGTGAATATGTGTCTTTAATGTTGGGATCAATAAAGGTGCCTTTTCAGAGCATATTGTACTTACAACTCATTGATAACCACATCTGGTACCCAAAGCAGCTTCCTTGGAATTGTAATCCACGAAGAACCGCACTGTTCTGGGTCCCAGCTGACAAACTCATTTCTCCACACCTGCATCATGAATCAGACAGATACAACACATAGTGGAACATAAAACATGCAATCTAATATTTCCTTGTACTCAGTGGTTATTTGTAAATGAAGTTCTTACCAAAGTTTGCCAGATATACGTCGTCAGGACTTGTGCCTTTTCATCCTGAAAGAGAACAGACATTGGTTGTATGCTTTCTCTTTAGTTGCTGTTTTCTCGTTTGGGAGGTAATTTTTACCTTACAGAATGCAAAAAATGAACCTTTTACACCCAGTGAAATGTTCTTGTTGAGGGACATAATCGCACAAATATGTTTAGAAAAGTAGTTTGCATTCTCTACGAGTGGAAGAAGTCCAACATGACCTCAGTTAATTGTTTTTAGGTTAACCTAGTGCCCCTTACCACCCCCAAAATGCCAACCAGGACAAAGTCAATGGTGACGTTGGTTGGGGTCGACATGTCCATTACAGGTCTAATGGTACGCAGCTTGAACACAGGTTCGAGAGCCTCCAGCAGGGAGGGCGTGTCAGGTCGGGTACAGTTTAGCATGGCAGGGCTGCACGGAGCTGCAACGGAAAGAAAAATGGAGTCATTATCCTAGCTGGAGTAGACCTCACATTAAGTGAACAATAGGTCCTAAACACTGTTCTCTGAAGCTTCATTCTGTTTAAGAAAGGTTTTTTTAGAGGGCTTAAGATTAAGTCTACCAAAAATTGTTTAACAAGTATCTCAAATGTTGCCTTTTTTTGATGGTACACACTGGTCTAAGTTTGCCCAATCATTCAAATATCTCAGTTAATTCAAAATCCTTTGACTTCAGGGATACTGGACATGGTTGCACACTTAAACTGATATTTAAAAAAAAAGCTGTGAGATATCAGCTCTTGGTCACTTGGTAAACATATATAATACTTTTTCATAGGAGCTTTACTTACCATACAAGAGTAGAGAGATGAAGACGAATAGAACCTTAGAAGGCTTGACTTTCAGCGGGCAGCACTAAAAACATCAACATTGGGTCAAAAGCGGTTGTTAGTCTGATGGTGTGCTGGTGGTCGGAGTCAGTGCTCAGTTTTTTTTTCAAAGTTTTGAAATTTGTGCAATATGAATCTAGAATCATTAAAGTATCTAAATTCTAAAGGATAGTGCATGGTTCAATTTTGAAGAAGCATTAGCTAACGCCATCAGGCCAAAAATACAATTGAAGATTCAGCATTTTTTAAATAAGTTTTAGCTAGGTCAGATGATAACGAATCTGTTAAGTATCTTTTAATAATTGTTATAAGCTTATTTAAGAAAACATTTAGTTGGCAGACTTTGTGAAATTATGATTTCCTTAAGCTCAAATACATTTTTTGGGACAATTACACATGTCTAATTTCTAATTGTACAAGTTACATTTTGATCTCTGTAGGGGTTCCTTTTACATTTTCATGCAGGTTAATATCCGTATGGGAGGGGGGACAGCAGCTGTTGTTAGATGTAACAAATGTTTCATGTCGTGTGTGTTTTGAATTTCCCTCTCAATAAATTATCTGTCTTTCTATCTATCTTTTGTACTGAGGGAGGCTTTTATTGTCTTGCCTATTATACGCTCAGTGCAGCTTAACCTTCAGTATTGGTATACTGTCATATTAATGAATAATGTGAAATAAACGTCAATAAAAGCCGAATGACATTTTTCAAGTGATTTTATTTTGTTTACAATGGTTTTCTCAATTTTAAATGGTACAATATTACACAAAAGCTTTAAGCTACATCTAGTTAATGAAGAAGAGCTAATTTAATGTCTGAATATAACCATTTGCTATTACTAACAATGATATTGTAACTTTAGAATATGTATAAATACTCGGGCTCCTACACAAATCATCAACATACATTACAAATGAGAATGTATTATTTAAATTTCAACAAACATTTGAGCCACTAGCTACATTAAAAGAGCCCTTTAGACAACAGTTAACTACTGTAAGAGTTATCCCAGATAATGATGATGGTAATGAAGCTGACTGATATGAAGAGGATGTAGAGGCCAAACAGCAGGCGGTCAATGATGAAACCCACCTGGATCCACTCTTCAGAGCTCTCGCTTTGGCCCGTCTGCTTCTCCACCTGGAGACGGATGGCCTGGAGGTCTTTGCCCAAGCTCCTCAGCTCCTGAACGGCCCTGCCCTCGGCACCAGGCCCGGCTACCTCTGAAGGCCCCTCATTCGCTTTCTGCTTTGCCACAACAGGCATTTCTAGTTTAAAAAACAGAAGTATAAGAAAAATCAATCCAGAAAATGCCATTATTCAAATGTACTTGAGTAAGCAGTCATGTTAATTAATCCGATCTTCACTGTGGGCCTATATTCACTCATTTTTTTTCTAAATTTCACACTTGCCCAACATCACACTCAAGGTTGTGCTGTTGTTCTGGATATGAGCAGGACTATGAGCCTAAATCTATAGATAATAACAGCTGTGCTGCTATTCATTATAACAGCACAACCTGAAGATTGAATACTGCTTTAACTTGCAGCAAATGGTAGTTAAACATAAAAAGCAGTAATAGACAATTATCTTTTGAGCATTAATATTGCTCCACTTACACAAGTCATTTCACAACTTATAGACACACTGCTTTGTATTATATACATTTATCTGTTTGTTTCACTTTAACATGCAACCCGTGAAATAAGAGTCTGTAAGAAACTTCCTATATCTGTGTACCGAATGCTTTTGGTTTTTTAGTCCTCTGAGGCAGGCAAACAACGCAGCCCAGAAACTGTAGAACAATGACACGGATCCAGCGTGGAAGGGGAGCGAAATCAGCAGCGCCATTCAGCAGATTGGTGATGAGGATGGTCTCCAATAAACTGGTCACCATCAGAGCAAGGCAGAGAGAGAAGAACACATCTGGCAGAGAGAGAGAGAGAGAGAGAGAGAGAGAGAGAGAGAGAGAGAGAGAGAGAGAGAGAGAGAGAGAGAGAGAGAGAGAGAGATTGTGGCAATCATTAACTTTAGACTGTTATATTTAACAATTGTTACACAGGTAACTGTCCAGGTTGTCAAATAGAAAACCTGTTGTTTGTTTATTCGTACAAGTATTAAGCAAGAAAACAGATGCCAAATATTAAAGCATTTTTAGTTTAAGATAATTCGTTATAATTGTCTCTATATTAGCCTTTAAAGTACTTAAAATCTCTCACTGTAGGCATTCTTGATTGTAAAGAACCCTTAATGGAAACATAGTTTGCACACTGTATTTGTTAATGGATTACGACATAGGAATCAAGATTGCAGCAAACATCTTCCTTAAAGTCTAGGCTAAGTGAATAAAATCTTAGAAAAAGTGAGTTTTACTGCAATGTAAATCTGAAAGTTCTTTAACTAGGATACAGAAAAGTTAACTTCTAAAAAGGGTTTGTTACAGAAAATACATCCTTTAACACTGACTTATGAGAGGTATGGTGTTTCCAGTGATGGGCAGCAGGTCGTTCATGATAAGCAGGAAGACGGTGTAGCCCAGGATCAGAGTCATCTTAAAGGCAGATCGGTCTACAGCCTGAGGAGGCAGCAAGAAGCTGAAGAGGTCGACTGTGATAAGGAAGCAGCTGGGGATCAGCAGGTTCACCACGTACAGGGTGGCCCGGCGCCTCACTCGGACCTGCAAAAAGAGAGAAAGAGACAAAACGTACCTCCATGTTCCTTTGGAATTTGAGATAGCTATAATTACTTTGTGAGTTAGCCTTTATGATTAAGATAAGTACATCAAAGCTACTGGACAACATGAAGGAAGCTGAAGATTTCAGTAAATAGCCTTCTGTTCCTGCAAAGTTTTTGCTCATGCAGTAATTAAGTTAAATGATAAAAACAACATTTACCATAGCTGCACATTCAGAAAATTCAACGGTTCTGAAAGTTACCAATATGGTGGAATTGCAAGGCACAAGTTTTAGACACAATACGATCAAGGTTTGCTTGTTTTTTAACCAAAATAAACACTTTCATATTTAAGCCTGAAATGTCATTTAGACTAATCAGAATCAACCTACATGGAATGTAAGCTCATCGATGTAGTCATTCTTATCTTGTCCGGATTTGTGTTTGTAGGAGGTGATTTCCAACAGCTCCCATTCCCCCATGGTGGTCATCACACTCTTGGAGTTCAATGTAATGTTTTCTGCTGACTTGCCAAGGAAAATCTGGATGTCCATGGCTGCAGAGAACAGAGAAACATATTATCATGCAAGGTCAAGGACAAAAACATTACATGCCCACATTACAGAGCAGAGTTTCATTACATTAAATAGACCTTTAAAAAAAAAATGTATTAAGGTTTTAGATCGATTAACTTCTTTCACCTATGACTCATGTTTGTCAATCATCTAACCAATGGTCTTTTTTTAATTATTTTTCACAGACATGGTGGTAAATGAGACATTTGGTGCAGCGTCTTACCATAGTGTAGGTAGGAGTTAAAAGTCATGGTGCAGTTCTGTACGTCGAATGGGAAGGTGTAGATATCGAGGTTACAGGAGCTGACAACTTTGACTGGTAGAGCATCGTGCACCCTGCCGTCGTGGTACAGATACAAGTACGGGACAAAGGGGGCTGTGTTTTCATCCATGCTGCACGAGTCAGAGTGGAGGTTTGAGTTAATATGTGAAAAACGAGACCATGCAACTAAAAGTTATCCACATCTACAAACTAGAAACAGATAAATCCTTTTTTTTTTCAGAGAGGACTGATAGTTTTTTGGGCTCCATATCATTACACAGCCCAGACTGGGCACCTCATCTTCCAGTCAAAGTGCTGTTTGAACTGCCTGGTCAATTAATGTTAACATTCAGAGCAATGGTAACAAGCCAGGAATCTGCATAAATCACATTCATTCCATTTATATGTATCGTCTCCTGAGAATATCACTTTATATAAAGGAAAGTCAATGAAAACAGTAGATTGATGTTTCTAACAATTGAAGCGCAGCCAAAAGTGCTATAGAGCTTTATTGTTTTACAAAAAGTATAGTGACAGTATACAGACACCTACAAATAAATGAGCCACCCTGTAATGCTTGGAGACATTAACATTTATCATTTGACATTTAAAATAGGTCAAAACTACCGTGCCCAGCTGTTTCAGCGTCTCTTCTTTCTATTTTAAAGGACAGTGTTGTAAATCGGAGTCATTGAAACTCACAATTCATTGATGACAATATCTGGCACCCAAAACTTGGATCTAGGAAGAGAAATCTTTTCGGAGCCGCACTGGACTGGATCCCAGGTGACAAACTCGTTCTGCCACCACTAAAAAAACAAAACAACTGGTGTCAAAACTGGCATGTATATGGCTTCAGCGTAAGTTTATGTAACAATCAGAATCAGATTCAAAATGAGCTTTACAGTATCATATGCGCAAATTCAAGGAATTCAACTCCTGTAAATGCACAGAAATAGATACAGTATACGCTAAGCATAAAAGTGGGACAACAAGCGCTTTGAAGGTTATTTTAACATTAAACTACTGTTTACAGGACTATGGATATATATAAACATTATAGTCTAACAGGGTTAGACAATAGTGCAATGGTAAGAATGACAAAAAGTCGCTGAAATAGATGACTAATAAGGTTATTTGGTAACAGGTTGATTTACTTACATAATGCAGCCAGATGTATGTTTCTAAGAGTTGAGCCTTTTCATCCTAGAAGACAAGAATAACAATTTTACAATCAAGGCGTTTTTTTATGACAAAACAAATCTTGTCAGAAGTCTCAGTGGAGAAAATGAAGGAGAGGTTTAATTCAGTAACAGGTGGTTGAAGACAGTATGAAATTGTATGTTACTTTTGTGCTGAATATGACGTTTTGAATATTGAATTTTACGATTAAAAAGCTCAAACTGGTGCAAACAATTCTTGGTACCCATGTTTTTAAATTACTGTACATTTGTAAGCTTTAAGTAACGCATGCTCAGGCAAATGAATCTCTATTACATAGTAAATAGAAAATTAACAGCGTACAGCATAATACTAATTATTCTTATCTACTGAGAGCTGAACTTACCACACCCAGTATTCCATACATGGTGAAGTAGGTTATGATGTTGGTGGGGGTCGTCAGGTTCATCACAGGGCGTATGGCGCTCAGGTTAAACACCGGGTTCAGAGCCTTCAGCAGGGCTGGTTGGTTTGACTCAGAGCAGTTCACATCGATGGCACTGTTTAAAGCTGATTAGAGTACACTGTGAATGTTTTCAGCCAAGAAAATGAACTTACATAGAGTAACCCAAACTACATGGATTGTATTAGCTTAAGCTATCATTAATGTCTGAGTACAATTAACATTTTATTACATGGTATACTTGCACAAGTAGCCTGCATTACATTGAACAGTTTTGCTTTGTTAATTTTGTGTTTTTCTTAAACCATAAAAGCAACAAATATATACATATACATATACATATACATATACATATACATATACATATACATATAGGCTTAAAACTCAACATTTTGCTTTGATAAAATCATACCTGGTATTAGAATGAAAATCACAACCAGTGTGGGCCCGACTTGTGGAGGGAGCCACTAAAATGAAAAAAAGAAGAGGAAGACATCAGTTACAAAAAAGGACTTGGAAAAAATATCTTCATGAGATACTGAAAAATGATCTAGGAAAATATACTTTACCTTCACTGTAGTGTCCCTGGATGTCATGATGTTTGGAGTTAATTTTTCATCTGTTTTTAGAGGAAGGCAGTATGTTCAGTGTTGAATGTCTGTAGAGGACACTGAATAACAATCACACTGCTGCATGACAACATTGGCTTTAAGTCAATTGTATGAAAACACATTAATCTGAATAGACCACTGAGTTCATACCTATTTCAAGACAGCAAAGGCATCCAAACCACTTACCTGTCAAACTATATCTTGCAAGACTAAATTCACCCTCAGTGGCCAAGATATACATAGTGCCACTGCAAACCAAGCGTGACGTGGACAAACCCCTGGCAAATGATGTGGGAAACAGAAAACTTTTCAACCCAGCTCCTCTCCCTGTGAGTGGTTTCATACAAAACAAAGAAAAACCACAGTTCATGTTTTGCACCACAGTGTGTGACTTGCAGATGGAAAGACTCACCACATCTGCAACAAGTGTCACACTCGCTGGTTGAATGCAAATCAACTCAAAAAAGGTGCTGGGTTGTTTGTGTAAACATATTTTTGTTTTTTATAACCTGGATCATACTTCTGGGTTGTTTGGAGTACTGTAAACACACTATTGCTTGATTCTAGGGGTTCATTCGTTCAAAACAGCTGGCGGGGTCATATTGGCCCAACTTGCTGGTTATTCATTTTCCTGCTTTTCTGATGTTTTACAGCGATTGACTTTCTTTCACTAAATTCAACCATCGAACCATCAACCAGTCTTTTAGACCTGATTCCAATTAAGGAAGGCCTTCCTTTAGCAACTCATAGATATGATCAATATCACATTTTGGACAGGCTATGACCACATAGCCTGTTGCTATCATCATAACCACAGTTTGTTTAAGGATTTTCACTCAGGATTTAGTGCTCTCCATAGTGAAAGTTAAAAATGATCTACTTCTGTCTTCAGACAGTGGATGTTTCTCTGTACTTGTCATGTTAGATCTCAGGGCCTGATTTACTAAGATCCCAAGTAAAGAGTACTAAATTGCGTGTTCACTCCATAAAATTGCATGTTTGGTTTGCTGTGGGATTTGCTTTTTTACTAGAACATTTGCGTGAATGATAACAGGTGGAAACCTTGTAGAGGCGGTAGTACTTAAGTTAGGCCTTTGTGTCTGGTATCAAGTTTGCATACGTTTTAAGACACGCAAACCTTTAGTAAATCAGGCCCTCAGTGTAGCATTTAACACACTTCATCATCATATCCTACACAACAACTAATTGCAACAACTAACACAAACAATTAATTGGAATATTATGTAGTTGAATTAAACCATATTCATCAGATTTATCTCAGAGTTTATATTTTAAAGATACAGTAAGTCATCTATGCAAACAAAAGTTAGTCATGGAGTTCTACAAGGTTCTGTGCACACAAGATAATTTCTTCAGGGGCTCTATAATGTTATTTCAGTATACTGTTTAACTGCATGCCCAACACATGCTTTCAAACCTTTATTAGTTTAATTATTTTAACAGAAAAGGCCAGATTTATGTGTTCTGGTTCCTCATACTTTATTTTTTAAAATTACTACCTGAAAATGTACAAAATAATTTGCTAAAGCATGTATTTACAAATTTAAAAATAAATACAAAGACAATATGTTGATTGCTTGTAAAAGCTGTATTTTTATTTCTGTTAGTAAGAAGGTTTTTTATAATGCATTTAAGCAAGCAAGAACATTTCGAACCAAACTAAACTCTAACAACAATGAAAATGTAACTTTGAGGAACACTTGATAATGATATGATAGATGAAGCAAAACAGTGTAACAGACATACAGTAGGAAAAGTCTTGTGCAATGTATCAGAATCAGAATCAGAATTGTGTTTATTGCCAAGTACATTTACACATACAAGGAATTTGTCTTGGTGTATTGGTGCAAAAAACAGTTAACAGGGAAAAACAGCCAAAAAAAGTAAGAACTTAAATAATATAAAATATTATGTTATGTTAAAGTAAACAAAGGCATGAAACAGCTTATAAACTCTTAAAACAATAAAAAAAACCTCAAAGTAGAAGGTAGACAGAGTGATCGTACATTTAGAAACGGTTCTTTGGACAGATGCCTTGCATACAGGCCTCACAGTGAGCAGGCTCATGAGGACTCTGGGCATCAAAGCTTCTGAAATGCCTGGTTTTTCCGCCCACAAATTCATTATAGCATTTTTTTCTGATCTGCTCTACCAGGTTATCCATGAGGACAGCGATGTTCCCAGAGCTGATGCTGGGCTCCTCCATTTGACCATCGTCGCACGTCTTACATTTCTGATGGAGGGGCTTGGCCTTGACAATGCCCTGCCTGCAAGACAGGCGCATATGGAAGACCACCATTGCTTTGTTGGAAGACCAGCCTCTCCCACACTTGCTGCATCTGAACCTTAAAAATGACAGAGGACCAAAGTTAAAGAAATGACAACCAAAGCTTGAACAACGGAAATGTATACTTCTATCAAGACAAACTTTTAGGTCTGGTGATGCTATCGAAGATTATTGGGTTGTTACATGAGTCTAAACTCTAAAATACCCCCCCCCCCAAAACTCTTTTAAAATGTAATAGTTTATCTTTTGGAGACCAATTTTTAACACTACACCAGATGGATAACCCCCGTTGTGACTTGGTGAACAGATTTAAGTTGACACAACATTACATTTCTGAGCCAATGTTACTCTTCATCACATTATTTCAAGTCTGCAGGAGGTCCAGCAGAGGGCGTTCATGTTACATGGCAGGCAGGCAGGCAGGCAAGCAGACAGGTAGGCAGGCAGGCAGGCAGGCAGGCAGGCAGACAGGCAGACAGGCAGGCAGGCAGGCAGGCAGGCAGGCAGGCAGACAGGCAGACAGACAGACAGACAGACAGACAGACAGACAGACAGACAGATGTAGGCATTGATCCCAAACTGGGAAATTGTAGTGTTAAAGCAGCAGGTTATCAACACACCAAAAGCAACAGAAGAATAATACAAAGTAAATAAACCCTAACAAATATAAAAAGGAACAAAAGAAAGAAATACATCCAGGATTCATCTTAACATTACTTCGAAGTCTCAAATTAAGAAAAATTAAAATTAAGAAATTAGACAAGAGTGCATAACTGAATGTAGACATACTTGTACTAAAGAAACAAAATGCCAGTCCCAATGTTATCCCATAGTGTAAGCTAATAAGAATACATTCTTTGTTTTGGGTTAATATATGTATGAGAGGGGGGACAGCTGGTGTTTATTGTAACAATTGTTATGTGTCTTGCATGTTTGTATACTGCTACTGGATGCCTTGAATTTCCCTCGGGATAAATAAATTATCTATCTATCTATCTATCTATCTATCTATCTATCTATCTATCTATCTATCTATCTATCTATCTATCTATCTATCTATGAAGTATACAGCTAAAAACTGGCAAATAGTGGCTTAGGATGGTAAATGTTGGCAAGTAGAATCATTAGCACTGCTACATTCACACAAGATAATTGTATTGTGCTAAATCTATAGCCTAATGTATATTCAATGTGCATTCCTGTTTAACTGTCCTGCACACTGACCTTGCAGCGGTACTCCTGACGGTCATCTTCCAGCCCCTGTTTGGGTATTTCGGGGCAAGACTCTCATCAAACTCCATACTCCAGGAGTCTTCTTCTTTAAGAATCTTTGCTTTATTTTGAAAGATCCGGGTCCAGTCTGAATGTGCCATCCGGTCAGTGCAGTAATGCTCGCGGCAGAAAAATACACTCGAACAGCTGATCTGCACACTCTAACAACCTCAAACAATGACTCACTGAGACTGAGAGACTGTCTCTTTGTACCTTATAATTGGTCTAATGGAGAGTTTGGGGAAAATGAAACCTAACATACGGAATAGGTTATGGTTTACTTAGGTTTCGTTTCCCAGTGTTGTTGTGAATGGAATGTGAAAGCTTCAATTCAAACAAACTTGATTACGTTTATTAAGTCAATTTGGAGCAGAAAAACAAAACGAACAGAAAAACAGTAACAGACAACAAATTACACAAAAGAGCTAAAAATAATAATAAAGTACCTAAAAGAGATACCAATGATAGACAGATTAGTGAACAACCCGACTGAAAAAAACCCCAAAGCGAAACAATAAAAGGATCAGTCAAATAAAAGGACAAGAAGCATCTGTGGACAAAGATAGACAGGGGATAACTTTACCATTTCAGTTTCCAAGCTTTATTGAGATGATGGTAACTGACAATGTTGCCAAAGCATCAGATATTCATTCAAAAAGTTCAATAATAGTAATAATCAATAAGAGTAAAAATGGTAATTAATGAACTGGATATGTTAGTGGTGTGTGTGTGTGTGTGTGTGTGTGTGTGTGTGTGTGTGTGCGCGTGTGTTTAGGTTTCACTTCTGTGCTCCTGACAGGCTCTCAGAATTTTAATTATTTAATAAAAACAAATATTTTGTAAAAATGTCTATTGTTAGATAGATAGGCCTAAAGATTATTCTTTGAATATTCTGTTTATGATGAAAGAGGCTGTTTGAGTGCATTGTATTTTTTTCTTTTCCATCCTCCTAATACTGCTGCCTGTGTCAGTGTTGTAGTCAAGTCACCAAACCTGAAGTCTGAGTCAAGTCCTATTACATGAGTCATGCCTTTATGACATTGTTAGCCCAATCAACAGTGATATAACTGCAATCCGTGTGTCACTTTAACATACCCAATGCTGCATACATTGGCTATATCCACAAGTTTACAGAGTACACACCCCGGCAAAAACACACACAATCTGCATCACCACCAAACACAAGCTCATGATGCTTTTTGATGTCTTGTGTGATGCACTTTGAATTGCCTTGTTGTTGAAATGTGCTATATAAATAAACTTGCCTTGCCTTGCCTTACTAGCAGTTCAATCGTAACACATTTTTTCCTGTTAGCTGAAGGGCTGCAGATACTGTATTTCCTGCCAATGTTTTCTTGATAGGAGGGGGAAGACAAATTAAATAGGCATGCCTGTTGCCATGGTGATTTCAGACGCTGTCTGTCAGTTTAGGTGTTTTCGGAACGCAGGAACTTTTAAATAGTTCTGGGAACTGTTGGAACCCTCCCTCTTTTTTATCGGTTCCACACCACAGGAACTATGAGGTATTAGTTTCTACAGTAGGTACCATGGCGGTGTGAATGCAGACAGAAAAAAAGTCCCCATGGTGTGTAGTTCTTAGGGAACCCCCTAGTGGATAGTTCTTCATCAAAAAGTCCCCAGAACTGTTTGTTCCGAAAACAGCTAATGTGGTACAATCAGGAAAAAAAAGGACCCAAAGTCAGGGAATCGATGTGTGGCTCTCACTATGAGAGTGTGAGCATTCATACGAAATAAACATTCCTGAAAAACATCTGACTGGTCGGGAACAGCTGATTGGGCTGTGATAGGCCTAAAATCGTACAGCGTTCGCCTTGCTGTAGCTAGCAGCTTGGTATCTGTAACGTTAACAGTCCAAGGAACTTTAGCATCTCACATACTTTTCTGGGTGCATCCTGAGCAAATGTCTGTTGGTTTGAGGTTGTCTCGGTCAACAGTACTTTTACATATAACAATTTGCACTGCTCTTGCTTGCATTTTCTGTAAAATTCTAGAGCAACACATGATTTCTGGCGGCTCATTAGGATCTCTGGCAGAACTTTTGCTGAATAAGATGGCACACAAATGTACATGCAGGTGAACACACATGGCAGCCCTTGCTCAAAACTGAATACATTATAAAGGCCTTGTTCAAAAAAGCTAACAACAATAAACCAGTCCTTTTCAATCAATAATCTAGAGTCCTTCTCTACAACTTCCGAGTTTGAAGCAGTCAAATACGTCAGTCCAGGTCCAAGTCAAAAGTATTCGAGTCCAAGTCAATTCAGGAATGTATTACTATGCAGGTAGGTCTATATACTGTAACCCATTAAAATATAATTTAAAAAAAATAAATGTACTTCATCACTTTGTTTTTTTGTTTAAAACACATTGTTTCAACATCCCTCTTTTCTAGAATCCCTATCTGCACAAATCAAAATGTTAAATACTGAAGTGATGTGCAGCGAACAGATCAGTGGGTCTTTTACATGTCAGTCGTATATATTTTTACCGATATATCAGAAATGTATGCAAATATATTTGACAGTATAAAAAAACATACACTTTTTCCTGTTTGTTTGAGCTTTATTAACATGTTTCATTTATGAGGCTTTTTCATGCTTTTGAGCTAATGTGTTGGTCACAGAAAAATGCAATACAATAAGTACCATGAAAGTCTACGTGAATCATAATGATATAGGCCTTCATGTGATAGATGGTAAATACAAGGAAACAGAATGGCAGAAGGAAAACTTATAAGTGAGGCTTTGCTATTATGAGCTTATAGCCATAAAAAGTGATGAAAAGTCTTGATACAACAAAACAAAAAACAAGAAAATGTCAAGAAGATGTACTGGACAGAATGAGAATAAACATCGCAGTCTTCATAAAATCTTCCTTATATTACTGCTATGAGACACAGATTTGTATACACATAAATATATCTTAAATGCTTGTATACTTTATATTATTTTTTGATTAGCATGACTCTGATATGTAAGCCTCACATTCGATTCTCCTGTGTACAGATGCCATTCATACAGGCCTCACAATGAGTGGGCTCATGAGGATTGTTGACATCTAGCCTTTGGAACGGTCGGCTCCCTCTGTCCAGGTTTTCATTGTAGCATTTTATTCTGATCTTCTCCACCAGGTTCTCCATGAGGATGTTGATGTTGTCAGGGGTAATGCTGGGCTTCTCCATCGGAGCTTGGTTGCATTTCTTGCAGTTCTGACGGAAACGCCTCACCTTGACAACGCCCTGCCCATTTTTTAGCTGCATGTGGAAGACCACCATCACTTTGTTGGAAGGCCAGCCTCTTCCACACATGGTGCATTTGAACCTTGAAAATTGTAATGTTAAAGAAGTTAAAGAAAGCCTGAACTGACCTTGTTTTGCAAAATGACAGTCAAACTGACACCCAATTTTTGAATGAAGCAAAAAAAAAGGAAAAGAAAAAAGTCATCTTTAATATGGCAAGCAAAAAATATGGATTATCATGCTTAAATAGATGGCGTTACATTGAAGCTATTTGTGAAAAAATAACTTTCATATTTCACCTTCTCTTTGCTTACTGGAGATGGGTGCACAAAGACGTGTGAGCCCTAGGGCTTTAAAATCTGAAGACTAGAGACACCTGGTGGTGTGCTACATGTATGGCAGCCCTTAAAGACTGGCCAAAGTATATCACTGTTTGTTTTAGCTGCGTCATGAAGCAGCTCCTGTCTTCTTGTGGTCTACCCAGTTCATTTGAATTATATTTTACTCATATGTGTGCAATTAAAGTCCATGTGTGTTATCATTAGATCAGATTAGTATAGATTAGTGCAATTTGATTATAGAATATGTTGCAGACAAAATAATTAATAAAGTTATTGTCCATGGAGCCAGTATCATCCACCCACCCCTGCTTTTCTCACTCTAAAATAATCCATCTTTTATTAAGACGAGGCAAGGCCTTACATTTCATCTTCTGAAACCTAAACCAACATTTATCTTGAATTAATCATAATCATGACCACAGTCATATCACTCACATTTTTATCGGTTTGGTTTATCCTTTTTAGAAACATAATTCAAAAACCTGATGCAACTATGGACATATTTTAGTCCACACAATTTTAAATAGTACAGGTACATGTCAATACGAGCAACCTTTATCAAAATAGTTATTCACTATATTTATACAACTTTACCCTTGTTTACTACCTACTACTACCATCACTCAAAATATAATCACAAACAGTAGATCATCATTCTCACCATGCACCGGTGTTCTTGATATACTGCTGCCAGTATGGATTTGGGCTATTAGGAACAAGACTATCGTCAAATTGAAGACACCAGGAATCTCCTTGGCTCATACTTGTTGCATGAGTCTCAAAGATGCTTGTCCACTCCGGTTCAGCCATCCTGTCAGGGTCAGTGTCAGCAGTGCTGGTGTCAGAGGAGAAAACAAACTCTCACAGCTGATCTGAGCTGTTTATAAACATCTGATCAGAATGACTCATCCTCCTGAGAAACGAAACTTAAAGTGGAAACCTGTTATCTTAAGTTTCAGTTCTGGTCTGCAGTTCTAACCTTTACCCTTACACAATCAGGTTAATGAGCCTATTAAAAATAAAATCAATGTATAAAATCCACAACAAATATAATTAGTGTGGATTTTTTCAGGAAAACGTCCTTTATATGTTTCATAAAAAACGTGACTAGCCATCACTTATGAAGGATTGCAGGAGAAACAAAACTGAAACGTTTAGTTTTATTCTTACAACACTGCTACCTGCTGGTTTCACACTGCTTTACACTCTTAGCCAATCTGGAAAAAAAAAAACGAATGCTAAATTGTGAGTTTACTTTTGTTCAAATAGATGCAGTTTTCAGAAAATAGCCTTTCTGAAGGTGTTGTATTTTAACTCTTATGTAATAGATCCACAATTAGAAGTAGATAAACAGTTCTAGGACCTTGTGTTGTGCATGGTTTCACTTCAACTTCAAGTTAGACTTTTACTACTGACTCGTTATAAAAATGTATCTCCAAAACAAGAGATTCAAGAAGTATTTATCCGGCTTAATGTGCCAAACAGGATTCTTTTATGATGCCAATATGCCAATGTATCCCTCCCTGTTCCCACATAAACCTGAGTCACAATCGGCCATCAGTGAAAAGCACTCAAAGATTACATGATGCTGCTCATTAAATAATAAAGTCATTAACCTTTAATCTTTTAAACAGATATTTTGCACGTAGACACGTGTTTTCAGCAGCTTATTCCAGAGAGCTAATTAAAAAACAATAAGGTATAATGGCTCATTTTACCACCCTGCAGGTTAAGCAGAGAGATAATTACAATATCTGTCATTTTTACCTCATTAAGGGCCCCTAGCTAACAATAGTCAATACTTAATGTAATGAATCATTCCATGTTCAACCACGGCCTGCAGTCCTCTAAATGACGAGCAATTACGGTAAACTGTACACACAATGATGATCCCCCTGGCATCACAACACAAGCACATTTGATCAGACTTTTAAAATGATTGACTTAATAATAATAAAAAAAAGGTCTTCATCTATCTAATAGAATTGTTGGATTTGTAAGTCTACTATTGTTGCTTTTGTAAAGGGATGATTGTTTTGCAGACAGCTCAAGTTGGCCTTTTCATGGCACTTAACAATAATTAGAGGTTCAATTGCATATGAACTCTTTCATTAATGCATGCTCACCTTTTCCTTTTGAGTATGTTTAAATCCAACCTTCCTTTCTTGGGCAAAGCAAGCAAAGATGGGAGATTTATGTGGTAAGAATTGTCCTGGACAGTTCTATCCCCTGCCGCTGCTATCAAAGACAGACACTTTAAGTAAGAAAATAGTCTCCATATGCTCCTAAAGTCTTAGCACTATGCTCTTTAAGTGAACCAATTTCAGATGGATTTCAATTTGGCTGCATTTGAAGAGGTTTTAAAATCAGACTTGATGATAAAAACTGCAGTGAATTTGATCCACTGCATGGACGGTGCGCTGATCGACAGTTCTATCCCTGAATTGATACCAATCAACATTGAAGTTAATGGAATATGGAAATAAAAGGAAAAGTGGAGGTAATAGTTGCATTTTAGAGGACTATGCCAAGGGCTTTCCTTGTCTGCGAAAGAATAGATAAGAAAAAGGCATTTTGACACCCCTCACACACCAGTAATAAGGAGAAAAATACATGACTGTTATTAGTCGTGGACTCGTGGGGAACGGGAGCCCATTTCATGTGGTAGAAAGTATTTTGTTTCTGTCATAAGAGTTTCTATTTAAGAAACATTCAGGAGAAAGCAAGACACTCTTTCACAAGGCTGCCAACCCCTGCTTGCTCCAATGTAACCACACAATATGCAAAAAATCAGGCTTTGTTGTGAAAGATGGCTTACTTATCTTACTTGTAGGCTACTTACTGGATTTTATTTTGAAGAGGAAAGGCAATGAGAAAACTGTTGCTTATAAAACATGATCTTTCAGGTAAATCACAACTGCAAGAAATGTGGCTTAAATGTCTAATAACAATAAAAGAGAAGAACAATAAGAAAATATCCAAAAGTTTGACAATGTTGTTGCCCATTAAATAGAATTATCATGATTTAAGTAAACACTAAGATTAAAAGAATGACAAATACCGAATATTTTGTTAATTAAAGCATTTAAAATGTTTTTTTTTTGCAAATCTTTGACATGTAAAAAGACAAAAAACACCAATTACTGTTAATAAAAGAGTACAAACGTGATTTCCGTGCTTTTATTTTGAAACAGGAACTGGGAAGCAACGTCGCTATGGTAACGCTAAAAGCCCCAGCATAGACAACAACCGTGTGCCTTCTCTATGTCATATTTGAAGTCAAGTTCTCATTTGATTTAGCATGGAGGGATCGGACACGTACCTCATACGACCCAATCACCAGCACAAGTGAGTGGGTCACAGTGGTTTCATAAAATTGCTTGCTGGAGAATGTAGTTTGCTAACGATATGTTTAGAGCTAACTGTTAGCCTCTGAAGTTCCTTCAGGTCGTAAGCTAACTTTACTTTTTGCGTTTGTGTCATTCAAATATGACTTGTGTTTGTTTTAATAACTTAGTTGAGGTTTCAAATAATTGACGTTTGTCTAGATAACATGTGTTGTAGTAAGCTAATGGACGTTTCTACTTTGGCTAACATAAGCTGTTAAGACAATGTGATGAAACGTGAAAAACGTCTTCATTCATTGGGCCGAAAAGAAGCGTGAAAAAACGCACATACTGGTGGTTTGAGAGCTATACAGTTTTGAAGAGTGTGGGCCAACCTCTGGTGTCAGTTTTCCTCCTTGTATCCCTCTGTTGAATCTTACAGGTTTAAGCCAGCCATTGTGAAGGAGTGTATTCGTGAAGTTGTGAGGGAGAGACTGTCTGGGCTGCAATACGACCCAGATGAAGTACCAGAGCTGTCCCGTTCACTTGCAGACTGTATTAAGGACAAAGTGAAGAGTAAGTGATGCTTCATCCACCTCAGAATAAGTAACCATCAAAAAACTGTTGTAATGTTTAGTGTTCTTTAAAATGAGTTATTGAAATAACAGGAATAGTTAGCAGTGACATATGGGACTGAGTGCTCCTAAAGTTTACACACACTCCTCATTCACTAACTTGTTATCATAAAGGCAACAAATCAGAATGAGAAAACAAATACAGTGTAAACTGAACACAAAATGTAGCTAGAAGAATAAGTAAATTAAACACATTCCTTAATCGTCTCTGCACTATGTTCAAACATTTAATGACGGTCCACTTTCCTTCTTTAACAGATGCAGGGTTTGACAGATATAAGCTTGTTGTGCAGGTGGTCATTGGAGAACAACGAGGGCAAGGAGTCAGGTGAGTTACTGAATGCAGGTGTAGCATTTGATGACATGAAATTGATGCAAATAACTGGATGTGTGTACGTTGCACTCATAGGGTGTTCAAGCAGCAACACAAGCCAAAAGATTAGTCACACTATTTTGCTAACCTCACTGCTGTTCTGCAGTTGCATTTACCTACATTTAATTTGACAAAATACTTTTCACCAAAGAGATCTAGTTGACTGAGTCACACTTAAACCTTTTATATGCACATGAAAACATGAAGATGATATTTTAGAAATATAAATATGTAATCCAAACTCAAAGGATAAAATCAGCTTTATTTGCCAGGTATGCTCACACATCTCACATCACTCTAAATGTACAAAAGTACTATAAGTCACTATCTCCCTCCTCTTCTGTTTTACCAGGATGTCTTCAAGGTGTTCGTGGGATGCTGACACAGACAACTATGCAGAGGATGTTTTCGTGAACGTAGGTGTCTTTTTTTGCGGGGGGGTTGTTTTAAAAGACAACTTTGCTAAACTGAACTGTTATTCCCCCCCCTGTAGGACAGCTTGTTCTGTACAGTGGTCGTTTTTGGAAGCTATTACTACTGAGGACAAGAGGATGACTGAACGTTCTCTCAGCTGAAGATGAGATCACTGTCAGCCAATCGGATCAATGTTGCGGTGACTGTGGAATGACTGTAACTTTCCCTCAACACAGATGACTTCCAGTGTAAAGGTGACGGCGCTTGTGCTGACACTGAAGTCATTTTAAAACAAAGGACTTTATCAGGATGTCCTGATTTGGCAAGATGACTAAAGAGTGACTCCATTTATTGGCTGATCATTGATGACACTTTGACTAGAAATGTGAACATTAAGATGTCCTGGAGAACGTGGGACTCTTTATGTATGTTAGTATATTGTATAAAATGTATTTTTTAACTACATAAGGCAGCTGACTTTCAAATCCATCAGTGAAATAGTTAACTTAGCCGCATTTTATTTTACAAGTTGAATTCTTAAAAAAGCAGAGTAACCAGTGATCAATATTTTCGACATGTTCCATTACTAAGCAGTGTCCTTAAATTCTTTGCGATTCCTTGATATAACAAGCTTTACCTGCAAAATAGAAAACTGCAGCAGCAGTATCAAGTACCTGGGAGTACTTACAAATGCAAACAGTAAGTAAAGGGAACTGAATGCAAAACTACTGTTTGTGTGTTTGAATTAGCACAGCAGTTACAGTAGAGGTCAGTATTTGTCTGTGATTGTCAGTGTCATGTCTGGGATTAAACAGTTATCTGATATTATAGAATGAATAAATTATGACCATGTTCAGCATTTGCACCTCTACCATAAACAAATGAAACCACTGATGAAAGATTTCAGTCTATTTCCAATTATTGGGGACAAAACAAATTAAGGAAGGAAACAAAAGTAAATAAATATAACAGGAAATAAATTAGAGCAAGTGAAGGACAGGGATTGAAATTTCACCAACGCAAAAGTCAGACAAATTCTCAAGGATTTATGGCCATCTTTCCCACATTAATCTCAACTGCAGTGATTGACACTGCGTCTGCTAACAAAGCCACTTTCTGATTGCTGTAAAAGTGTGTTTTTTTCCTGAATCTTAGGGCTAGGAAAAGTATTTCCTCTCTAACAACCAAGACCAGTCAAAGTCACATCTTCCCATGCTTATCTCTGCGTAGAGCTGTGTCAGTGCACAGGGGAGGGCAAGCCAGCTTGTTCCAGCTTAAGGTTGGGCAGGTTGGGTTTCGTCAGCTTTGGGGATGTGTTTGAAAAATATGGTTTTCCCTTTGGGGTCAACGAATGTTCATCTTTGTTTTTTGGGATTTTTTTTTTCAAGCATGTGACATATTGTCTTCATCTTTGCTCTTACTGTCCATCCACCTGTCTACACTTCACTCTGTGTGTGAAACATGAATACGCCCTGCTCTTGATAAGAATGAGCAGAGACATTGCTCAGGGCAGCAAAAGGCATAAATCATGCTCACGTTCTGCTGAAGTACAACCAGTGCAGATAAATCACGAGAACTCCATAAAGGAGCATTTCTCTCTGGACTAAAATATAATTTGATGTCTAGTGGAATCAGACATATCATGTGTGGCGAGTATTCATCTCTATTGCTTCAAGGTTAAGCAAAGAACAAGAATCTCAGGTGTATTCTGCATCCCTGACTTGTACCAGTTGAGTATGAAGCGTAAAGTCTTAAGCCTGGATGATCAAGAGATGTAGTCAATCACCTTGTATCAACAGTTTATGCATGAAAAAACTACAAGCTATTTACAGACAATTTCTTCCCATCAAACTCCTCGAGCATGAAATTCACCGTGATTGAATGTTTGAACAGTATGCCCTGTGTGCGTGCTAATCCTCAATACAGGGATAGATAAGGCCCTTAGAAAACGAGGCAGATAGATCCTTTACGATAGGACGCACTCACACAAGGAAATCTGTACTGTGGCCAAGAACATTTGACCTGCAAAACTTGTTGAACTAGTGGACATTACCCTGAAGAAAGGATCAACCTTGGATGAGTCAAGGGCACAAAGCTCAAGTGTGAAAAAGATTGCTCACAATACCCCACCTCCTGATGTTAATACTAATGGTAGCTTACGTACGGACGCTGAACATAGAGGTTGCTGAAGGCACGTCAGAGATGGATAAACATCTGCTACATGCATCGAGAATGATGGCTTCCTGTAGTTTCAATCAACCACATCACCAAGGGATTGTGTTGACCAAATTAGAATAGACTCTTCATACGTTAATTAACTTTTTCACTGGGAAAAATTTGGTTAAAGGATGGATTCTAGTATATTTTTCGATATTTTACACATTTTTTATATCCATGAAATACATTTAAGGGATACAATTAAAACATCCATGCCTTATACCCAATGGACTGTGAAATGAACAAAATCAAAGTGGGGATTTTCGTAAGTGCATAGTCCCACTGTTGCAAGACTTGCAAAATGAAATAATAAATAGATGAAAAAAAAGTGAAAGGAAAAAGTGATTGGGGTTCATTGGGTCATGCCTTCACAGATGAGGAGCCTCATCTGTGAAGCTTAAAAACATCAGAAACATTCTTTGGCCTTGAGAATTCCTAATTAAAAGCTAAAATTACATTTTTAAAAACGTATAGTAACACTCAGTTATAGTGGGTTATATAAAGTGCATACCATTATCAAAACTATATCCTAAACAGTGCCCTTAACTGTTAACAAAACACAAATACCTTTAAGGGTCAAGTAATTACAATATGAATTCATTAATAATCTTGCTGGATTTAAGAACGTTTCATCCTAATTAATTCAGGGAGATAATGGAGCCTTTTTTTTTTTTACTATTCCTATTTTCTTATTCCTTTTAAATTTCTTATACTAATACATGCTCACAATAACTCTCTTTGGTGTCTTTGTACCTCAATCTTTTGAACTTGAAAGATGATTTTTGGGGGCTTTTGCCTTTACAGTACAGCTGAAGATAGACAGGAAACGTGGGGAGAGAGAGTAGGTGATGATGTATACCAAATAGCAACAGGATGCGACCAGTGCAACAAGGGCTACAGCCTCTGTACACGGGGCGCCCTTTCCACCAACCGAGCCCAAACCAGCGCCCCTCTTTTGGATTTTTATTTCGTTTAAAAGTTCCTCTTGAGGGGCCAAGGACAAAGTCTGTACCTTATTCAATAGGGGTGGGGAAAAAATCCATTTATGTAAAAATCGAGATTCTTAACTTCTGAGATTTTAAATATATTCATAACAAAAAAGATTTTTTTCAAAGCTCTTTAACTCAGCAGAATGCCAAATCAAAAATGGAGTAGCAAGAATTCAGCCAGTCTCACAGATGACTGGAGTAGATCCTGAAAAATAGACTTTGAATCATGAATCCAGAATCGTTTTTAAAATAGATTCTTAATCGAATCGAGACCCCAATAATCGAAATCGAATGGTATCGAGAGACACCCGAAGATTCCCAGGCCTCTTATACAAGCTCTCTTAGAATCTTCAGTCTGATCAATTACTGTGGTCAACCACTTCTCCATGCACTGATTCTGTCTTTGCATAATGTTTGCATGAACATTCTAGCTGTTATTTTTACATGGTGGGTTCATAAGGGATTAATGTCCTGCATCATAAATTACTTGTGTCATTTGTGCTTGAGTTTTACCTTTTTTTTCTGTTCTGCTGTCAGTTTAGGTGACTGCTTTTTGTTTAGACCTGACAGCAGTAGCATGGGCCTGAGGGTGAGATTCACTCACTGTTATAATCTATCACCCTTTTCTGGGTTAAGATGGCCGGCATAGAGATTCTGAGAGCGTGTTCTTTGACCACTGTTCATTTAAAATGATCCTATAACCTACTTAGTTCCTCCTGGCTTCCATTACATGTTTCCTTCTTAATGCAGTAAGGTGCTCAAAAAGTGCTGCTCTTTACGCTTCCACTTCTGCTCTGGTAGATGAGGGGGAGAATACCTTGGATAATGGAGAAAGTGATCTGGAATGACTCACCTGCAGACATGAAATGTTTCCAACACTATCCTCAGGGTGAAACTCATCAGACACTCTTATAATTAGAAGATTGAATATGATTGCCATATCTCTGCATATATGGCAGATTAGCATCAGAAAAAACAACCCTTAACCCCTTCAGTGAAATTAAAACATTGGTCCATTTTTCTCAAAAAATAATTCTTTTGCCTTTCTTAATTTAGCCTGTGGTTACTTAAGATTCTAGACAGATTATTGTACGTCATTTGCTGCCTCCATAACTTAATGAATTTCATCAACTGGTGTTGCACTGATTCAAAATTATCAATGGATTTCATAGCGACCTATAGTTGTTTCATGTGAAAAAACTTTTTTGAAGAAAAACTCTAAATCTTAATGAATCCATGGCTGGATTCTTTTTTAATCTCTGTGTGCAGTCTGTTTCACAGCAGCGCTTTACATTTCACTAATGTCTTTCCCTGTGTGTGCACATAATCACTGTACATGCTGACTGTCGTGTGTTTGACCCTCGGGAAGCAGTGATGTGATTGTGATGACTTCTGCACACTATTATGCTCTGCTCTTTCCTCCTGACTGTCTGTTGTTTAGGAAGCAATAGTGTTTGAGACTATCCAGGAGAATAATGTAACTCACTTCATTTGCTTAAGCAGTTTAAATGGATCTGACTTCACACTCAGACTGGATTTGGCATTTTTGGCTGAATTTAAGTTGCGATTTTGACAGAAGTCCTAATTTTTCAAAAAGGGTTCAGACAAACTCCACTAAGTACACCTTAACAGGGAGAGACACCTACATGAAAATGCGTCTTTAAGTCAGGCTAATACGCAGAGTTTAAATCAACTCTCCACTCTGCCTCATTTAAATAAACGGATCAGGTGTTGCAGCCAGAGTATCACTACGCATATTGCCTTTTGTGCTCTGTATATTGTGTCTGATTTTAAAGTAGGGCTTGTTAAAGGTTAGAAACTACACTCTTGGACTTACCGCCTCATCCTGGCTATTTAAAATAAATACTAAGGTGAATTAACACGGGAATTAATTGCAATGGACTCAGATAAGGACCTTTGTAATTGTTGACATGGGACCTGTACACTTCAATATGTTTAGCCATATGCACATTGCTTTTCTTTCCGACTCGATGACTTGTCTTATATTTACGTATAAATATTTAAGTCGATTGACAGGTCAGTGGTCAGCTACCCACAAGATGTCACATCATGTTATAAACATCCTCCATCTTTAGTTGACAGTTGTCCCTACACTTTCCCCATGAGATCATGCAGTGATGAATGATATGGATTTTTTTTTTTCCCCTAAGTAAACTCCATTCTCTTGACATTTAACCACTTTACCCCCTTAAACAGTCAACACCAGCTTTTCATAAGTGCAATCCCCTGAACAATCCAAATGTGGTAAATGGTAAAGCTGAGTGACATTGATGACTTATTAACCTGCCAATGACTTCATGTATCTATACTTACAAATGAAGAGACATTGTGACTTTGATGTTCTGATACAGCTTCTCTGTCTGGTTATTATCACAGCATCATCACAGACACTTATTCCCTTCCTAAACATTAAAAGAGTCTTTCTTTTGGCTTGAAGGAACTGTCATTATTCACTTAGTGAAGAAATAATCCTCTTAAAGGAAGAATGTGCGACTCTTTGATCCAGTAGATGTCGCCCTTGAGCACCAGCATGAAACCAAAACAAACTGCTGTTTGGCGACACCTCCGCTATTCTGAAGCCTCCGCTCTCCTCTAGTGGCACACCTCCAACCCCCCTCCCCTGATGTTTGCATGACGGAGTTATCAATTAGAACGCACCTTAATTAAGCACCATTAAGCGCAAGCAAAATTGTCCTTTGCTTGAGCTGCAATTGCTTGTGCTGCACTGTTGTGTTAGCAGGCTAATGTTAGCACACTTTGGTTTACTCATAGCTTCATATTGCACATAAATTGACACAGAATGACTGTGATCTTGTGTTCTTCTTTTTTCTAGTCCTTCACTGAAACAGCTTTATACACAAGGCCTTCCAGTCCAATCATCTACCATCCTTATCAGAGGCATAAGGAACGATTGTTAAACTTTTAAATTCATGAATAGATCTACAGAGTTTCCATGTTCTGAGGCATATTACAAAGTTTATTCATCGAAGGAGTCAGTGGAAAAATGTCATGTGCTTCATTGCCAGCTTTGGTCTCATGTAGAGTACTCAAAATGTAAACCAGATGAAGCCTTCACTTGTTTTTGCATAATCTCTCCATTTGTCACTGCACATCAACCTCATATGATTTGACTTTGAGAGTTATGCATCTGATAACTTTGGAAATGTTTGCAAATGTGATGCATTTGGGGAAATAATGTTTACTTTATTACACAACAACAAACGCATCACGGCTAACGCTGTGAATGTTGGCCTGCAAAAAGGTTACTTCAACTGTGTTTCAGTTTTTCAAAGATTTTTTGCAGCACATTACAAAAATAGTCCTCCCAATTCACGTCCAATCAGTCCCACTACAAGATCAATATTTTAACAACTGAAACTCTTTTCTTATCTGAATTTGAAGCTTTATTATAAGACCACACAGGTAATAGAACATTTAGTCAATTTATTTAACTAAAACTTAAAATTGAAGCTAATGAAATCAGGATTTGAAAAGTGAGTGCTACATTTTCATCCACCCTCAGTTTAAATCTGAAAGTGATTATTGGTATGATTGAAACTTGACACTCATGATTTTACCTCATTTCTTATAAAAAAAATATAGTTCAAAAGGGAAACCTGTAATTTACAATAGAATGTCAATGACCACCCCCTCGTTAAAAGCTGAGCATAGTGCAATGTAATCAAACTCCCTCTCCGTATTTATTTATAAATCAGCTCTGATAAAGACACTGCAGGATGTACATGAATGCAGCACATGCAGTGGTTAGCACAACTCTCCAGCATATCCAGCAGCACTTATATATATTGATGTATATGATGGAGAAATGTGTCTCCTACCTCACTCACTTAATGATGCTGAAAATGGAAATTCCACCTATGAATCACGGTGAATGACTGGCATTGCAGGGGTCTCCATTGAGAGGTCAGATGTCATATGTTGTGACGCACCATTGCAACAACATATGAATGTCACTCCCTAATAACATGTCGTAAAGTAATTGTGTTTACATCCTGTCATTTCTTCATTTATATGGAACTATGAGGGCAAGGCTTGCCGCCTGGTGAATGGGAGAATGTATCTCTGCAGTTATTTATTATAACTGAAATAAATTAGTTTACATCCATTCATGGAGTCAGAAAGCAGAAATAGGGGTGAGAAGTTTAGCAGAGGAAACAGCTTTGTTAGATGTGTGTCACAGTTGCTATGCAACCCTTCCCCTCCACTTGGCTTTTGGAAGGGATTTAGGATAATTAAAAACCCTTTTGAGGTTCTTAGATGTGATCATCCAGTTCACACACATGCACACAAATTAACTACAGCCATAGTCAATGTCGGAGTATGCTGAATTCCAAATTGAATGCAAATGAAATATAAGATGACCCAGTTTGATAACACTGCCCTTCTGTATTCTGTTTTTATGTGGTCATTTTTTTTTTTTTTTTTTAAATTTTATATACTTTATTAATCCCCTACGGGGAAATTGTGGTTCGCACTCTGTTATTATTTTTAGACATGCTTCTCACACACACAGGACTGAATCACACACATGCACAACGAGACCTGTGGACATGCATTAATGGAGAGATGTCAGAGTGCGGTGGCAGACCCTTGGGAGGCACCCCCTGAGCTGGTGGGGGTTCGGTGCCTTGCTCAAGGGCACCTCGGCAGTGCTCGAGAAGTGGTCTGGCACCTCTCCAGCTACCAGACCAACTTCCATATTTTGGTCCGCATCGGGACTTGAACCGGCGACCCTCCGATTCCCAACCCAAGTCCCTACGGACTGAGCTACTGCCGCCCCGTCATACACTTCATCGAAAGCTTTTTCAAAGAATGACCTCTCCTTCTTTGAGGATAACTCAGGGAATGCTGCTGTAAGCTCCGGCTGAGTTGCTCTCTTTACTGCAGGCAGGCAAGAAATTGTGTTGCTTTTGCAAGAAGATCAAGTTCCCTGATTTTGCACAACACATTTCTGTCGAAGAAGCTCCATAGCTTTTCTTTAATTTTTGTGTGTGTATGCATTTGATTTATTTGTTTCCAAAGGTTTTCTTAACTGTAGCACCTTTGCAAAATAATAATGCAATAATTTCCAAACAAAACTGAATTTTCCACATGTTCACGTCTTGGTCTAATGTTATTTTGTACTTTGTCTTTTCTTGCTAATGCACGGCTGGCCTTGTGGAAAAATGTGTGTTGACAGTTTTCATGATCTCGACAATTCTTCAGGAATTGATTTACAAACATCTTTCATATCTCCACAGTCGGATGTATATGTCAAAAGTTATTTTTTTTCATTGCATGACTTGCCTTAAATGTCCTTTGTGGATCAGCCTTGGAGGAAAACTTATCAACTGCTGTGGCCATGCAAAATGCAATTTTCATGGGGTGACACAGCTAGCTGTTGCATCTTGTCCTTTAAAGAACCCTGGCATGATGTCCAGTCTTCATCATGTTCTTGTGTGTTTGACATCTTTTAATTGTTTACAGTAGGAACAAAACCACATGTAAATCAGCGTCTTCATTACAACTATAAAATAGTGTTATTAAGAGTACACACTTGCATCAATTCAAATCACTTGTTTGGCTTTTCATTGCCTTAGTAGCAATGCAAAAACATTTATTTTACTTTACAATATTAAACATTTTGTGTATGTATGTTCTCTGGTGGTAATTGTCTGTTTGGACAGAAACGGTGCTGTGAAAAAGAATTTCCCCATGGGGACAATAAAGTCTAGAGTCTACCCCCAACTGAAACTGACTTTAGGCGTTTTGTTAGTTTAAGGAGTACAGCATATTGAGTACATGGGGGGAAGAAAAACAGTTTGCAGCTTGCTAACTTGTTTATCAATTGTTTTGTATGTGACGTAATAATTCAAACTAAAAAAAGTCCAATAACAAGCTGATAGGGGAAATCACCACCCTGATTTTCTAATGGTGCTTGTACACTGGGACAAGGACAATAGTCCAATTAAGTGTCCTAATTGAGCTGGCACTGTAGCTCGACTTACTGTGCATGTACATGTACACATACTGATTGTGGCACCTTACATTCAGTCTGCCCTATTTTCCTGTGGGGTATTGTCCCCATGGCTCCTGGCTAAATGCTATTATACTGCATAGCTCGGTTTTGTTTTCTTCTTCTATTGCTGTTTGTGAAAACCGTTTTACTGCAGAGTTGGGCTCCTCCAGATGGGTTCAAGTAAGAGCTGGGTGTTTGCATGCACAATCTACTGATGGACTCTGCTGGGAGTTGTGCCCATGCATTCATGAGGCCCTATTTTGCAATCTTCACCCCGCCTCGGGCGAGAGCAAGTGTGAGATGATCACTAGCTGTTGTTCCAGTGGTGTCCAATATTGCTCCCAAGATTATCATGATCCCTATCATCCCAGCTGGTTCAAGAGTTACAAGCCTCTGGTGCTATTCAAGTCATTTATGTCTTGCAGTTTCATTTCAAAAACTTTATACCCATTTGAGATCAAATGTCGTATGGTATCCTTTGTACTATATGAACCATATAGCCCTCATTGCCTTGTAAACCTCATTCTCTGGAAGGTCAAACCCTCCTATGTACAGCTCCTAACTGTGTCAGCTGGCTTTCTGTTATAGGTTTAAGATAAGCATAGAAGAAGAAGAAGAGGATAGAAATATGCTTTAGTATACAAGTTGACCGTGTGAGATTTTCTTAGCAGGAATAAAACAAAGGAACTATCTTTTCATACATTTTTTTACTGATACATAAACCCTTTTGGTTCTTGCAAGGTCTCCACATTTGGTCTTTTTTTTAATGTATGTGGAAAGCATTACTTTTGCTATTTTCAATGAAGTGTGAAATGTGTTTCTTGAGAAGTAAATTGAGATCATTGTTTGTCTCCAAAATATGCTGATTGTGATTCACTTTAGAGACAGGCCATTAGGAGCTGAACCCCTTCATTTTTTTTGAAAGTGCTGTCATTTTGTAGCAAGTAATTATTTTGTACGCTACTGTGTGCTATTATACAAAAATGAAAGCAATTTATGTATGCGAGGTATTGAGGTGTACAACTGAAAAAGATTTTGGTGAACAAAACACGGAGATGTAATGTGACTTTTGAGAGCAGACTACCACGAAGAGAAGTGATGGTGACATTTCCTGGATGATGGGGATAAAGTTAAGCCGACAAATGAAAGATGAATTATTTTAAATGAAGTACCTGGCTGTCTGAAAGGCTTTCACCTGGCTTTAATCAAAGGAATAAAAGACAGAATGACAGGAATGGAAAATGGACTGCAATTATACAGCACGTCTATTCTTTTGACCTTACAGCACTTCAAACCACATGCCTTTCAAGCAATTCATACACGAACCCTTAAGCAACTATGGCAGGGTCATGGGTAGCAAATTTGGGTTTTGTATAATTTCCAAAAGAAATTTTGACATCCATAAAAGAACGTCATCTGAGAACCTACTGGCCTCATGAACAGGCAGAGTGGCCAGATGTGAAATTTGAATGTGAGAGATTTTAAGTGTGGGAAAAATGAGAGTGAAGGAGTTCATTGGCTTGAAAATGTTTTTTTTAATTCCTTAAATACAGAGGAGAGTCAAAGATCCATTAAAACATTGTTGGATTGTTGATTCTTAAAAATAGAAAGTAGACTGTGTATGAGCAAATACAACTGATAAGTAAAGATTTTGAATATAATTTATTACTTGAATTTTCATTACTGTTACTTTTATTAGTCTAAGGGTTACACCTGATATTGACTTGGTCCGAGCAATTAAAAAATAGAAACAAAGATGTGGTTCAGAAGCTGAGTGCTCAGGCTACTACAGGTCATATAACTTACAGTGTTTTACACTGGGTGAATGACACACAACTTTGAGCTATCCCCCCCTGCCCCCTCCTCCCTGGAGTTGATGCTCACGCAGGTTGCCATGTCGCCGACACTCAAGCTTCAGTGTTAAACCTGCTCTGCATCAGTCTTGAAACCTTTCTGAGTTCAAACCTCTCTCTATTTTTTAAAAAGCATCTCCAATATTGATACTAGTTTTACCACGTTCCTGGTTGTGGAATGTGGGTATAGAATCAGTTATATCTGAACCAAGTTCGCTTGCCTGCTTCCATCGCTGCAACACCTGTTGGTTTGCCAGACAAACTGAGCGGCGTCCATAACGGCCGTGTGGGGGTGCCTTAAAACAGCCTACCTCTCTGGCGAAAAAAAATACAGACCATTCCGGACTGAAAACGAAACTTAGAAGGAGGACATTCTGGATGCTGCATTGTTGACAGAGAAGCCACCACATCAGCATAGCATGTTTCCTTAATGTCTGATGATAGGTCACTTTATGATTTAATTTAGTTCATAGCTTACATATCGCTCCTTTAAGGTTTCTTCAAACTTCAAGTTAATTGTAAATGGATAATTCACCTCAACCACACAATGACTTGAAAGTGATTTCATTTTATAAAGAATTTTTGATTGAAAGGAGTCTCAAACCTCATCAAGCAGAAGGTGCAATTTAAAGCTCTGACAAGGCAATAACACTGAGCTGCAGCCTTGAGTGAAGTGTCTCCATTATTCATCCACCAAGGGTGATTATATGACATTGAAATGCCCCTGATGTCCCATAATTATGAGAAGAGAGACGTGTACCATAATAAGTACAAGTGTAATTTAAAGACTTTATTTGCTTATGGTACAGGGAGTTACAACTTTGAAGCTTTAATATTTTACTTTTTTAGCATGTTTTACAAGCATCATTGCTAGGTAGGCATGGGGATCGAAAACACAGTTTATATATATAACGGATCCCAAGTTATACACCATAAACACCATCAGTTCCAAAGTGTAGAACGAAGCGCTATAGGAACAGCTTTGTCCCAGCAGCCATTATAGAGCGGAACAAGTCATAGGCTGTGTCCGAAATCACTCCCTATTCACTATATAGTGCACTATAATATAGTGAACACGCCATTTTGTAGTGCTGTCCGAATTCTGAGTGAGCATGGTCATACCCTATATACTGTAGTCCACTCAATGTATCCCACAATGCATTTTGAAAAGTAGTGGACAAGCGATGGTTACTATCCGAGCAATATATATACCTGTATATATATATATATGGAGCTCAGCGTAAGTTCAGACAGGAAGACTGGTGTTCGTGCACTCATTCATTCACCTCCTCACTTAACTTCAAACCACTCCCCCTACTACTCCCTCTATCTCCTACTCTGGTGATCAGCTGAATACGGGCGTGTATCAATTAAGTAATTAACCAACCAGACTCTGCCTCAACCTTTCTCAACCAATCACCCTGCTGTGTCAAATGCGTAAAACAGCTTCTCTCTCCCACAGCCACCTTGTTGTTTCAGTGCAGCCGCTGCAACCCTCCTCCGCCCCAGTCACGTCCATCCAGCTCAGCAGAGTCAAAGATTCAAGCGAATCCCACTCCTCATCACAGCCTCCATTCCTCTTCACCACCACTAGTGTCTAGACTCCATAGGGGGGTATCCTATCAGGCGTCGGCCTCACGACCCCTCCGTGTACAGGAAGTCGTCACGATGGAGCCTAGCCCCCCAAAGACTTTGCACATTTCATTCTAAAATTGTCGCACATTTCATTGTTAATAAATAATTGTTCATTCTCAATTAGCCTAAGTCTCACCTGATGGAAATATATATATATATATATATATATATATATACCATCATGCATTGCGGTTTTACGAGCGGAGAGTGGCGTTTCACTCGGCTGCTCTCAGACGGATGAGAGGAGCGACCAGTGTGAACACAGTAACACAATAAAGTTCATATTTGGAGCGTTTCTACTGAAATCTTTGATCTGTTTAAATAAAGAGTAAATATCGTTAACGTTAGTAACGGTAGTTTGTCCTTATGATGATGACAGACACGAGAGGAGGGTCTGTGAACATAAATAAATGAGTTTTGGTCCGAAAATATGTTTCATTATATGTAAAATTCAATATTTTACGTGTATTTATTATTTGTATTTATTATATGTTTTAGATGCGCGACAACAATGATGTCACTCTCAGCGGCCGGCGAGTGAGCGATTAGTGTCCAAAATGTTTTATAATTTTTCTGAGTGAGTGCACTATATAGTCCACTACATATAACTCACTATATAGGGAGTAGGGAGTAGGGAATGAGTGAGTGATTTCGGACACAGCCATAGTGTGTGTGTCATGTCTTTCCTCTTTGCTGCTTGATGTGATCATTTTAATTTCATGAAGGCCTTGCATGGAGGGACGGAGATAGCAACCTGAGAAGTTGTTGTCATGCTTCTTAGTGGTTATTTATTCATGTATTATTTATTCTGGTGTTCTCGGGTCTGTAGCTTGTTACAGATCAACTTGTGATTGGAACCTGCGCACTTTATGCACCTCAGCACTTTTACCTGTGTACCGTGCATTTGCACTTTGTGTGTTTATGTATTGTCTGTGTTGTATGAAGTGTCTCTCCCTGCAACCAAATCTACCTACGGGTACAAATAAAGTAACCTGAACCTGATACCGTTCTTCTGCTAAAAGGAAGAAAAAAACCTTAACTTATTTAATCGTGATTTAACGAAGTTAGTCCCACTGAGATCAGAGATATCTTTTTCAAAGGAGACTGGCCACATCACACATTACATATTAAGAAAAAAAAATAAAATCACAAGCTAAAACAGAGGTATACAGAAAGTTTGGATTGAAGACTTTTCACAAAGGATTTAAAAACATTTAGGGTAACTAAGTTTTGCAGTTTAAAATCAGACCGCAGGGTGTTCCAAACAAAAGGTGCCGAAAAACTAAAAGCCAACTCAGTTCTAACTTTGAGAACGACAGATTGCACATTACTCAAGGTTAATATAAATATATATATACACACACAAACACAGGCAGGTGATCAATCAGCTTTCTGAATTAAGCTTTCTGTCTCTGAAATACCAACATTATTTTCCCCTGCTCAAGTTAAAGGACAAGAATAACACGGTGAGTTGGAGTCGGTGTGCAGGAGGGAGAACTTATCTCACAAGAACAAAGTACCGAGCAACAACGCGCTTCCATAGAGCCCCATGCTGAAGACACCGGAGACCCCCCTGAAGGTGCAGCTCACGTTGGCTCTGCAGACCAAGGAGGAGACACACCATACAAACAGCCGGCTTGATTTAAAACACCGCCTGCTCCACGATCTGTAAGCCTGAATATAGACTGATAGACAGGTAGTTGTTTAGGACGTGCTTCATATCAACAGTTGTGTCTGTTGCCTTCAGAGATCTAATTAGTAAAATATCTACAACCTGAAAATGACTACAGTGTTATTTGAAAAGTGCAACTTGTCCCAGCTCAATTCTGCCACTGCAACATTAAATAATGTGAACATTAATATTAGGATTGAAGCACATACAGTAACGCTCAACGCTGTATCTCAGTTATTAACTCAGTTACTTTTTGTACTACTACTGTAACTAGATACTTATTTACAGTTACGTGCCCAACACTGCTCATCAACACACACATGACATACACACATACACTCCAAAACAGACATCAGTCACACAAACAGGAGAGGGGTGTAGCTGGGGCCATAACATCCATTAAACTGTTATTGCAGCTTAATTTAACCTGTTTTAGCATGTTTAATGATAAGCCAGTTGTGAGCCATTTTAAAGCCAGTTTCTTCAGAATTTTTTTTTGCAGAAGAGATTTTTTTATTTTATTTTATTCAACCTTTATTGAGATAGTCTTTTACATAAGATATATGCAGTTTGTGGTAATATTATGTAATATGACTGCCGTGAAAAAGTTTGGTCCCATCTTCGAGAGCTTCTACAACCTTTATGTAACCAGACCTGACGACTGTGACTTCTCTTGCCATTAACAGCACTGGTAGTTCAGATATAACATATTGATTTTTTTTAATAGTCATTACTTTTTCCATGGCAATGGATAAAACATCAGCACAAGATACACTGTCAACAATAAAAGCATTAAGACAGTTAGCTATACTGTAAACTTTAACAAACAGTGCTGGAAGCTGTAAACAGGGATGTGCATGTGGCTGAACATAACAGTATCTTATACTGAGTTTATCATTACAGGACAACACACGTGATGTGAATATATGAAATTTACAATACAAATCATTCTATATAAATAACTCCTGTACAGTGTGTGGCTGTCTCGTAACATCATTAACAATAAGAGCAGTTGAATAAAGTCAAGTAAATAAAAAAAGACATTCACTTTTCCACAATCATATATCAAGCCATTGCCATTTCTTTTTAATTGGAGCCCTTTTATAATCCTACGAATGTACAACATATTTTTTATATTTTTTTTCTAAACCCCAAAATGAGATTTAAGTGTTAATTAACACCAGCATGTGTACCATACACTTACCGCACGCCACATCTGTTGATCAACCTATTTCCCTCAAATTAAATATATCTGCATTTGTAAACTGCATTGTCGCCATTTAAACATATTTTTCCAAATTAAATAAAGTTATTTAAAAAAAACAATACATGGAACATAACATGTTATTCAAGCTGGCAAAGATAACATTCTAGTTTTTAAAAACGTTTGAGTTCACGTCATTATGTGTTTTGCTGAACTAAGAATAACGTCTTGAAAAGCAGCGTGGTAACACACGCTGCAGTCTGGCAGCTTCAGCAGAGGATTGTCCTTGGTTGTCTGCACTCCTTCCCCTCTGGCTATTTATGTATTAAGCTACTGCACCTACTCAAAGTGGTTGGAGATGAAAGTTGATGGTTATAGTTGCTCAGAGTGAGTCACCAAGCCATCCCACAACATGTCCCCTTTAACGCAACATTTTTTCAATTTAAAAGCTGGTCTCATCTTTTATCCTGACCTCCCCTTCTTCTGCCTCTGCTTCGACAACAGCTGCTCCGTTGCCATGCGGGGCATCACTTAGAGTGCTGCGGAGCGTCACTCGTGTCACACTTAGCGAGTGTTTCCTAGGAGTGTTGTGATGTTGCCGGTGACACATGACCTCCTTAAACATTTCTCTAAAGCGTGTGGACATGAGGTTGTAGAGGATTGGGTTGACTGCTGAGCTGAGATAGAAAAACACTCCTGAAATGATGTGCACATACTCAAAGATTTCCAGGTGGTTGTCAGTCCATTCGCTGATGAAACTCCACATGAGGCGGTCCGTGTGAAACGGCGCCCAGCAGATTCCGAAAACCACCACTAAAACGACTGGAAAAAAGAGGGAAAGGGACAGTTAGTGCTTTTAGAGAAAATGTTAGCAGCGGTACATTGATGCATGATGCCAAAATGCTCTCTATGCTCTTCATCAAGGGCTTCCTTTTGGAGCTTTGTAACACTGATATGAAGAAATTAGTTTTCCTTTAATTTGCATATTAGTGTGAAATAAAAATATAAATTCAAAGCTGGAAATTACTGAAAGAATACTAATGCCTCCTTATGATCAACCAAAGAAAAGGAGTGATTACAGTATTTCTAAAGAATTATTTCCAAAGCTTGAAACTGCTGCTATTGGATAGCTGTCCGACAAATCAATTAACAGCCTGCTGCTGACACAGCCTACATTTTCACCTCTCATTCAAAGTTAATTGTACCTTTTGCTAGAGGAGGCATTTACGGTTCTGCAATATAGCAGCAATGCAGATCGGATATGTAAACTTGCACTTTGTGTTGCTTTAAATAAATAAATGTATTCTTATTGTTTCACATATTTAGTATGCTGAAAAGGGGTGATGCCAAACAGACCACAGCATCTCAACCTGTGCAGAAAAGCATCTGAGGAGATATCAATTAATGTCATAGCATGTCATTTAGAGAAGGTATAGATGATTAGCTTCACACAGTTTGTGCTTATGCAACATGTGAGACTTTTACCTCAACATGTTCCTTGTCATTCCCCTTTGATCAAATCAAAAACACACATGGGCTCTGTCAGCGTTTATTACTGTCTTTTATCACCACTTGTTCGATCTAAAAAAGTCTATGTTTCATAAGGCAGAAACTGTTTGATATTATCTGCACGTATGGAGTCGCCTTTCATTATCATATCAATATAACGTCATGTTCGGAACCAACTGTATAATACGTTGGGGGGTGGACAGAAAGCATATCAACATATCTGACAGTGTTGATACAGGAAATTGAAATTCTAAATATTTATGTATCACAAATGTAATTGTCTATTCATGATAACACAGGTGGATGCAGCCACTGCAATTTATTTTGTATTTTTTTAGTAATCCCCTTTTACCCTTACAATCACTAAAAACAGGTGGCAAGTGTTTGCCAGAACTTCCCTATGGTGATGTTAAAATAATCTTGTGGAGAATCTTTCACCATAAACTGCTGTCAGGATGAAAGCTTAAAAAACAAAGGACATCTATATTTATTTTCTGGCTGGGTCAATAACGCTGCCGTTTGAGAAGTGAAGGGCAAGAAATTATTCTTAATGAAAGCATGGTGGAGTGCTAATTAGCTTACATCAGCTAATGTAAGCAAACGTTAGTATCAGGGTTACTGTGGGCTGTCACAATCAGTCAGTGTACTAGGGCAGTAATGTCAGTTAAAAGGCACTTATATTTTTCTCATGTTAACATTATATCTTACGGCAGGATTCAGAAAATCGTGTTTTTTTGTTAGCAGGGACAGCACAGTGTCTAATAGCATTAATCCACAATCTCAGATGGTATTCTGTAGAGCATGGGTCATCATCTACATTTGTACGACGGCCAGCTTTTTTCTTGACAGACACTGTAGGGGCTGCACGTTCAAATACAAATTTTGGTCAAAAAACGTTTCATTTTCTTCTCAAATGTATGTATTTTTTGGCCTTTAACAGTGAGAACATCTTATCATCTATACTGCAGCCAGCCACAAGGGGGCGGTTGAAACGTTTTGGCTTCATATTTGTAGGGCTGTCAAGTTGTCCATCACTGGGTTTGACACGTTTATGCTGTGTTGTGATTTGTGGAAAACACGTGCAGGAAACTGGTTTTTGATGTGAATCTCAGGCAGGCAAAATGGCCCTCTCAAAGAGCCCGAAGCGCAAAGTTGATGCAGAAAATCGCAACTTTAATGAAGAATGGACTGATAAGTATGCATTTATCATGCCAGCTTATGCCTTAAGCCTTACCTGTGTGCCTCATTTACAATGACGCTGTTGCGTTAGAATACAATCTGGATATAATTTCAGTGCGTCTTCCTCAGAGTCGACTTCAAGTTCTTTGCACTTAAATACATTTGCCGTAAATAATTTGTGTGCTCCAGGACTTTCTTTGGATTCTGTCTGTTTGAAGGAGTCCATTGAATTATATTTGACTTCTTAGGTCCTTCTCTGAGAGAAGATTCTTTTATTAGTTTATAAAGCACAACAGGGCCCTGCACCAGACTACCTTTCAGAAATGATTTTAGTTTATGAACCAGGTCGGCCCCTCAGGTCCTTCGGTTCTTTTCTTTGAGTTGTTCCACAGAGCAGAACTTAAACATTTGGTGATGCTGCGTTCAGCTGTTACGCTCTGAGACTTTGAAACCGACTTCTCAACAATCTGAGCTGAGCACATTGAGATTCTTAAACGCAATCTAAAAACTCATTTATTCAGTCTAACTTTTATGTAGTGCTTTATCATTTTATGGCTACTTATTTACTGATTCATTGAGTTGTCACTTGCTGGCTTAACCTAAGTCTGGCTTCCCATCTCTTGTTGTAGCTGCAAGTCTTTTCTTTTTTTGCTGGTTTATCCTTATTGTATCCACACTGGAGCAGCACAAGGCCACCTACTGTAACATCACCATCCATGAACAAAATGTAATTCAGCTGTATTTAGTGCTTTTAATGCCCTAGATATATCTGATGCATCTGAGGGGGGCTGTGATTGGATGACAGGTGTGACTTGACGGACATGTTGAGTTCATGATGAAAATCTTATTTAGGATCATTAAAAGGTTGTCTAGTGACTAAAGATAAGTAACGTCAATATACAGGAGAAGGGGCCTCCCACTGCATGGGGACAAACTCATTTGGTTCTAAATATGGGATGGCCTGTCTTATACAGGACGGTTGACAACCCTAGATTCTATAAATGTGAGACGTCACCTGAAATGAATGGAGCTAGCTAACAGTGAGGAGAGGAGCTGATTATTTAAACAAGAATCAACTTTAGGACGTTTTTTTGGTAACCAGAGGTCAAATAAATATATGAATGGGTTATTACCAGTTGACTTTAACAAGTACAAACTTTTTGTTATTTGTTATCTTGATGGCTAACATCACAGTTTAAAGTGTTGACCTTTAGCTTGCTAGCTGTTAGCTAGTAAAACAGCCTATGTATTCTTCGTCAGCAGATGAAGTGATGGGCGGTGCAATGTGAGGACTCAGTGGATAGTCCATCACTGCTTGAAGTGATTTTGTGTTTTCTGAGGACCTTATGAGGCATCAGGTTTAGGATGCAACGTTTTCACCGCTTTAAATATGTTATACAACTCTTTTATTAGATTTGAGGAAAAGAGTAAAAAAACAAGATCAAGAAGGGTTTGATACTCACACAACATTTTTGTGACTTGTCGGCGGCGGGCCTTCTGCTGTTGTGTTCGTATATTACAGAAGCTGTCTTGTCCAAAGCCTGATTTTGCCTGCAGCGCTTGACGCATCTTCTCCTGCTTCAGCTGCAGCCCAATGAGCATGTAGAGAACGCTGATGGTGAGCATGGGCATGATGAAAAATAACAAGGTAGTCACCTGGGTGGTCAGGTTGTACATCCAGTGCGGTTTCACCAGAGTACAGATTGCGGAGTCAGGGATCTCAAAGTTAGTATTCCCAGCGGAGCCAATGGAGCGACTGTGAAGCGTGGTGATCCCATGTAGACTGGTGTTAGGTAAAGCACACAACACTGAAACACTCCACACTACAAGGATGACCCTCTTGGCATGGGTGCGTGTTACAACATACTTTGCGCGTAGAGGGTGCACAACTGCAATGTAACGCTCAACACTCAGCGCTGTCACGTTGAGTATTGATGCCAAGCAAACAGTCTCAAACAGAAATGTTTTAAAGTAGCACCCCCCTTTCCCCAGAAGGAATGGATAGTTCTGCCACAGCTCGTACAGCTCTAATGGCATGCCGAGCAGCAGCACCAGCAGGTCTGACACTGCCAGGCTGAACAAGTAGTAGTTTGTTGGTGTCCACATCACTTTATTGCGTGCAATTACAGTGCATGTTAGGACATTCCCAACAACACCTACCACAAAGATGACAAGGTAGATGAGGAAGACGGGGAGGAACACAGACGACCGCCGAGGCCCCAGATATTTTTCCAAGTACTCCTCCACTTTTAGACATGCATCAACCACATCCATGTGGCTGCTGTTCACGCCAGAGGTCAGATTTGGACACTTCACCCCTTGGGGACAAAGCCACTCGCCTGTCTCGGCCATTAAATCGTAAGAGCAGTTGTAAGAAGCTGACATCTTGCTGAAGTTGACAGACTGGCTATCTGTGAAAAGGAAAGATGAAACAGAGATCAGTTTAATATGTCATTTATGTGTGTGTTTTGAACCGCAGTCTTTTGACTTTTTAGTATTTCCTAACCCATCCTATTACAAGAACTCTAACAGTAATTAGCTATAACTGCTGTCTCTGTAAATGAGGTTTGAATTTGCATTGAATTCATGATTTAGTCAACTTGCATCACAGCCTGTTTATTGCCCTCTTAGAAGAGCTCAAAATCCAAGCACTGCCTTAAATCTTTAATAAACACAAGTTTAAAGATTTTTTTTGTAATCCATAGCTAAGAAACCATTCATTTTTCATTGACTGGTATTATAATCAGAAAAGAAGTACATTTTGTGTAAAGTGTGTCTTATCCTGTTTAATTTACTGGTCTAGTGAGGAATATGTAATTGTAAGGGAGAAGCTGCATGACATAACCCCCACACGGAGTCAGAGCCCTGATGGTGGAGGTGTTGGCTGATGACCTCTGCTGAGGCTGATGACATGATGAAGTTGATGGAAATGTGAAGACTGGGGTTTGATGGGGAGTAGAGGGGGGCATTGTCCAAGAGCTTTAGTCATTATTTGTTTGTCAAGAACAATTAAACAAGGACTAAAGCCTAGCTCACACTGTACGATTTCCCCCGATTGTATAAAAGTCGGGGTGGCATGTCAGCTCACACTGTACGACTGAATCGTTTACAACGCACGACCAGACCTTAAGATGTTTGTGCTTACACTGTACGACCCGATTGTCGGGCAAGACCTGAGAGCTCACACTGTACGAGTGAAATCTGGACGGAGCGTTTACAATTGTTAATAAAGTTTCATTTGAAAACTCCAACGGACTCCAGGGGACGGCGGCTGGTGAAAGAGAAGGAAGTGGAAGTTGTTGTAGGATATAGGAAAGTTGATACAAACGTAGATAATGGATACAATGTTTCAGAAAAGTGCTGCACTGATGATCTGTGCCGTCCTGTGAACCAAAACCTAAAAAAAACAAAAAAGGCCGGCGTATATGGACTCGCATGTGGCCGTGGAGATGAGGACTGTAGGTTTGTGCGTTTTGCAGAGAGAATTAGAGGTTATATAATATTTTGATTATATCGTAGTCATGCGCGACTTCTGCCAGACGCTTTTGTGACGTAATGGTCAAGATTGTAGATCCTAAATATCAAACATGTTTGAAATAAAGCGGGGCGTTTCCGACGATCGCCGAGCAGATCGGGGACGTTAGAACTGGAACTTTGTACCACTCACACTACAAGATAATCTGGGCAGATAATCGGTTCCGAGCAGCCTTGAGTCGGGAGCGACCCTGCGATTGTCGGGAAGGAGGAATTGTACCTCAAATTGGCCCGATTATCCTGTAGTGTGAGCCAGGCTTAGGAGTTGAACTTGATCCCTCTTAAGACATATATATATCTTTAGTCTTGTTTTTTTTTTTACTATTTTGCATTATGAATGCATGCAGTACCATTTTGAAAGTAAAAGGCTAATTAGTTAAAACTGAATTAATCACATTATGTTGCAATATCCCTGCAGTGTTTTTTTTTTTAGATAATTTACTTTCCAGAATTCTGCTCTTGTATTTTCTCCCATACTCTTAAAATAAATGTTTAAAGCTGCTGCGGGCAACTGTATCCATCAAAGCATCTCCAAAAATCCAATATAAACCTTTTAACCAGCAGCAAATTGAGGACAATCAAACTTAGCAATAGCTGATGATCACTGTGAAAAATCCTAGTAACCGAAAAGTCAGTTTTCTCTTGATTTGGTTGTAACCAAAACATCTTTTTATTGAAACTGATTATTGGACCAATTGGCAGGGGACACAAATTCAAATTAATGCTAATTTTGCCCAAAGTCAGCATTAAAAAACAGTTAATGCAGGTTTAAAAATGGGTGATACATTTATAGTTTTATGTGTAAAAAGGGTCAGTTGTTGTGTTCATTATCGTTTTTGGCAACAAAAGAGTTGACCCAGAGGAAAGTGGGCATTGTCTGTCAGCCGTCAGTCTGACAAAAGTATTGTACAATTGGCTCTTTAAAGCGATTTATTGTAAATGAAATCATTTTTAATTATGCCGGACATATCATTAACCTCTTCAGCGTAATTAAGCTGTCAAATCAGTGTAAACGTTTCAGGAGGAGCAATGTGAAAGGAGAAAGTACGCGGCAGGGGCTTTAAAACAAGATTAGTCAGATGCAAAGGTCTTAAGTGGTTTTCTTTTCCTATTGTTACTTTTTCAGTTCTGAGGGTGAAGACTTGTACTGTCAATGACAGAAGTAAGGGCGTCAGTTCTTGTGTGACACATGACTTAATGAATCGGACAGTAACTATTCTTGGTCTTTTTCCAGTCGGAAGATACTTTCTATTATATGCACTGTACAGTTTGTACTCAAAGCACTGAGTAACAGGATTTAAGTGGCAAGAGATGGTGGGTAAGTTATAGTTAGTTATAGTATGATGTGCTCTGTTATGTCTATTATTTATCGATGGCAAATTTGCATCAAACAAAGACTAATTTACCCCTGGTAGATAACCTTCCTGCTATGAGGAAACTTTCCTATGTGCAATAACATTGTCCAATGTTGTGATGTCTCTCATGGATATAAAATAAATCTTATAGCCTAAGCAAAAGGTTTTTTTTCTTCACCAACCACATCTTGCTCTTGTCTCTGTCCCGAGCATTCATTATAGTTACCTCAGAGTCCCCTGCTAGATTTTCACAGTGTCTTGGTGGGGTGTCATTTTTTGGCAAAATCATGTGAAGTAATTCCCTTTTATCCATCTGAAAGGTCAAATACTTGAGTGTGAATACATTGTGTGTATAAATGTGATGCTTTCTGTCTTATTCATTGATTTCATGCAGTCTCTTGGGATGGGATTATTGTGCATGTTCATAGCGAATGCAAAATATTGTGTATCTTACAGTCCTACCGGGAAGTTGCTTAGTCTTCACCAGCCGTACTTCTTAAAAAGGTCAGTTTGTCATTTTTTGAAAGCAGTTGCCAGGCAACAGGTGAATACTTTGGAATGTTACCATTCCATGCCAATCCCCCCCGGCGCATAATGTCCATAACAAGGCGGGTTGTCATACTTCTGTTTCTTACAGATAAAAGCACATGAGACATCATGTACTTCTAGGTACCCTTTGGAGATACTAATTAGATTTGCTCGAACTCAGATAAGTATTTGTGCTAAGCTAAGCTAACAGCCTACATTTACCCAAAATACATTAAAGTGTGTTAACTTTGTTTAATCAACCAAGAAAGCGAACAAGCACAACTCCAGAACATATCAAACTATTTCTTCAAGGGCATCTCTACATTGATAATTACGACATGCTTGTGCTGCTCTTTCACTCCATTATTCGGTAGGTCTTAAACCAGTGAACTTTCTCTAACCCCCCATCAATTGCTTGTGCATTACAGTGGCAGGAATAAACCAGCAGATGTGCGTGGTGAGTCCTTAAGAAGATCAGAGAGCAGGAATATTAATGTTAATTGCTTTAGAAATAACAGATGAAGTGTAATAAATTGGTCATAATTATATTACAGGCACAACGACGTCACACGCTTCAGGCAAGATGAAATAAAATGTAAGTAAATCCATCATGTTCAATAATTTGCATAGTCATTACGGTAAAGGTTTACTCAAAATTGTAAATGCCTGACCGTGAGTCAAGTGTGTCATGATATTTTTGTATACAGTAAAGTCAGCAAAAGCTTTCCTGCCAGTTATAAATGACTACTGATGATGAACAGGATAACAGGTATTGTCTGCTGCATCAGGATGCATTAAGTGTATGCTGGCTAAAGCCCTCAATCTGCACAGAAAGTGAGGAGGAAGCACCAGTGCTGGGACGTGCTGTCACTGTACTGTAGCAGCACATCAACTGCTTTACAATGAATTCCATACTATAAACCATGCATGTGGCCTCTGAGTGCAGCCACCACTGTGCTATAATTACTTCTTTTGTCTGCAGAATTTTTGTACCATAGCCCCGGATGTCCATCACGGGCGGCACATGCTACTTGTCCATCATACTAAAGAGACGCAGTAAAAACAACAGTTTATCATGTTTGCCTCCTTATGCTGTACTAAAGATCAGAGACAGGTTCAAAGGTACAACAGATTCAAGGTTTGTAGCTATGATGCACTCGCATACACAGCAATACTTCTCTACTGCTTTACAAATGCATTACAGATCCATTTACTAGATAACTTTACGTTAGAGTTCTTTTCTCTTACTCCCCATTATTGTTTATAATCCTAACCACACATTTTATTCTTGTGCACCTGCGGAAAAAACGTGTTCAAGTTTGTGCATTCGTGTCAGCATGACACTGTTTCCCCACAATGGTTTAAAATGTCATAGTGTGTGGCCCTAAATGTTTCTAATTGGGTGAACATTTACTCTCTAATGGTTATTGTTCGGTAAAGAGGAATTGTACAAAATGAATGTGTGAATGAATAGAATAGAATGTGCGTTTTATAGGAGACCCTGTCTTCATATACATGTCCTTAACACTGGAGACATTCTGTTCCATCACTAATTCACTGACAAATAGGATCTCTGCCAGTCTTTCTGTACGAACAGGCAGCACCTTTCTTGACTTCATTTGATATTTTCGCTCTGCCCTCACATTTTTTTTCCTGGCCACTGTCTTAATTTCTTAAAAAAACATTACAAAGTTAAAAGCAGAAGAACAAAGTCTAGAAGAGCCATGCATACTGACATGTTATTCCACTCATTCTTCTCCAGATTCTGAACTCTAATTTAACTTCATTGGTTTTAGTTCCTTGTAACCCCCCCTTCCCCCACAATCCAGTTAGGCTTAGTTTTGCAGTAGCCTTAGGTCTAAAGACACCACTTAGTTAAATGAAGATGACAAACTAGATGCAAATTATATTCTCTGTCTTTAGCCGGGATAAAAAAATACATGAAATAAACAAAATGTTAAGTAAGATTGCCATTACAATCAATTTAAACATACTGTAGCTCATAGAGGTTAAATTGCACAGATTGTTCACTTTTTTTTTATCACAAAATTAAAAAAGTAAGATTTCAAATTTACAAAAGTCTGCAATAAAAAGAAAGTATAGAAAGGTAGAGTAAAACAGTGTTTAGGTGAATAATTCAGTTGATTACATGGTAATATCCATTCATTTAGTCATCACCTACTTTCACTTTGCTTTGCCAAGAGATAAACTATATAGAATGAGTCATGCAGTTTTCATGGGGAATTATTTGATGGCAGCTCATAGTCACCAAATGTGCCTGTGAAAGCCAAGCCAGCCATTAAATCATACTAGATAACTAATAAAAAATGATAGAGCTTTTTCCCCAAACTCATCATATTTCACTTTCAAAGAGCATAAATCTTCTTACCTCTAATAAGATCCCTTGTTCTTATTCCCTGATGTAAACAAAGATTTGTGTCTTTAGTGGATTGTGAACCATGTGCTGCTCTCAGTCCACTCTCCTCCCAGTCTGTCGCTCTCTCCTTAAGCCAGCGCACAATCACACACATACATCCAGTACACACACACGAACACTCTCTCACCATGTCATCCTCCCTCTTTCCGATCCTCTCTATATGTACCACACATTCACATGCAGACATTCAAAATAACGTGTGTTAATATTGTAACGTTAATTGGGAAATGATATGAGCTGGGTATTGATCATACTGCCACCCAACTCTTTCACTATACTGAGGGCAAAGACATTATTATTAATGAACTTCCAGGCTTCAAGTTGCAATTTCTTTTAGTTTGCTTCTATATTAATTCAAGGATAAATCCTCCAGCACAGTACAGTACACATGAAGTATTTATCTTTAATCTTTTGGCCTTTCTGTGAAGAGAAGGGCTGCCATCTAATTCTGTTCCACCTACAAGACGCTGAATAGAAAAGTTAATGTAGTTGTTGTATAACTCTGATAACATGTGCAACTACTTTGCTGTGTGTTGTAAAAGTAAAATGACCAGTACACATAGTTGCAGGCTTGCAACACTGGGGATAGATATGAATCTTTGACAGATTCTTGCTATAGGCTGTCAATTAATTAACAGATATGTTTGGATGTTATTTGTTCACAAAACCTATGATGATCATGACCCACATGTAAACTAAATATGCATGTGCAAAATGCAGCATGTAATTAATCAAGACAACATTTAGTGCCCAACTTATTCACCATTTGATTTTAGACTTATTGATTGGCTTCTAGAGGGAAATGGGCCATAAAGAGGAAGTGCAGTTGCAACAGGTTTCGAAGTGTACATGCTGTGTCTGCTGTTGAGACACAGCTGGCCGATGCTGCCCCTGTAGGGAATATACAAAGTGGGTTGGCAGAGTGCCTTCGCATCCAAATGTTTCCCTATGGCAAATTTTCTGCTGGAGCAGTCTTATTCAAACACTCTGTCAATGATTGCCAGGTGCAATGTGGCCAAGCAGAGCTCACCTACTTACACTTTGCTTTGCCAAGAGATAAACTATATAGACTATATAGAATGAGTCGTAAATTTAAATGTGGAATGATTTCATGGTAGCTCATATTTACCAACTGTGCCAATGAAAGCCAAGCTATTTATGTCAGTCACATTGCACCAGCTGTCCAGCTTAAAGGGTTTCCATTCAAACAAGACATGTATTTATTTTTCCTGAACACATGGCCTGGAGGAGAAATTAAACGAAACAGAGAAAGTAAGATCAACATTCCCATACCGGGGTCAGCCCTATGTTCCCACAGCCCAATGGTCCAACAGCCCTATGTTCCCACATTTTTCTCAAAATTAAACCCTATGTTCCCACATTTCAAGGACATTTTCAAAATTAGGTCTTGTGTTCCTACAACACAGGGGGCTGTGGGAACATAGGCAAGCTCCCACGATACCATCCATACCAATGAAGGTAAGTATATCACACATATGTAACTTTTTAGTTATCTGGCTGCATGAACGTCAAAAGAAGAAACAAGCTAATGACCACATTACATTTATCAACTTGGTGAATCCAGTTTTCAGATTTGGAAAAAAAAAAAATGCACTCAAAAGGGGATTTCTTTTGTGCAAATAATCAATTGCAAACCTCGACAACTGTAGTTTACTAAGAGCAAACCAAAAACAGGAGACTCAAATGCAGGAAAGACAGCTAACAAAGAATGAATGTTTCTAAACATGCGCCCACTCCCCTTTCACAAACTCCTGCTCCTAGATTTGAAAACTTTTTGGTCAGTATATGTATATTTGCTTTTACTTTAAAAAATAAAACTCTCTTGGAGTAGGTTGTGTGTGCGGCTTTAGTTACTTTGATGATGTACCCTGATAAGACGTGAACGACCTTGTAGTCCTGAAAACCACGTGGGATCAAGGACTGAGCCTTGAGGGACACCACATAAGATATGCAGGGGTTGAGGTTGACAGAGAGGTTCCTATCAAAAGGAGCCGTAAAAGAGCTGATACAGTTGAGAATCATAAAGAAGACCATTACCAAATGTTGCACGCCAATAATTACTGTCAAAGTCAAATCGAAAAGAATAAATTAGGAGTGACTAGCACCAGCTACTGCTATAGGACTAGTTGTTAGTTACAAGAGGACCAGTTTTGTCGAGCATTTTGTGCTACAGCTGATTGGCTCATGTTAATGACTGCTGCAACTTGTTATGTGCCATCAGTGTTTTAGAGATGTGTAGCTGTTTGATACGGAGCTGTGTTCAGATTGTGTTTTAGTTTTTTGTATTCAAACTCGACAGTGTTTCTTTTATTCTGTTTGATTTGGTGGTGATGTGAAGCCATTTCACCTCAGGGAACCAGATAAATCTACAATGAGACACCTGAACATGAATATCGTGTCCTGAACCACCCTTTTTTACATTATTATGTAAACTAAATTTGTATATATAAATTCGTGTTGTTTTGTCCTTCACTGACTGTAACTTAACTGTTAGAATTTTTCATTTTCTGACATGATCGTTGCAATTTTATTACAACAATATGAGTCCAAAGATGATTGTCTAATAGAACGTCCATCTGCATTTTTAAATTACTACTGTATGTAGGTGGGCACTGGGCTGTGTTATAGTGAGGGCCAAAGTGTTAAGAGAAAAAATAGTCTGGTACAGGCTTCAGATACAGGCTGGGAATTCAACATAATCTTAAGTACAAAACAAATTTGTGCTTTGTCAAAAGATCTTTGCAAAATCATGTTTTTAAATAGTTTCCAAACTGTTGACTAGGGACATCGAGCAAGTCAGCCAGACAAAGATAGGGAAAAAGATCAGGTGTCTGATTGGCTGCCATCTGGGAAAGTGGCAGGACTGGAGGCAGATCTTTGACACAAGTCTCTTTTACCTTTTTAGCTGAGCTTCTTTACTTGCTCTGAGCAGCTGGGACTGCCAATGGCATTGGGAGGCATGTAGCCCCTTCTGTCCTCCCATGCAAATGGCCGGTTAAGTACCCACCAGTGGTGCCTGGAAGCGTCGGGGTGACTCTTTTAACCGTCCACTTAAGGCTCCAGAAGTTTAAGGAAAAGCATAGCAGGCTAGCCTGCAGACAAGCCAGCTAAAGACAGGCAGATAGTAGACTAGAATAGACGCAGGGGTGCAATCCATGGCTGGGAAGCAGGCTATGGACTGGGAGGCATGGGATCAGGCTTTTAGCTTGCCGGTCATGGTGCATACAGGAAACTAGCAGGCAAGGTGCTAGCAGGTTAAGGTAAAGACTGGAGGCTAGCAGGCTGAATACTGCAAGACAGAAATGGACTAGAAATAATGTTGGGTTAATGAGTAGAAGGACAGTGCATGCGCTGATTTGGCAGATATTCAAATATAGTGTGAATGGAGACGCCAGCAAAGTCAGAGAGGGATTTCCTTCTCCACAATTAGACGCCATGTCACAGAGGGAGACAAGCAGGAGCACAGGAGAGGGTGAAACCCTAAGGGCGCTTTTCATTATGCTAATGTGTCTCGTGCTTCATTTATTCAAGTCTGTAAACTAAAAGGAAAAGATGTGAATAATAATTTTAAAACCTAACAATATCAGTCAAAGGCAGAGAGAAATCTATTAGAGAATTATGTACAGTTATTGAAATATTATATTATTATCAGTATAAAAACTGTATATGGTTTTAATTAATGGATTGATTTCCAGGTTACAGGAGAGATAACACAAGTTAGCGTAATGAAAAGCACCCCAGTCAGCCGTGACAAAGTGCTGTTAAGTAGAATACTCCCGAGTGCTCTGTGGTTGGCAGCTGACTGTAGCAGGCAACATGATTGAATAGCTTACCTTGACCCAGCAGTGAATAGTTAGTTTGAGTCTTCCAGGGTGTGGAAGGAAGAGGTCTATACATCGGGTAATAGTGAAAAGTTAAATTGCAAATGCACTGCCTTTGTCACACTTGGCAACATTCTTTCTTTTTTTAAAGATTATTTGGGGCTTTTTTTTTGGGATAGTGATAATGAGCAGAATCAGGACATCTTTGGTAGGCCTCCAGAAAATGAGCAAGCAGGGTATCAAACTGGGTATTAACTGTTTCACAGGCTTTGTCCCCCTATGTGGAATCAGCCTAACCCCTCTGCAGTAAGGTTTCTGACATGAAATAATCATAATTTCAGGTGGAACATATGCAGAAGATAGGAGTGAATAATTCAATAGTGAACCTATATCGCATTACAGTGCTCCATGAATGATAAATCTCTGTTGAGCAGACGTTTGGCAAAACCTCACAATACTGATACCTTTAACTTTTTCACACATCATGTAAAATCTGCAAAGCTAGATATCTTTTTTGTGTTAAATTCCTAAAAATAATCAGATCAATATGTTATATTTTCAGTGAAACCCTTGTAACCCAGCTGCAAATGAAGGCTTAGTGAGCTTTTGCCCCTCTCAGGCGAGGCGTACAGGTTAAGGGGCAAAATGCCTGTAATCCTGAGATACCTGCTGAAGATGCAGCGGGGTTCTTAACAACATGAATTCTCTATCAACCCTGCAACCAAGGAATATGATCAAGGGGAGTTGGATTTTGTTCCCCTTATTTCTTGTAGCTACTGTAGTTTCTGCTTGTAACAAAAGATCCCTGATGTTTATTTCACAATTGGTTCTCCATTGTCTGCTTGGTAGAGCAAAGAAGAGTAAAATGATGTTTCTATAATGCTACAGTTACATGTACGTTTATATGGCGTAGATCGGTCTATTTAAATGTCCAGATCCATTGCTGCTAATGCTACTGATAAATGCCAATCATTAACCAGCAGATGTGTTGTAATTCTGACGTGTTTTTTTTTGCTTATAGGCTTCTGGCTGTATTTAACAAGAACTGAGCAATAATATACAACTTTGCTGTTGCTTCCAGAAGTAAGCAAGACATCTCATGTTACTTTTTATTTTTTAATCTACCAAGGGACATTTAAATTTCCATGATTAAAGTCACTCAGAGTGAAGCCCTGGGTATTTGACATGCTGAGCTGGTTTGTCAGATGTATTGTTTCAGGCTAGTGTCAGTGTAGGTTCATTTATGGGTGTGACAGCTTGATAGCTTGTCCTTTCAGTGAAATCCATTATTTCGGACATCTTTTCACATATTGGCTGGCTGACATGGCAGTTAGAGGTTTTAGGGCACGTCTCAATAGCTGATGTATCTGTCAAGTGTATTTAAAGTTGCATGGAGCAAGTTTAGTAGCAAGAGCCCTAAGAGCAAATGTACTGGAGAGACAAGAGAGGGTCAGTTAATAAATAGATCCCTTAATGCTCGATCTACTTTGTTTGACTTTTGCCTCATCTAAAAGGTGGATTGTACAAGAACACTGTTACTACTGCCATTTGTATTTGCTGTGGTTGGTTGATAGAAGGTTATCATAAACTAAATTTAACTGCTACAATTACATGTACAACATATTGCTCTCAGAATTATCTTGTAAAATTACACTCACACTGATAATCTCTATTTTAGTCCTTCTAGGATTCGTGTTCTGCAATATTTGTCGCCTAAAATGCCTGATTTTGCATCAATTTGAAAAAAGTTGTAATGCTCGTTGAAATCAAAGATGCGCTCAGGTGGTGACAAAGAGCAGGTCAAAGCTGAGAGTTGGTTGTTTGAGGTAAATGTTATTTCTTTCATGTTTTAAATGTGCAAAATTCAGTTTCTCCATTTTCCAGTGGGGCTGAAATTTGGACAGAGTTACAACTCAACAGAAAACACAGACTGGACGTCACAGTTCTCCCTTGACCAAGGTATCCAGGTGTTATTCTTAAGCATTGTTTTTTATGTTTCTTTTGTTTCATTTTTTCTTTAGCCTTTTTTCAATGAAATCAGACTGAAATGTTGTTTACACCTGAAATAAATTGAACTCAATTGAACTGATTATGGCGTATTGGTTATCTGTTTGAAATGTATTATACAATTCAATGAGGGAACTTCTGAAAGCAATTATTATCTTTTCTTCTTTTTCCTGTCAAATTAACACATCTTACTTGATTAAGGTTTTGTTCATTGGGTATATGTTTTTCGTTTTGGTTTCTGTCTTATATAGTTCCAAAACATTTTTTGTTTTAATCTTTATTCTTCAGTCCATTGTACGGTTGACTATTTAGAAAAAAATACTAACAACCTGGTGAACGTGTTATGAGGTGCACAGCAGCAACAGCTGATCTATTAAATAGTCAAGGTAAGTTTGGACTTACCCATTACTAGGGAATATTCATATGCAGTGTTATGCGGTCCGTCAACAGTGTCTGTTTCACAGCCTTCATGCCGAACACCTCTCGCTCATTTTCTCATGGCAGATATAAAGGCAAAAGCTAAAGGTCAGTTCATAAATATGAGCAGGATGGCAGATGGAGCATGCAAACAAATTGCATTTTAAATGTGTTTTTAACCTGTTTCTAAACCTTTTTCCCCTCAGACGCTGGCTTTGTGCAGAAAAATGACACGATTTCCGCACATTGGTCATTCACATACAAATGAACAGATGACCCACTGTCAACTGCTGTCTTCCCCTCTTGATCTTCATGCTGTGGGCATTGATTGTAAGCCGCAGCAGGTGAGCTCAATCAGCAGCTGTAGTGGAGTGTATGGGAGCTCCAACCTGCAGCACAGGAGAGGGGGAGAGAGAAAAAAAGGGAGGGAAAGAAAACAGGACAACACAACACAAACACACAGACAACTATGACATCTGTTTGGTATATAGCAGGTAGTCTAAGGTCTAACATTATTTTTTAACTGAAAGCCAGTCATGCAATGAGCTTGGAGACAGCACTAAGACTGAACCAGACAACTTAGGTGTTAACCATTTAAAGGGGACTTATTATACCCCTTTTCCACCTTTTCAAACAGTCCCCTTTGGTCTAAATGAAACATCTGTGCTGTGCTTTGGTCCAAATATAACATGAATCAAGCACCAGAGGAGGTTTGTGACCCTGTATAAACCAGCTCTCTCATAACGCTCCGTTTTGGTGTGTGTCTCTTTAAATGCAATGAGCCCCTCTGAGTTTTCCCAGTAGACATCACTCCTCTGTAGCGAGAATACAAATGGCAGACTTGCGCAAAAGTTTTGCTCTAGGCTGGGGGTGGAGTCCATGGGTGGATATACCAGGTGAGGGGAGGGTATTTTTTTTTTACCAGAATCCAGCTTGTGATGTCACAAACTGAGAACATTTGAAACGGGGCAATTTTCTCTGTGTTGTAAGACTTATGCAGACCACAAACAAAGGACGGGATGAATTTATTTCACATTTTGTGGGTCGATAGACACTCAGGTTACCCAAATATATGTTCAAAAACCTTGTAAAAGTGGATTTTCATAATATGTCCCCTTTAAATAAAGGCAAGGATCTGAAGCTATTGTCTCTGAATAGCTGAAAGGGGCTACAGAGCTGTGTAATAATTCACTGGGGAATCTTTACCATAAGAAGTCCCTGTCAGGTTTGTTATCTTAATAAAAGTCTGAGAATAATAATTGTAAAAAAAAACTTAACAGACTCAGAACAGGAAACTGGTTCAAAGGTCTTTTCACTTTTTTCGAACACAAAATATAATCATTTGGCAAAACCTTGACCTTGTAAGCAGTATATACAGTTCTTGTGCTTTATTCTGTCAAGAAGTACAAAAGATGACAGTATATGACAAGTAGCATCGAGGTGTCCACACCTCTCATCCATGTTGCTTCCCTTGGCATCTTATACTTACTAATGTTATAACTTTGAAAGTGCTCTTCGTACAGATGTTAGCGCAAAAAACATCTGCAATCGAGTCTTGATAAGTCTTTGCTTCGAAATCTGATTATTTATTAATTTAATAGATAATATAATGCAAAATCCAACTCTTTGAACATGCATTAAGACCTATTCATAATGCGATAGAAAAACCACAAAGACATACATAATAAAGTGCACCATGGTAATTTAAAAAACAAAAACACTTTGCCTCATAAATCATAAAGGGGATATTGGGAAGAAAGATTGATCACTCCAACTACACAACCTTGGCTTTTATAAATAACATACATGTATTTACCATGATAAACAGTCTAACCTTGGTTCCTAACAGAAATCATTCAGGTCATATAAACAGAAGGGTTGAGGTAGGTTTGCCTGTGGCAAGACACTATCATGATGTTGAAGATGCAGCATGATAAATAACATTCAAAGAGCATTATAATTAATCTCCCAAAGCCCAACATTCAGGCCATGCAACCACACACCAAATCAATGTGTCTGTGTGTGTGCAGCCTTCCTGTTTCCCCTACAGTGTATTCATCTAACAAATATGTCACATTCTTCAGTGCTCCTCTTGTTTTTATAGCTGCAGGTTATAAATGAACAGCCTTTGGGGAACAAGTATATGGCTTCTTTTGCTGAGCGAGCTGCAGTTGCATACCAAGACAAGACAAGATATTTGTTCTGTTCAATAGTCAACATAAAATATTGTACATGCACAAACAGAGCTTTGACAATCGCTTAAAAAAAACAACAACTGGTTAATACAGTCCCCTGCTGCCATCTTTCCATCTGACAAATGTTGTGCTTTTTTGTCACGTACAGGTTGTAAGATCTGTGCCAAACATGGAAATTCAAACAGATAAGCAGGCTGCAGAAGTCTCTTGTGTTTGGATATTTGAAGAGGAATTTTCTCCTCATTCTGTGAAGCTTGTCATATATATACATATATTTTTCTATATACTTTATGAATCCCTAAGGGAAATTCTGGTTTACACTCTGTTATTGCGAGACATGCTTCTCACACATATAGGTCCTAATCACACACATGCACAAACAGGACCTGTGGACATGCATTAGTGGAGAGATGTCAGAGTGCTGCTACACAGGGAGCGCACCAGAGCGGTTGGGGGTTCGGTGCCTTGCTCAAGGGCACCTCGGGAGTTGCCCTGGCACCTCTTCAGCTACCTGTCCAACTTCCATATTATGGTCCGCATCGGGACTTAAACCGGCGACCCTCCGGTTCCTTACCCAAGTCCCTATACGGACTCTGTATATATATAAATATACACAACAGATATTATCTTGTGCTGTGAACTGTAGCTTAGCATTTTTTCTTTTAAGTATTTCCTATATTTTTAATGTCTGTCAGTGCTGCATTCAAAAAGAGGGTTATCTTTCACTGTTCTTACAATTTTGTTCAATTACCTTGTGCCTATAAAACCTTATTTTGTGGTAGCAAAGCTGTGTATTATTAAAGAGTCATTACAATCCTTTGGTACAGTCTGAGCCCTGATGAGGGTACAATCAATTCAGAGTCTGAAAGGACTAAAATGTTGAAAGGACAGACAGATGGGTACAGAGACAGAGGGCAGGATCAGATGAATGTTGGGTTATAGTGTGACAGGCTGGCTTCATCTGGCTGCTTGTCAAGCAGTAACAAAAGCATCCTCTGCATTGGTTGACATTTTTCCCTAACCTCTTCTGTCTGTGTTGTGAGAATGCTTTATGACAGGTGGTCTGAGATGACTGCAAACGCCCATACCGCCCAAAAAGTATCATGTTCCTGCTGCAGGCAGTCAGCACCATTTGGGAGCTATGATACTGTAAGAAAATAAAGATCACTCATATGCACTTGACATTAATGTGCTCAAACGCTTCTAGACAGATGCACAAACATCTGTCCATGAAGAAAAGCCTCCCTATTTTTCTTACAGGAAACGCACGCCAAACCAAATGTACGTGTTTTTCCACAGGATTAAGAATGTATGGATCATACTTCTTGGGTTGAACTTTTTGACCATGAGAAAATGTGCTCATACGAGCAAACGAAATGGGGGAAATGCATTCAGTTGCCTTTAACAACAGTCTGAAGTTGAAAGTGCGCTACCTTTCCAGCGTCAAAAGACTGTGAGCACATGTCAAAGTACTGCAGTCTGTTTGTTAAATGATCCAAGCCACAGAAGCTTTGAGAAATAAACTTTTAAAAACAAATATTAAAAGAGAGAAAGCCTAAAGCTCAGTTAGAAATTAAATGTCTGATATACGAGTGGGAAAGCTACTATATGGCTGGCCTGACAGGCAAACTCTGAGCCAACGGAGCCTCTTTGTTCTGGACAAAAAAGCTATCATTCTGTCATGAGTCATTTTAATCAGGATCAAAGAAGTAAGACCACATAGCTTCATTAATTGAATTGATGGGACAATATGTCAAGCACCCATTTTCACTTCTGCCTTTTAATTTTCCTTTACGAAGAGGATCTATATGCAGCCCTGAACCCATCAGCATCCCAGAACAGCATGAGAGGTCTATATGTTTGTGATGCTAACAACACTTTGACATTAAGCTTTTTCTGTCATCACGAGTATCTCTCACAAAAAATATGAAAAATAATTTTAAAAAGCTTAATATTGAAAATGTAATTTAAGTAATTTGAGGGAAATAAATAGCCTATAGATTTCAGAAAGGAAAGAGAAAGAACTGTTTATTTTACTTATGTAATACCATAGTAAAACATATCTACTCCCTGGTCAACATAAGAGTGTATGGTAAGGATAAAATGCTATACATGCAAGTAACATCAGGTAACTCTCCCAAAAGATAAGCTTTACAGTTTAAGGGTCATTATGGAAACAAAGTTGAGAGGGAATTTTAGAGAAGTTTAATTAGAAATAGACAGGCTCCAAAGCTTGTTGGAATAAAAAACAAACAAACAGACCAAGTAAAAAAAAGGGGGGTAGGCCTACACTTTATCAGGATTTTTATTTTGAAATTAAAAAGGAAGTTGCCTCGTATTTTGATTTTACCTTGACAACAACGACTTAACGTCCCATAGTTTTTATGAAGGTTAGCGAAAATGTTTCCTATTTGTCCTGGTCAACGTCACTAGCCTACTTTAGCGTGTGTCTCATGTCATATAGACTGCCACAGGAATGAGTCAACCGACCGTGGTGTAGTTCGCTTGTAACATAACGTTAGCTTTTTACTTCTCTCGGCTGTATTAACGCTTCAAACTTCATAAAAGTGGTGTTCATTTGTAAAGATTATCCTGCTGAACAAAACGCCTAAGCATCAGAAACGTGTTAGCCACAGAGCTTAATTTCTGCAATGATCCAAAATCCAATGAAAAAATCCCATAGGCGAATTCTCGTAGGAACCCATGGCGATGCTACTTCCGGTTTGGCCTACAAAATTACGTCATTCCTGTGGCAGTCTATTCGGATGCACCCTGACTCTTCTCGTGCAGGGAGGGTAAGGGAAGTGGTTTAAATTGAAGTGAGGACATAAACGAATCTGTGACATATATAACCAGTCTTCGTGCTTGAACTTACGCTGGCTCCCCGTGAGTTTCTATTAGGCTGCTCTGAATCTTCTACACTCAGATTGGTAAGGTTTATATTTGTAACTCTACCGCTGCAAAACGTGTTATTATACACACCGCTCTCAGTGATGTTTGTGGTGATTTATAGCCTATATCTGTCCAGAAATGGCGACATATTGTTTAATCTAGCGTGTAGGCCTACTTGATTCCCTGAAAAAACTTCGAGTCAGAGTTTTATGTGGAATAATGGTTTATAATTTGACTCCAACATTTTCACTTTGCAAGGTAACTATTTAAACTGCGGTCAAGCCAGCCGTGGTTCACTTTTGCTTGGTCAAATCAGCCGCACGTTTTTTTCCAGTGCGCGAATCTACTAACATTTACGGTAATCGTAATGAAACCGCTCTGAAGAGCTGCTGGTAGTGACTGTAGGGCAGACTGCAGTCTCACAATCAGACCCATGAAACATACGATACTTTTTACAGAAATTATTCCCGGTGATACTTAGTACTTCCTAGACTACTTGCATGAATAATATGAAGTACTTTTACTGTGTACTTTTTGAGTAATCCTGTGTCAAAGTCCCTAACAGAGCACAAGATTAAGGATATTTCATCCAACTTTGACATGGAATAAAACACTTATTTTCCATAAGTAGTCTATGATTCATATACCGCTGAACTTAGTACTTCCTAGACTACTTGCATAAATAAAATGAAGTACTTTTACTGTGTACTTTTTTAGTAATCTTGAGTCAAAATCCTTAACAGAGGACAATATTAAGGATATCTCATCCAACTTTGATGTGGAATAAAACACTTATCTTCCATAAGTAGTCTATGATTCATATACCGCTGAACTTAGTACTTCCTGGACTACTTGCATGAATAATATAAAGTATTTTTACTGTGTACTTTTTGAGTAATCTTGAGTCAAAATTCTTAACAGAGCACAAGATCAAGGATGTTTTACCCAACTTTGACATGGAATAAAACACTTATTTTCCATAAGTAGTCCACGATTCATATACCGCTGAACTAAGTACTTCCTAGAGTACTTGCATAAATAAAATGAAGTACTTTTACTGTGTACTTTTTGAGTAATCTTGAGTCAAAATCCCTAACAGAGCACAAGATCAAGGATGTTTTGCCCAACTTTGACGTGGAATAAAACACTTATTTTCCATAAGTAGTCTATGATTCATATACCGCTAAACTTAGTACTTCCTAGACTACTTGCATGAATAATATGAAGTACTTTTACTGTGTACTTTTTGAGTAATCTTGAGTCAAAATCCTTAACAGAGGACAATATCAAGGATATTTCATCCAACTTTGATGTGGAATAAAACACTTATTTTCCATAAGTAGTCCATGATTCATATACCGCTGAACTAAGTACTTCCTAGACTACTTGCATAAATAAAATGAAGTACTTTTACTGTGTACTTGTTGAGTAATCATGTGTCAAAGTCCCTAACAGAGGACAAGATCAAGGATGTTTTGCCCAAATTTGATGTGGAATAAAACACTTATTTTCCATAAGTAGTCTATGATTCATATACCGCTGAACTTAGTACTTCCTCGACTACTTGCATGAATAATATGAAGTACTTTTACTGTGTACTTTTTGAGTAATCATGTGTCAAAGTCCTAAAAAGAAGATAAGATAAAGGATATTTCATCCAACCTTGATGTGGAATAAAACACTTATTTTCCATAAGTTGTCCACAATTCATATACCGCTGAACTAAGTACTTCCTAGACTACTTGCATACATAATATGAAGTACTTTTACTGTGTACTTTTTGAGAAATCCTGTGTCAAAATCCCTTATAAATCACTATAATTAGCCTTTTTTTCTGACTTTGATGTCATGTAAAAACATTTTCTTCCATAAGTACACAATGGTTTCAGATATGGTTGGACTAAGTACTCTTTAGACTACATGCACAGGTACTATGAAGTACTTTTACTGTGTACTTTTTGAGAAATCCACCATCAAAGTCCCTTATATGTCATATTATGTATTTTTTTCTGACTTTGATCTCTTGTAAAATCACATTCTTCCGTAAGTACACCATGATTCTGATATGGTTGGGCTTTACAAGACATCAAAGTCAGAAAAAAAGGCTCGTTATAGTGATTTATAAGAGACTTTGATGGTGGATTTCTCAAAAAGTCCTCAGTAAAAGTATTTCATACCTGTGCATGTAATCTAAGAAGTATTAAGTCCAACCATATCAGAATTATGGTGTACTAATGGAAGAATTTGTTTTTGCAAGAGATCAAAGTCAGAAAAAATACTCTATAATATAACATATAAGGGACTTTGATGGTGGATTTCTCAAAAAAGTATACAGTAAAAATACTTCATATTATTCATGCAAGTAGTCTAGGAAGTACTTGGTTCAGAGTAATATGAATCATAGACTACTTATGGAAAATAAGAGTTTTATTCCACATCAAAGTTGGGCAAAACATCCTTGATCTTGTGCTCTGTTAGGGATTTTGACTCAAGATTACTCAATAAGTACACAGTAAAAGTACTTCATATTATTCATGCAAGTAGGCTAGGAAGAACTTAGTTCAGCGGTATATGAATCATAGACTACTTATGGAAAATATGGAAAATAAGTGTTTTATTCCATGTCAAAGTTGGGCAAAACATCCTTGATCTTGTGCTCTGTTAGGGACTTTGACACAGGATTACTCAAAAAGTACACAGTAAAAGTACTTCATATTATTCATGGAAGTAGTCTAGGAAGTACTAAGTTTAGCGGTATATGAATCCTAGACTACTTATGGAAAATAAGTGTTTTATTCCATGTCAAAGTTGGATGAAATATCCTTAATCTTGTGCTCTGTTAAGGACTTTGACACATGATTACTCAAAAAGTACACAGTAAAAGTACTTCATTTTATTTATGCAAGTAGTCTAGGAAGTACTAAGTTCAGCGGTATATGAATCATGGACTACTTATGGAAGATAAGTGTTTTATTCCACATCAAAGTTGGATGAGATATCCTTAATATTGTCCTCTTAAGGATTTTGACTCAAGATTACTCAAAAAGTACACAGTAAAAGTACTTCATATTATTGATGCAAGTAGGCTCGGAAGTACTAAGTTCAGCGGTATATGAATCATAGACTACTTATGGAAAATAAGTTTTTTATTCCATGTCAAAGTTGGGCAAAACATCCTTGATCTTGTGCTCTGTTACGGACTTTGATGGTGGATTTCTCAAAAAGAACACAGTAAAAGTACTTCATATTATTCATGCAAGTAGTCTAGGAAGTACTAAGTTCAGCGGTATATGAAACGTGGACTACTTATGGAAAATAAGAGTTTTATTCCACATCAAAGTTGGATGAAATATCCTTAATCTTGTGCTCTGTTAGGGATTTTGACTCAAGATTACTCAAAAAGTACACAGTAAAAGTACTTCATATTATTCATGCAAGTAGTCTAGGAAGTACTAAGTTCAGCGGTATATGAATCATAGACCACTTATGGAAAATAATTTTTTTATTCCATGTCAAAGTTGGATGAAACATCCTTGATCTTGTGCTCTGTTAGGGATTTTGACTCAAGATTACTCAAAAAGTACACAGTAAATGTACTTCATATTATTCATGTTTGTAGGCTAGGAAGTACTAAGTTCAGCGGTATATGAATCATAGACTACTTATGGAAAATAAGTGTTTTATTCCACGTCAAAGTTGGGCAAAACATCCTTGATCTTGTGCTCTGTTACGGACTTTGATGGTGGATTTCTCGAAAAGTACACAGTAAAAGTACTTCATATTATTCATGCAAGTAGTCTAGGAAGTACTAAGTTCAGTGGTATATGAATCATAGACTACTTATGGAAAATAAGTGTTTTATTCCACATCAAAGTTGGGCAAAACATCCTTGATCTTGTGCTCTGTTAGGGACTTTGACACAGGATTACTCAAAAAGTACACAGTAAAAGTACTTCATATTATTCATGCAAGTAGTCTAGGAAGTACTAAGTATCACCGGGAATAATTTCTGTAAAAAGTATCGTATGTTTCATGGGTCTGATTGTGAGACTGCAGTCTGCCCCACAGTCACTACCAGCAGCTCTTCAGAGCGGTTTCATTACGATTACCGTAAATATTAGTAGATTCGCGCACTGGAAAAAAACGTGCGGCTGATTTGACCAAGCAAAAGCGAACCACGGCTGGCTTGACCGCAGTCTATTTAAACATTGGTGCGGTATCTAACTGTAGCTTTAACTCAAACTTATCATGAACAGTAGGCTATTTGCCTCTGTTACTATAACAAACAACATGTGTTGATAGGAGTCAAAGAAAAACTGCAGATTTCAAATAGTTACGGTGAAGAAACCTTTCAAACTTGTTTCATATTTATTTGGTAAGCTGGCTGAAATTCTTCTTCTTCTTTTTTTTACAATACCAAATAACAGCCAAAACAACAGGGGATATGTCTACACGTGGAGAAATATAAAAACCTTGTATGCATAAGAGGAATTAAGCTTGCAAAGTGTAATACAAATGTTGTTGACAAAAGGTCATACTGGAAGTACTAAAATCGACTTTACAACTGCATGATGCTAATTTGTATGTTTCAGGACAAATTCTCTTTTTAAATTACATACTGTTTTTATTCAGCAGTAATGGCAGCTCAGCATACCAAGCCCAACTTTAGCCAGCATCAGGTCGCTGAGTTGGTGAAGAGGCTCTTCCAGCTGACACCATCAGAAATCCGCTCTCTGCCGAGCTACGATGACCAGAACTTTTATGTGGCGGCTGTCGAGGGTGGCGAGTACGTCCTGAAGATCATGAACTCAGACGACAGTAAGAACACCAACTTGATCGAGGTGCAGACGTACACCATGTCCTTCCTAAACCAGAATGGACTTCCTGCCCAAACGGCGCTGCCTACCATCTCGGGACAGCTCATGAGCCTGGAAGAAATGGGTATGACTTCACAGTGAAGACCTGAAGAATGATGTCATGTAGCACTGTGACACAGGAATATCCTTTTATTTGGCTTAAAAGATAGATGCAGACATCTCACTCCATTCGAATGAATTTGCATCCTTAGAAGTGAGGGCACCAGCAGCCTAGCATTCAGTGCTTATCTGTCAGGTCAGTGTCTAGATGTGTGGTAGTTACCTTTATAGATTTATGGTAGTTACTTTTAAAGAGCCTCGACATGCACATGTGCAAACAAGTTTAGGTTGTATTTAGTAAAGGCTTGAGGACTTTTTAAAAACATGATGTTCAGTACACATTAGCTGTGTAATCATTAGGAAACTTCTCTAACCTTTGGCAAATTTCTATGACTTCTTTGCACAAACCTTACCTCGGGCAAGTTGTTTCAAGATTTTCAGGTTTGTATTCCACTTTGACAGGCAACTTGTTTCACACATAGGGATAAGAGTTTTCTCCTGTAGGGTCACTTAGTTGAGATTACTTAAAACGTGTATGTTTGTTCAACACAGCACTACACATATCCATGATACTAGAGTATAAACCTCCATGCATTACTGGTATGAAAAGAGACACTTGATACCTCTTTCAATTTCACAGCATAAAAAAAGAAGTCCTGGGCACATAACATATGAAGATTTTCTTCACTTTTGCTTCTTGCACAGAACATACATAATTTTTGCAAACATACTTATTTGTAATAACATTAATAGTAACATAATTAACAGGAGAGTCATTCCCAAAAAATGTCCCTCTCAATCATCATGAATGATGTCTTTGACTGCAAACAACTGCAGGCTTTTGTGGAGGGGCGGCCATTAGTATTTATTTTATTTTTAACATACATGCTGTGAAATGATCAGAATATAATGTTTTATTTCTCTGATTTACTACTTTGCTCTTAATAACTCCGCTAACTCTTTCACTTCCTCTTTAGGTTGGTCAACTACGGCTACTGTCTTTTGCCTGCAGTATTTTGAGGTTTCACTCTTAATTGTAGATCTGTTTTTTAAGGTTTTGGTACTTTATGCTGCTAGGGAGTTTAAAATAAACTAAGATTGTATAGTCTTTAGTATTGATACATTGGGTCTGCAGTAAAGCATTAATTCGGGGAGGACACGATTAGCTTCTTTGACATTTAACAGTGACAGATCTAAAACAGATAAATTCATAGTAAACCACCATTTTTATCTTGAGCTCCGATCTTATGTAATGTAGCAGATCATGACTGATTAATGTGCTCTGTAATATATCAATAAACACATGCCTTAGTACTGATAAGTGTGCTTCTGGTTAAGGCCACAACATGAAGGTTGTGCTTTATGGTTTGCTAGGAGCGGGGTTAACAGCAGTGATACTTATCATGTTTTTACCTTTGACAGATTGTGGCTATGGGTGTCAGAAGTACCTGGTGCGGCTATTGACTTATCTGCCTGGAGCTATAATATCTAAGGCTCCTCTAACACCACAGTTACTGTATGAAACCGGCAAGACAGCAGCCAGAATGGACAACATCCTACAAGAGGTATACACTGCAGAAACCCTATGAAGTTTGGCTACTCCATTGTCACCTGTAATTTTTTTAAAGATTTATTTTGGGGCTTTTTGCCTTTATTTGATAGGACAGTGGATAGAATAGGAAACAGGGAAGAGAGCTTGGGGAGTGACATGTGGGAAAGGAGCCACAGACAGGCTGGACTTGAACCTGGGCCGCCCGCTTGGAGGACTATAGACTCCTATATGGGGCGCAACCTAACCGATAGGCCATCTGCGCCCCATCACCTGTATTTCTTAAAAGGTGCACTATGGAGTTTTGATAGAGAAATGTGAAAGTCGAAGAAGTGTATAGATTCTGTGACATATGTTAACAAACTGTCCTCAGAGGAAAATGTGGTCCCTGTAAAACTGTTTAAAGATAAAATGCTACGTGAGAAGTTATGGTGGTGGGCCCGCTACAGTGAAACCTTAACTCTCCTGGTAGCTTTTTAGCTCCAGACAGTGTTCCAGGGACCCTTTTTTTCCTTTGAGTAACGTTTGTGCATTTAGTTCAGAAAATATAGCATATAATTGTTTCACTTCTCACACTTTCAAATTTCACTACCAAATCTCCATAGTGCACCTTTAAGCCAATTCCAGCATTTACCACCTTTACAGAGTAAAAAGAGCATGGTCAACACATTTAAATTCTCAGCTACTGTAACATAGGACATGTAGTTGTCTTGTAGTTGTAGTTGAAGGTGGACAATCTGAAGACCCAAGCATTGCTTTTCAAAGTTTCTCAGAGCTGAGACAAAAACACACTTTCCTATTACTAATCTCTCGTACTTTTTCCTCTGCTATCTTCTCTCCTATGTCATTATTATATTTTTTTCAGCTGGAGCACCCTCATCTGGGTTTACTGCAGAGAGAGAATTTCATTTGGAGTCTGTCGTTTGTTCCCCTCCTGGAAAAATTCATCCATGTGTTGGATGGAGATCCTCTGCAGGAAGTTGTGAAGTCTGTTATTCATCAGTTTAAAATCTCTGTGGTCCCCAAACGCTCCACTTTCCGCAAGTGTGAGTATGCTATTTACAGAGTAGATTCTCTTCTACCCTAATATATTGACCTTGTTATCATCATCTGAATGAATGCCCAATTCTGATTGGCTGCAGGGTGTTAATGTCGTCCTGACGGTTGGACACTTTCTAAGCAGTACTAATGGACTGCCTGTCTGTCCAGAGCTCTACATGAATGCACTGGATAAGTGTGAGCATATTTCTTAAACGAGTCAGCACCGTTGTTTATAACTGATGCTACTAGACACTGAGATCTGTTCTTTTTTCTGGATAGGTGAACAACGTTTCTAAGGCATCTGAACTTTACTAGATGGTGATGACTTTTTCGTGTCTTACACAAATCTCTAGGCATAACAAGAAAATGAAGCTACAGCTTGTTGAATGCATGATTTTGATTAGGGCTGCACGAGACCCAACACCTTCAAAATTTGGTCTTGAGACCAAAACCGATTTGGAGTACTGCAACACTAATTAAAGCACTTTAAACAGATAAGTGGTAGTTTTTTTTTGACACATGCTGGGATTCACATTGACATTATGTATTCTGTCCTCAGAGACTGGATATGTCCTCAGACACATGCACTTTGGTTTCAACTAAACAACACTTTCTGTCATTTTTTAAGGCATTAACCACGGTGACTTCAATGACCTCAATATTCTTGTTCAACCTGATGAGAATGACGGCTACAGGATTTCTGGCATCCTTGACTTTGGGGACATGAACAGTGGCTACTACATCCATGAGCTGGCCATCGCTATAATGTACATGATGACAGAGCACCCTAATCCCATCGAGGTGGGTGGACATGTCCTGGCGGGCTGGGAAAGTGTCTTTCCCCTAAATGAGGCAGAGAAAGACTGTCTCTTTGTGCTGGTGCTATGCCGCTTCTGCCAGTCGTTGGTTTTAGCTCGTTACTCAGTGACCTTGCACCCAGAAAATGCTGAGTATCTGATGATCTCATCCAAAAAGGGCGTCAAGATTCTCCAACAAATGTGGGAGCTCGGAAAGGAGCAGGTGGAGAAAGTGTGGTTTCAGAGTGCTGCTCAGATCAGTGACAGAAAGTGAGATATTTAGGAAGAGCCAATTACAAACAACACTCGATTAGATGATTCCACTTAGCTTTTTGTCCGAACCAAGAGTCATTCTAAGATTGCTATTTTAAAACAGTATATTGTGTTTTCTTCAAATTGAAGAATCAGAAATATTAATACTAATCTGCATCAGCGATTGGTAGCATAGAAAAATAACTGTATGAAAGTCGAAGTGTTGAACCACCTTCTGTCTGTCTTTCTCTTTTGGTCATGGTCCATTGTTGCTGGCAGCCATTACTGGCCAGGCATTACCTTTTAGAAATGGAATAATCATATTTAACAAGAGTCAAAAGTCACCAGGGATTATATAAGTCATTATAACTACAGTAAGTGCTCCTCTGAATGGTTACAGGTCACTTGGTTGGACTTTGAATTCATTTTACTACAGGTTGGATAAAGTCAGGGAGTGGTGGGCTAAAAGCAGATGAACATAATGGTCTTTTTACCCACACTGAAATGGTATGTGTGTATAACTCATAAACCGGTCTAAATGAGTGAATTGTGCTCAAATAAGAACATGCAACCAAAATGATATGTGTTGATACCAGGGCAATTCAAAACATGGAGAATAAATTAAAAAAATGAATTAAATCGCCCAAAACAAAAGGAATATTAATTTGCTGGAAAAAGATAATTTTAATGATATGAATGTAATTCAAACACCAGTTTGAACAAAGAGTAGCACAATCACAGGTTTATCTGCGCGTCCCTTTTTTTGTGGGGAAGGCAGATGTTGCGGTGGTTAAAGTTTCTTGTCTATTAACAAAGAATCAGGGTTTGATTCTCGATCGGTGCAAAGAAACAATTAGCTGCCTGTTTGTAGTTCACATAGAGTATCTTGTGCCTTGATAAGTGACAGTATTTTGGTTAGAAGACATGTTTGCTATACCCTGAGTGTTACATCTGTCTTTATACTGTTTGCATTTTATGAGATTTACACTGAAGAGAATGTAAAAGACCAAGGCTGCTTTGTGTCCTCTCTAACTTGGTTCATTCATTAACAAGCGAGTTGCATCATGTTGGCAGACAGTGCTGACATGTTTACTTAAATGCATCACATTTGTCTTGCTGAACATATATTCTATACAGTCAATACTTTGGTGCATTCAGGTTTACTTTCTGGTTTGATGTAAAATCCACATCTTTCTGGGTTCAAACGTGAACCATTTTATACCTTTATACTGCTCCAGTCTTCTCAATAAACAAAATAACACTGCCTTCATGAGTCTGTTACATTTTTTAATAACAGTATACAAGGACAACTGTTTGGTTTTGAGACTTTCTAGTCTTTTACTGTTTCTTTCAGCAAAAAACAAAACAAAACTTTTTAGGCTTGAACTAGAACATTACATAGTAGACACGTATGACTGGCTGGTAATCTGTGGAAAGAGATAACTGGAACTATGTTATAAATATGTACAGTTACTACATGGTTCTCCACTTATTTCAAAGAGTCTGTCAGCTCATCAAACTCCTGTCAAGGAAATGAGAGATCATGAGTCTAAAAAATAATCTCTATGCCCCCACATACACAGAAACATGCGTATATAGGCGCACCGTAGTTAAACCTCAGCAGTGTCTCTTTGTGGTATCTGTGATGGAAAAGAACACTGCTGCATATTTGAATGTCTCATTTCACTTTAAACAGCTTATAGACTGATTATTTGACGAGATAAACGTAATATCCACCTCATGATATCAAACGTTTAACTTGTATACTGCTCCTTTGAGCTGTTTTCATTTAGCTTCTGATCCGTAACAAGTTCATTTTTCCGTGGTTAAATGAATGTCTTAACTTTTGATCTACCAGAAGGACCTTGCTTGATTTCAAAATAAAAGCCGGTTTGAATTGAAACAGCAACTAAAGTACTCTCAGCTTAAGACAGTACAAATATACAACACTTTGAATGTTTTAAACCAAGCAGCAAAAGTTTTAACGAATACTAAAAATCACTTCAAAGACGACCATATATTCTATAAAACAGTAAAACATCTTGTGTCATTTAATTGTTTATTGCCGGTTGATCCTTAAAGGTTTACTGCACTGATACATCTCTATCACATCACAGTTACATCTTGGTGGCTCCACTAGATTCTCACACATTACTTGCAAACTCATCGTTTCGATACATAGGTAATATTTGACTTCTAGGTATATTAAAAATGAATTTCACCTTTTGAGAAATCAAATATACATTTAGAACTGTTGACTTTATCTACCCCTGTAAAATGTGATGTAATACTGCCCTCTTGTGGTCCTCATAAGCCCCTACTCCAGGGATGGGCAACTTTGGTCACAGCAAGGGCCACATTCATTTTATTCTCACTGCCAGGGGGCCAAATTGTAGGATACAAAAACGATTACAGTCAGTTATGTCTCAAATTTAACTCAACATATACCAGTGATCAAATATTATTATGGACATATCTCTGGTTTTAATGATTTCATGGCAGATTTTGTCATGTTTTCTTCATGTTTCCAATTAAATTATATGAAAAAATTGACCTGAGGGCCACGTTGAGGGTTGATGGGGGCCGCATGTGGCCCCAGGAATACCAGTTGCCCACCCCTGCCCTACTCCTATTAAGGGCAAAATAAAAATGTATGGTTTATGGTTATAAAGTATATAAAAGATGTATAAAATAAATCTCTTACAGTCAACTTCTTATTTAGTATGCTCTATTGATGAAGTAGCATTACCCCGCCTCCTGCAAACTAGCACTGGCCAGGCAGGCAGGCAAGTTTATTTATATAGCACATTTCAACAACAAGGCAATTCAAAGTGCTTCACACAAGACATCAAAAAGCATCATGACAGAGGAAAGAAAAGAAACATTAAAATAGAAAATTTAAAAATCACTAAAATGATTAAATATGAAAATATGTTCAAGTAAAAATAATTCAAATAAAATTAATTGAAGGAAAAATATAAAAAGAATTAAAAGTTACAGTGCAGAGTGGGAGATTAAAATCTTATTAAAATTGTTTAGTTAAAGGCAGCTGTAAACAGGTGAGTCTTTAACCTGGATTTAAAAGAGCTGAGAGTTTCAGCAGACCTGCAGTTTTCTGGGAGTTTGTTCCAGATATAAGGAGCATAGAAACTGAATGCTGCTTCTCCATGTTTGGTTCTGACTCTGGTGACAGACAGCAGACCTGTACCAGACGACCTGAGCGGTCTGTATGGTCCGTAGTTAATCAGGAGGTCACTAATGTATTTTGGCCCTAAACCATTAAGCGCTTTATAAACCAGCAGCAGGATTTTAAAATCTATTCTCTGACAGACTGGCAGCCAGTGTAAAGACCTCAGAACTGGACTGATGTGATCCATTTTCTTGGTTTTGGTGAGGACTCTAGCAGCAGCGTTCTGGATCAGCTGCAGTTGTCTGACTGATTTTTTAGGCAGACCTGTAAAGACACTGTTACAGTAATCAAGACGACTGAAGATAAAAGCATGGACAAGTTTTTCCAGGTCCTGCTGGGACATGAGTCCTCTAATTCTTGATATGTTCTTCAGGTGATAGTAGGCTGATTTTGTAATTGTCTTGATGTGGCTTTTAAAATTTAGGTCTGAGTCCATCACTACGCCCAGATTTCTTGCCTGGTCTGTGGTTTTGAGTTTTACTGACTCAAGCTGCGTGCTGACTCTTAGTCGCTCCTCCTTTGCTCCAAAAACAACAACCTCGGTTTTGTCTTTGTTCAGCTGGAGAAAATGTTTGCACATCCACTCATTGATTTGCTCTATGCATTTACCCAGTGCTTTGATAGGACCATGATCTCCTGGCAACATTGTAATGTATATTTGTGTGTCGTCTGCGTAGTTATGATAACTTATTTTATTGTTTTTTATAATCTGAGCTTGTGGGAGCATGTAGACGTTAAACAGAAGAGGCCCCAGGATGGAACCTTGGGGAACTCCACAAGTAATTTTTGTTTGCTCAGATTTGAAGTTACCTATAGACACGAAGAAGTCCCTGTTCTTTAGGTAGGATTCAAACCAGTTTAGTGCTGTGCCAGAAACTCCAACCAAGTTTTCCAGTCGGTCGAGTAATATATTGTGGTCAACTGTGTCAAACGCAGCACTGAGATCAAGTAAAACTAAGACTGAGGTTCTGCCACTGTCTGTGTTTAAACGGATGTCATTAAACACCTTAACCAGAGCTGTCTCAGTGCTGTGATTTTGTCTAAAACCTGACTGGAAGACATCGAACCAGTTGTTTAATGTTAAGAAGTTATTTAACTGTTGAAAAACGGCTTTTTCGATTATTTTACTTAAAAAAGGAAGATTTGATATAGGCCTGTAATTGTTCATTATTGACTTGTCTAGATTGTTCTTTTTTAATAGTGGCTTGATGACTGCCGTTTTCAGGGCCTGTGGGAAGACACCTGAGGAAAGAGACATGTTTACAATTTGTAACAGATCTGGGGCCATGACTTGGGAAACTTTTTTGAAAAAACCTGTTTGCAGAATATCAAGACAGCAGGAGGAGGAATTTAGTTGTTGTATAATGTCCTCCAGGTTTTTAAGGTTGATTTGATTAAATTGTGTCATGGTGCTTAAACTGGTTTTAAATGGACACAGCACATATCCTGATCCTGATGTTGAGTTACTGACATTTTGTCTAATTTTCTGGATTTTTCCAGTAAAGAAGGTGGAAAATGTATTACAGGCCCTTGTGGAATGAAATTCAGATGCTACTAACACAGGAGGGTTTGTTAGCCTGTCCACAGTAGCAAACAGGGCACGAGCATTATTATTGTTTCTAGTGATGATGTCAGAGAAGAAAGATTGCCTTGCATTTCTCAGTTGTGAATTATAAACGTGAAGTCTCTCTTTGTAGATGTCATAATGAGTCTGGAGATTAGTTTTACGCCACCTGCGTTCGGCTTTTTGACACTCTCATTTTCCGTCTCTTACCAGTGTCGAATTTCTCCATGGAGATTTTCTCTTACCAGAGACAACCTTCACCTTAGTGGGAGCAATTGAATCAATAACATTTGTGATTTTAGAATTGAAGTCATCCACCAACTCACTCACTGAGCCACAGGACAGGGCAGGTGTGGAAGAGAAAACCTGGTTAAAGATTTCACTGGTGTTTTCAGTGATACACCGTTTTGTGATCACTTTTGTTTGAATACTTTTGTACACTGCGATAGTACTCTCAAATAAAACACAGGAGTGATCAGAGAGGGCAACATCTGAAACAACAACCTTGGAGATGTCCAAGCCCTTGGAGATGATTAAGTCCAGAGTGTGTCCTCTATTGTGTGTGGGCTCTGTCACGTGCTGAGTCAGCCCAAAGCTATCAAGAGTGTAACACAGTTCTTTAGTCCCTCTGTCCTGGGGGATATCAACATGGATGTTAAAATCACCAACAATAATAACACAGTCAAAGTCAATACAGATCACAGACAGCAGTTCAGTGAAATCATCGAAAAAGTTTGCACAGTTTTTAGGTGGCCTGTAAATATTTAGGAACATGGCTCGGGGGTTTGACTGAAGGGCCACATATTCAAAAGAAGCAACATTTCCAAAAGATGACTGCTTACATTGGAATGAGTTATTAAACAAAACTGAAACTCCTCCTCCTCTCTTATGCACTCTGGCCTCGCCTATGAAACTGAAGTTGGGAGGAGTTGACTCGATAAGAACAGCTGCACTGTTGTTTTGGTCTAACCAAGTTTCAGTTAAAAACATAAAATCAAGCTTGTGCTCAATAATGCTTGTGATCTAATGTTTAGTAGAGCCAGCTTTAGGGTCCTAGAAGCTACATCTGCTAAATGTTTTGGGACAGGTTGTGAATCAAAAGGAATAGATGCTAAGTTTGACAAGTTTGCAAAATCACATAACTGCCTTTTGTTTCTTGGCAGAGTCCCCTCTTTTCCTATAATCACAGAGATTTTCGGAACCTACTGACGTGCAGGGCCCCGGCTTATCCTGGAGAGAGTCATGATTACTGATATCCTTGCAGCCTGGACCCAAAACACATCAGTTTGACCTTGTAACGTTCTGCATTTCATCCTTATCAAGCTGAGGAGACAAAACATGATTCACCCGCGGAGGGACATGGGGGGGGAGGGCGCCGTGGCACTGGTTGTCATTAATAATAATAATAATAATAATAATACATTTAATTTAGAAGCGCCTTTCAGGTCACTCAAGGACACTTTACAATTTAAAACAAGAGCAAACAAATAACAAAACCATTAAAAGTGCAAGTAAAAACATCATGACAACTACAGTGAGAATGCTGTCCTGAAAAGGTGGGTTTTGAGAGAGGATTTGAACTGAGGGAGGGAGTCGATATTTAGGATGTCAGATGGGAGTGAGCTCCAGAGTTTGGGAGCAGAGCGGCTGAAAGCTCTGCTCCCCATGGTGGTGAGCCGGGCAGAGGGGACAGTGAGGTGGATGTCAGTATTCTTTACCTTTACAGCTTCAGGCTCACAAATCCGAACTGTTACATTCATGGTTTATATTTCCTTGTGGCTTTTCACAGAAAGGATTAAAAAAGATGAATTCTATCAGCAAAGACACCTTGTGAAACATAATATTAATTGATTTTAATTAAAAACTTTAAATGCTGAATATGTTTACCCTTGAACATACTTTATAGTGGAATAGTATATATATAATATATATATACATATAATAGTATAGTGGAATGTTTGAATACACAAATTTAAAGTTCACTTTGCTTGAGGGTGGTAATCTAGTTGGACTGGATTGTCTACAGAGTGTAAAGCCAATAGCAAAGCTTGAAAGAAACTCTAAAGTGACAGCCCCTCAACTCCTCTTGCACACTCTCTGCAGAAAGACGATGGGTAAGCAAACTAATATTCTGTTAAATTACTGAGACAAAATATCTTTCAAAACCTTATTTTATCATTCATAAATATTCTAATTTATTTTTTAAATGAATATCCGATTTACAATGAGGGTTTGTAGGACTCCAGCTTTTAAAACAGTTTATATAATTCACTGACTGGTTAAAAACAGCTGTGAGAATATTTTAGGATATCGTATGAGCTTTGTGAGTACTGGACTATTTAATTAAGAGAAGAGGCGGGAAAAACAGCATGACACAGTTTTGAGTAAAGCCCTTTATATGTAATGTCTTGCACTTTAAAGGTACAGTATGTAGAATTGCATGCTAATGTTTACATTAAAATATCTAACTTAAATTCAAAATGGACTAAACCCATGTTATATATTTTTTAGTTGAGTACTTACATCACCTCAAATATTTCCAAAAGTTATCAAAGCCAGAGAAATCCATAATTTTATAGTTGTAACGGACCGTGTCTTGTAGGCGGCCGCCATGATGAGCCGCCACGATAGACAGGAAATGTTGATCGTTGTCAAGGAAACACCGGATGTTACGTCAAAGACCGCTGCATAAGCTAGCGCTAGCTGCTACTGAAAGCTGCTGTTCTGTCGCTGTATGTGCTGCTGTGATATAAAACGTCATGTAAATTATACTTGGATACATCGTCAGTACACATATTGTCTTTCTCAGGTTGGTTTCGCCCGTTCGTATTGATTCATTCGTTTTTACTCCCATAATACACCGCAAGCCTCGACGTCATCTTTTGTTATTGTTTTGATTGAGAGCCCCCTAGCGGCAGATTTAAAATAATGTACGTTTAAGACACGTTTTTTTTAAATTTAACTTCATTCATTTATTCATAACACCAATACATGACATGTGGGGATTGCTTTAGAGCTTCTCATACGTAAATGTTCAAATTCAATCATCAAAAAATAAGGAGCCAAAGCCACAATGGTTCATCCCAGCTTGTTGCTGAGAGTTGATATTTTGTAGGCCTGGTACTACATGTTTGTCTTTGTTTAAGGAACTTAAAAAAAGGATTATGTTAAATTGTATTGACATCCTACCCTTGTGTGCAGATAATGAATCACCTGTCAATTCAAGGCCTGAATTCAGCCTGCAGGAAGCTACTAAACTAGCACTGCTGCATTATGGAGTCACTGTTACTAAGATCTCCACCCTGCCTAGTTATATGGACCAGAACTTCCTGGTGATGGATGAACCAGGTACCAGGTACGTCCTGAAGATCATGAACTCAGAGGAGAGTAAGAACACCACCCTGCTGGGGCTGCAGACCCTCGCCATGTCCTTTCTACGCTGTCATGGAATTCCTGCTCAGACTGCTGTTCCCACGACGACGGGGCAGCTCATGACTATGGAGGAAACAGGTTACAGCAGATTACATTTTTTGTAGTCAGGGTTTTAGTAAAAAAAAAATATATATAAAGTTGATATGAAAAATAATCTGTATCCTGATTAGTCGTATCTTGCCTGTACAGTTGGTAAGAAAAGTTGAACAATCAGTCCTTTGTCCTTGTAAAAAATGTATCAGGTTTGTGCTGCTTTCTCAAGCAATGTAAGACATGTTGCCTCCTGCTGCTGATGCTATGCATCATATATTCCCTGAGTACACTGATGGCCTCAGGGAAGCAGAATTTCAAGTCAGGGAAGGTCACATACACACACCTGTTAAGAGAAAGTGAAGTTTAGCTTAGCAGTTCAAAACTGGTAAGTTCTATCAATATAGTATTGGTTAGACAAGATAACGGAGGTTTTGGTTAAATGTGAGTGTAGGCAGGGGTAGTAATTTTCATGGTACTATTAATAGTATTTTCATCATTAGGTGCCACAGTAGAGTGTTAAAGCGCACGAGGTGAGTTGTCAGAAAGACTTGATAGCCAACTTCAAGAGGCATGGGAATGAACAGATCTAATTGAGTTTGCGTGCCATGGTGTCATTTCAGGATGCATGAGAAACTGGAACTAACTGAAACTATAGCTGCTTTGGGCAATGACAGAAAGATGTAGTTAGACTAGAAATGTGGGTTTACTCAACAAGATAGCGGTCGGTTTAGTTTGATAATTGTTCCTAACACATCCCACCTACCTATATACTAAAACTCCTCCACATGGTCCTTGTGGTCTGGACCAGCTTCTGGTGTGAACCACCAGAAACTAGTCAGAAGTCTGACTTTCAACTTAGAATTCTGAGAAAGAAGTCAGAATTAAAATGATGAAAAATATTGCTGCATTGAAATAAATATTTTTTTCTTTCTTACCCATTTTACATTTTTAGACTGTGGACATGGGGCTCAGACCTACTGTGTGAGGTTGATGACCTATCTCCCTGGAAAAACCATTGCACAATCTCCAGTCAAAACGCAGGATCTTTATCATGTTGGCAAGTTGGTGGCCACCATTGATACGACATTGCAACAGGTAAGGTCCCAAAGGTTAATGGAGCAATATGTAAGCTATCTACTGAATTAAATCATAAAATTACCTCACTATATCATCATACATTAAAGAAGCATGCTATGTTAAAGTGCTGGCGCACTGTCAACAACACAGCAGCCAGTATGACCACATTCTAAGTTTTGTTTCCAGTCTGGAATGGTCTGTATTTGTTTTGACCAGATAAAGGGGGGTGGTTTTATGGCACCCCTACACAACAATTTTGGACGTCCCTGTAATTGCCAGGCAAACCAACAGGTGTTGCTGCGATGGAAGTGGGCAAGCAAACTGGTTCAGATATTACTGATTCTATCCAACCTAAAAAGCCCTAGAATGAATTTTTCTCAAGAGCTCCACAACCAGAAATGTGGTAGGATAAATATTGGAAATGCTTTTGAAAAACAGAGAGAGGTTAGAACGCAGAAAGATTTCAAGACTGACATAGAGCTGTCTAGACCCTGAAGCTTCCGTGTCTGCGACATGTTAACCCGCATGCACATCGACTCTAGGGAGGAGGGGGCAGGGGAGAGACAGCTCTTTCCAATGTTTTGAATTTGGACTGCAGTACCCATTTTGAACGCTATGTGTCAGAGTTATACATTGCTACTTTAAACTCATCAAAAGACATTTTGGAGCGTTTAGATGATGCAGAAGATCTCAAGCTGCAGATGCACTAATGTAAGAACTTCATGCAGTGTTATGTCCGGTCAAATTTGCCACACCACCTCTACAGAGATTTTATGTAACATACATGTACTGTATAAAGCTCATCTTATTATTGAATTCTGCCTCTGATTTGCAACAAACTATAGATGCATATTCCAGCTATTAAAAAATTGTGAACAAAATGAATTGCAAAAAAAATAAATAAAATAAAACATGTTATTTTTTTAGCTGGTGTCTCCTAACCTGGATGTCTTAGAAAGAGATGGAGTACTTTGGAGCTTGTCTAATGTTCCTCACCTGGAGGGTTACCTGTCAGTGATGGATGGAGATCCCCTGCAGAAAGTTGTCAAAGAAGTCATAGAACAGTACAAATCACATGTTCAGCCCAAAATCAACACCTTCCAAAAAGGTAATAAGACTACAGTAAATTACTGATCTTCTGTTTTACTTTTCCTCTACTTTTAAACTTTGTCTGTGATTCTGCTTATTTTGCAAAATTGTATTTCTCAGTTATTTGCTAACAGGTTAAGAGGCTGCATGCTAAGTGAGCCCAGTATACTCTAACAGAGACTTTAATTTGGTACTTTCTTGTTTTACATTTATTTTCATTGGAGGTCGTGGTTGAAAGGCAAAGAGCGAGGTTGACTTTCCATCCTTTTATCCTTCATTTTAGCAGCACTTTTCCTCTAACAAAGTCCTTATTTTTTATATGTCTGTTTCATATTTCAGTTTTTATATTTATATTTCTGTCTTATTTCTGCCAGTAACTTAATAAGCCCAGATTGAAATATCCAAACAGCTATTCAAAAAAATGGAAAGCAACTGTCTTGGTGATAAAACGATTTTTTTTCTCTCTAGTCACCAAGAGGTTAAAATTTGTCTGAGTTTTCTTGAATGTTGTGTATGGATATGAAACTTGGATCACATAATCATGTCCTCCTTTGAATTATTTGACATTCTTTTTGGGGAGGCACCAACATTTGGGGCCTTAGTGTACAATTGTTAAGAAATTCGGTGAGGACATTTCTGCTTTCCTTAGGTGTTGTTTACACTTAGCAAAAGTTAACATACAGCACGCCTGAGTCTTTTAGCTTCCAGCACTGACAGATACATGCTAATAATAGTTATTTAAAATGAATCATAATCAATGGCTTTAATTTGGTCTACCTACACCAAGTAAAAGGTCAGTGTGATTACCTTAAACAAACACAGTATTTCCCTGCTGTACATTTAAAGGCACTAAGTGCTTCTTCATTGTCCCTTTCAAAGGAATAATACATGGAGACTTGAGTGACCAGAACCTTCTTGTCACACCTGTTGACAGCGGGCATCATGAGGTGTCAGGCATCCTGGACTTTTCTCTGCTCATGAACGGATGCTATGTGTTTGAACTGGCGATAACAATCATGTACTTGATGCTGGAGAACCCATGTCCTTTGGATGTAGGTGGAGCAGTGTTAGCAGGATGGGAGAGCATTATGCCGCTCAACAATGATGAAAAGGATTCCCTCTTCCTTCTGGTGCTCGGTCGCTTCTGCCAGTCTCTGGTTTATGGAAGGTATAATGCCAAAAAATACCCAGACAACAAGGAATATCTCCTGACTACGGCCAAAAGTGGGATTCGGCTTGTCACTAATCTCTGGAAGATGGGCAAGACAGAAGTGGAGAGGAAATGGTTCACAGACGCCAGCACGTTCACAGTCAGTTAATAAAGAAATGTTCATCAAGTGAAAGAGAGTAACGATTTTTGTTCACAAAGCATTTCTGAATTTTAACAAATTAATTTGCTGTGGAAAGCTGTGAAAGCTTAAAAAAAATGAAAGATGAACACTAGATGGAGACATGCTCCCACTCATGCCTTATTCTGCAACTAATCAGTAATTCACACTCACATTCCGGCCTCAAGACCTTTAAATCCTTACAAAATTCAACCTGATTTTTTTTTAGAAGTGTCATGTGAGATTTGGAGGAATCTCATTGTGTAGTTGTGAAAAAGTATGTGAAACAAAGCTTACATCCTTAAAATTGTAAAATAAAGTATCCCAACACTACACCAAGACAAATTCCTTGTATGTGTAAATGTACTTGGCAATAAACCTGATTCTGATTCTGATTCTGATTCTGATTCTGATTCAATGGGACATTAGTCACAACCGGGCTCAACAGTACGAGACAAATGAGGGAGACCAGAGTGAGAAGACTGTGCAGGTCTTCCTTATAGGCCGCCTGAAACCAGCCTACTCATGTGTGCTGCATTACAGAGTCTTTTTAGACTCTACCCACATTAACCGACAATTAGGAAAACAGAGGGGAAGAACAAACAGGTAGTGGAAAATGCTCGATTAGCTTCTTTTAAACAACAGGGACCGAATATATGACTGATTTTAAAAAAAGGGACGTGATACCAATACAGTATAGGCAAACATTAAGAAAAGACAGATGTAGTTAAAGACACAAAAAAACATTAAAAGAACAATGGAGTTAAAATTCAAGTAAAATCTGGAAAGGCTCTGAAATAAAAATAATGTTTGAGAAAGGATTTATGAAAGATTACTGACTCAGCTGAACAGATTTTTTTTATGAAGGATTTAGGAAATCAACACATGCTCTGTCCCTTTAAGTTTTCAGCCTTGCATTTGCAGAGAAAAGACCTCTACCTGAATATTTACATATACTCATCAGCTCGTATACAACAGGTACTCTGTGGCCATGTGAGGTCATGTTTATGTTTCAAATAAAATACCTGGCACCTAAATGCAGGACTGTAAACAAGAGTGTGATGCTTGAAGTAAAATACACTACTGCCAATGAAAGATTCACCATAACATATTATTTTCTTTCTCTTTATTTTACCTCTAAATGTAACTGTGCTGTAAGAATCTCAGACACTAACTCCATCACACGTCCCTCACATGCATACACCTTGCCTACATTTACACAATTTAACCCTCCCACCTCAAAGGCACCATCTGCCCTCTGCCCCTACTGCACCTCTCAACATTTACTTCCAGTCATGCAGAAAAAGTCACGGTGTGCGTCTGTGAATGTCTGCCTGTGTTCATGTTTGCTCTATGTTTCGCTGTAATTCTCCGGCATGCAACCCAAAGAGGCATCTGAGCCTTTGCACTGTTTCCCCTCCCTTAACTGCACCGGAGTCCCCCCCCCCCCTTACGCTTTCTCTCTCTTTAGTCTTTGTAACACTTTAAAAATCTGTGTTCCACGAATTATAACGAGAATGAAAATGGCAGAACTCAAAGGACTAAGCTTAATACACCAACACCACTTATCAGTGCCATTAATCCTCTTGGCATTTCATAAAAGAGCACCAGTTCTACACAGCACCTTTCATTATAATACAGCAGATACATTTCATTTACACTCCATAGACCACCAATCATTTTCCTGTTTAAAAAAAAGGGCTTCATCCCATTGTCAGGCCTCTTGGAGATGTTTTTTTTTCTATACTCCCCCAACTTTTAAAAATCAAGTCATCAAGATGCAGAAGTGAGAAATGACATAACACAAAGGCATCATCTGCAAATCAACTTAGTAAGAAAATCATTTATAGCAGTAATGTCTGCTGCACTTGAATGTCTAAAATGTTGACATCTTCTAGATCAATTGTCTTAACTTGAGATGGTGACTCATCAGTCTCAAAGTCTACTATCATTACAGGGCTATACATTGCTTAAAATCCTGATGTAATTGCTTACAGTTTTTACAAATGTAATACTAATCATAAACATTTTCATCCAAACAGTACGCATGTTTCGTGTAGAATATTGTCACATATTCTTTCCCTTTTTTTTTTTTCAGGATACACAAACAAGAGCAATAAAAGAAGCTGCTAGAGAAAAAAACGTTTGCCTCCTTTTCTCAAACAGTGTTGGGGGTCAGTCATGAGGAAGTTTCTGCAAAAACAAACAACAGTTTAAGAAATGTTTTTTTTTATTTTGAAATATATACAGAGGTAATTGGAGCCATGTCTGTACCAAAGTGCACCATCACCAGTTTGATCCAAAAGACATACGGCATCCAATTATTGTCAGGGTCCAATAAAGCCAATCAAAGTATTCTATTTTGGGGAGAAATAGATATGTTTTATGTCGTTTTCTTTGTTTTGGCATTCAGTTAACTTTAGATTTCCGTCCATTTAACAAAACTGCCAATAATAATATGAATCCTGAAGCAGCCAGTCCAGACGTACGTGCAGCAACAACACAAACAGCAACAACACAAACTCCAGGAAAAAGAAAATTCATTAATAATCCACTTTTAGTTTGCATATATTTCACTTCCTCCATCATTGTGGAAAAAATGCTTACCTTTGTCTCTGCTTGCGTATTCATTTCATTAAAAAGACCTGTTAGTGTCAGTCTATATAATGGATTAAACAGACGCAGGAGTCTTGGCTGTCTTGCCTGGCCGATACAGCTGCCAAGCTGACCTGTTAGGACTAATTTAATTCATGGATCCCTGACAGACTCTTGTGTACTAATGCATATTAGCCTAATGCCTGCACCATCTATAGTGGCCAAGATGTCAGAGTTTGATACAAGGCTAATGGGTGTCTTTGTGTTAACACATTTGTTCTTCAGCTGTTATATTTGGTGGCAGTTTGGTAAGGTCTCGATCTAAAGGGTTTTAAACACACAATGTTTGTCCATTACCTAATGAGATTGAATTCTTGGCTTGTAGTTACCAATATTTATAGAGCAGATTTTCTGACTTAGATGCCATTATTCTCTCTCTTTCTCTTCTCTGTATTATGAAATTCTCTCATAACTTTAAATGTAGTGGCTTAATTTGAACTCAAGAAGAAAGAATACCTGAACAATAAAAGTCACCTCTAAAGTGTGACAAGTGACAACTCTCTCACAGAATCATAATCACAGCGGTGTCTGTGTGAGAACAAAAGGGAAGCTGCTCACAATCAGGAGTAAAGCCGAAGAGGAGACACAGGCCATAATTAGTAAGCAGTCAGTGACTCTCCCAGTCTTATCGGTTTGTTTCAGAGCGTCTGGGCTCTGCAGACAGATGCTGGCTTCAGTCTTCTATCAAAAAATGTCCCCCATCAAACTCACCAATGGGAGAGCAAAAGAAAGCCATCAGCATGAATTCATTAAAACTTTCACACGTTCTCACATGGTGTGTTTTTTTTTTCTGTGGATGTCTCTACGTTTGCTATAACAAGCATCATGCCGGCCTATCTGCACAGAACAGGTGGGAAGCACAGTGGCCTCTCAAAGATCGGACATTAGGGAGGCGCTTACAGAGAGGTGGCTAATCGATTGGACAGACTGGATTTACAAAGATGACTGAGTCACAGGGTGACTGCAGAGGCAAAGTATAAGAACTCTCTCTGAGGTGTGTCTGCCTGTGTGTGTGTGTGTGTGTGTGTGTGTGTGTGTGTGTGTGCGTGTGTGTGTGTGTGTGTGTGTGTGTGTGCGTGTGTGTGTGTGTGTGTGTGTGTGTGTGTGTGTGTGTGTGTGTGGGAGGAGGAGGAGGAAGGTGTCTGATTCCTCTGAGAGACTACCAGAATTATCCCAACAAGACACTTTTGAAGTAGCTTTCATGCTTAAGCAAGTGAGAGGAAAGCTCCTTTTTTTTGTTATATACAATCATGCAGAATAGGATTTTTTTTTAAATGGTTCAAAGTTACTTCGGAGGAATTTGATCATTTAATCAAAAGTTTAAAAAATATGAACTGGGGACCACCATTGTTCCTGGAAGTGGCATTAGAACAGCATCAAAGAACACAACAGCACAAACAGAAACGTTAGAAGCAGCACACGCGTAATCTCTTAAACTATGTGTTTGTTTGTATTTTCACAATAATGGATAAGATATGCTATATTACATTTTTTATATGTTTTTGGAATTGACAAAAGATGATCAGAATGAAACATCCTTCATCAGAGTTAGACAGAAAGAGAGTGAAAAAGAGAGAAACACAGATGGCCTTACAGAGGACAACTTGACTTGACCTTCTAGGAACTTTAACTTTATTATTTTTAGAGCCCAAATTCCTTCTTTTTTTTTTACATCCAATTTCCAGACTCATGTAACAATGCTCTTAAAACCTGACAGAGGATTTTATTACTTAAGTTTCTTCTGGGATGATGGCATATAGGGTCGATGGAGTGAAATGTCTTGCCCCCAAGTATCTGCAAACTGTTGGCACATGGAAAGGTTAACTTGGCATTGATGACAGTTTGATTTGTAGGCTAAACGCACACATTAATATTGGCTGTCATCCAAATTAGTTCTTTGTAAGGATGAAAAACTTAAAGACTTTAACTATAAACTTTTCAGCAACAACTCTAATAATGCTCTAAACCATCGCTTTAGCTACTGGAAAAACAACAACAAAGGGCACTATAAGTACTTCTTCCCCAACTTTTTCTGTCCTGTGATTCACATTCTCTGACTTGATGGAGTTGTGATCTTGTTCCTCCCACACAGAAAACATATGGATGAGTATAAAAATCTTCACCAGGTCTGACACTTTAAGAAAGTTTTAAACACCCCCACATGGCCCAAAGCAGCACAATGGACACGTCACTCTAGGGTTAACTCTTGTCAATTTCGTTTCATGAAAAATCGAATCTGACTGCACTGCAGCACTTGCAGTCTAACTTAACATGTGGTACTGCAAACACGTTGCAGTAAAACAAACATTTACATATTTCTGATCTAAATCTAGTTAAGAACTAAACAAAGAACAAAATCGATTCTGATTCCGAGTTTTATCTTGAAAGACGCCATGAAAAGATTAAGCAGCATCATCCACAACAACGTTTCTATTTGGTTCTAGCTGAGTGGTGGAACACTGAAAGAAAGACGAAGTGTTTGGTGTTGGTTTCTATCAGTGCCATGAAAGCCATGATGTAAACTCTGCATTTACAGGCTGGACATTGTTCGTAATAATGGTCACTCGTGTACTACTTGTAGAAAGCAATGTGGCGTTTTCAGCTGTTACTCTCATTTACATTCATATATATGGGTGGACCTTAGCTAAACATTTACCCTCTCGTGTATACTGTAATGCATACTGTAGATACTTTATACAGGGAAATGCTTGACCTGTATGTTAGTAGTAGTAGTTTGTAGACCATCTTCAGTTACCCTTTTTAACACTAGTAAGTATACAGCTCACAGACTATTTCCCAACCCCTGCTTACCTATGAAGGTTTAAAAGGAGATTCACACTGTTCTGTCAAGAAAGGTGAAATGAACAACAATGGCAAGGTCATTAGTAATAACTTCTCACGATAATGCAGTGATGCACAAGCAATAGCAAGATGTGGTGTTTGGTGTCATTACATGTAAAAATGCATCCATCAGACTACAGCCAACCATTGTCAAAATTTGAGAAGGCCTACTTTATTGTCTTATACATTCAGTTACAGGACCAGACTCAAAGAAGAAAGAAAGAAAAGATTCACAACTTTTTAAAACTAATTTACTAATTTTCCTTATAACTTCGAACAAGATTGGAGAAACAAGTGTAATCAAACTGACAAAAAGACAAATCCACTCAGACAGTATGCTTACATTCCCCTCTAAACACTGTTCATTTCTCTGTCTGATGCTGACATGATATGCCCAGCACAGCTCACAGAGCGCCATAGGTAAAGTGACACAATACCTAATATGTCCAAGATGAGACAAAAATGAAAATTCGGAGGAGACAAATGTCTGTTACATAAGAGGGCAGATGCATAGTGGAGAGAGAGAAAGTGGAGAAGTGAAAGACATGTGTACCATCCTATATCCTCCAGAATTGCAGATCATTAACTAGCTTGTCTCAGGCAGTTTAAGCCAGACTACGTAGGAGGAGAAGGGCCTCTTCTTTTCTTGACATTTCTCAACCCTGTAGAAGAAGCACCATCATTTGTAGAGTTAGAAGGTCTCGGAAAGTTGTTTTTACAAATTGATGTTTTCTCGGGGCAGAAGAGTTGCTGTTTTTGATTGCCACCATGTTAACACACAAACAACCACTGAATGCTGAATATTTTAAGTTAAATGAAAAAGTGTAAAATACTATAACAAAAAGTATTTAAGGACTCAATGGTAGCAAACCTGAAATGAAAAGTGCATGTTAAAAAAGATCGGTCTTGTTGAGAGTGTTTTAAACTGTTAAACTGGTCCAGGTGGAACTAAGTGATCTATTGCTGATTTAACATTAAACCTTCACCCTCAAAGCAACAGGTAACCATAGCTGTCAGAAATATGTAGTGGTGTTAAGTTTTAGATTTCTATATGCACTGTTGTGGAGTACAGAGTTGTAGGATAAGTTTAATACTGGAGTAAAGTCTAAGTACCTTGAAATTGTGCCCCATACATAGACTGTATAAAACGTGGACATAGTCTCAGTGATGTCACCTCTTACTGAATGTGAAATTTGAAGCCTAATGATAGCAGTTAATATTAAAGATGCTGTCTCAAACCTAACTTTAAGTCCACCTTTGAAAAAAAGGGTAAAGTTAAGGCGAGCACTAGGCCTCCTGGCAAACAACTTTATCGGTCGAACCTCTTATACTTTATACATTCTAAACAAATGAGTAATAAAAAATGTCCGACCCTGTGTGCTGATAAAGACATAAACTATTCAGACCAACATCATTTTTTGTAACAGGCTGTAAACAGGTTTATTTCTGCTGTCAAAATGAGCATTTTAACATCAGTGACTTTCTGGCTCTTTGAGCCAGCCTCAAGTGGACACTCAAGGAATTGCATTATTTTGCACTTTTGCATTAGCTTCATTTTTCAACACTGGTTGTTGCTGCTTAGCCCCATGTCTCATGGATGAGTCATTACAACAAGACCAGGGTTAGATTCCATTCAGGGCCTTTTGCTACTTGGAATCCCCCCTCTCGCTCACCAGCACTTCCCGTCACATGTATTCCTGATCTGTCTAAGTCAGAAGAAGCCAGAAAAGTCCTGAACTTTACATTATTTCTTTCCAAATTCCGCAAGTTAACCTGGGTTGTGAAGTACTTGAACTTCCAGTGTGGGTCAGTGTGCGAAGGCCCACGGGGCTAACAGTACATTAAATGTAATGAGAAAATACGGGGACTTTGTTTTCTAGTTTGTGGAGCTGATTAATTTAGTCTTGTTGTCACAGCTGTTTCTCTGTTTCTGTAAAGAACTTGTTTTATTGTTCCTCCACCTCAAGCCATCCTGTCTTTTTTATTGAACACATTATTTGCATCTGTTTAATGTCATGAGATGAGCTGTTAGTACGTCAAATCAAAAAACCACCTGGAGAACTAATAAAGTCATTCACAGAAAAGTTCAATCAAACAAAGTCAAGCTTGATGGAGTTATCTTACATCGAGTATATTTTGTCTTTCGTAATAAATTGTAACATGAGTTGTTGGCCATCCAGCAGGACAGATTGCACAAATCAAGCACAGTTCATCACATGTAACTTAGTTTGTGTATTTGTGGGTTTGGAGGTGCCGTAGGTGGCTGTGTGTGTGGGTGAGCATAATAGAGTGGGTGTGTTTGTATGTTTCAATACCATGTGAGCGCAGTCTGGACAGAACGACAAACATACTGTCATTCAGCCCAAGAGCTTTAGTATGTGATTGCATATGAATAAACTGGAAATAATAAACATTAAAACAGAAGAGTAGCAACACTAATCCAAAAAGTTCTGGGAGAAAAGTACAAGTCAGTGTCTTCCCTGATTAAATTCGACAGTGGAGAGTGTGTTTATCTCCCTCCCTTTATAAACATTTGACATCCATTAAAATGAAAGTTAAGAAACTAAGAGAGACGCTAAGGGGGAAAAAGAGCTATTTGACTGAAACAATAAAGTAATGTAAAATTGTGCAGGGTGGCAGGAGTAGTTAAGCCATCAGAGAGCTTTTCCATCACAGGCCCTCTGTTTTTAGATATAATGTGCTTTTAATTCAACATGTAATTTCCAGTAATTTTGCAAAATCTCCTCGCTCTTTGAGGGCAGAAATTGAGGTGACTCAGGGTTGATTCTTGTATCCCAGCTGTTGGTGAGATTGAGGAAACGGAATTAAAACACTCTACTTTTGTCCAATATTGTTCATTCATTTCCTTAATAATAAAGAACATAATGTTTTGATTCTTCTCAGTATTAATATGGGGATATAAGATAGTTACACCCAGGACATGTGCTTCTGATAAGAGTCTTGATTTGGTTCTGTGAAGTCTGGCTGTGTATAATTGTGGACTGACAAAGTATGTGTGCATGTGTTTACAGAAAGATAGACTGTGAGGGAATGACACTGGAGACAGAGTTGGAAAAAACACGCCACCAGTGGGGGGGAAAAGATGGCAAGAGATCAGGTGAAAAAGAAGAGGGTGAGTGGGAGGTGTGGACATCTAAATTCTGAATCACTATGAATGAGTAAGGGGATCAACTTGACCTCTGATGACCCTTCACACCCAACTACGTGATGCAAAGTCCCAAACGTCGGTTGCTGGCCTCCATCGCGTTTCTTTTCGGCCAACAACAGAAAATACGACGTACCCGTGAGGCCCTGCTGCAAACTGTAGCCCAGATCAGTCAGCCTCGTCTCCACAGCACCCTCTGAACTACAAATAATGTCCGTCATATCATACTGTATGGGTGTTAAGAGAGTTTTCTATTACATTAAGTGGAAACACATTGAGGTAGATGTCAATAGTGGGATCACAATTTCATATGAATTACGCAAAAGTACAATAAATCATAAAGAAAACATGTTTGTCATGTTGTGGTTAAGTTGCATTAGTGAACGATGAATAATGTCCCCTAAGATACGCCACAAAGTTATCATAGTTACAGAAATCTTCGCCACTCATTTAACAAAAAAAAAAAAGTTAATGAGAAAAAAAACAAAAGTTACTGATGTAATTGGACTCAACTAAATGCACTTTAAAAGCACCAAAACAGTAATCAACTTAGAAATGTTTTAATACTTAAATCTACATCCATCCATTATCGATACCGCTTTTCTCGTTGGGGGTCGCGGGGGGGCTGAAGCCGATCCCAGCTGTCATTGGACAAGAGGTACACCCTGGACTGTTCGCCAGTCAGCTACATTACAATATGATACAATTTAAAACGATATGAGACATGATGACGATGATAATTTGATGATGATGATGATGATGATATGATGCTTTTTGATGTCTTGTGTAAAGAACTTTGAATTGCCTTGTTGTTGAAATGTGCTATATAATTAAACTTGCCTTGCCTTGCCTTGCCTTGATGATGGTTTAGTTTGATAATGACGATGACAATATTTAGGATGGCTTTAATGCTGATTAGAACTCTCAAGAACAGCTGTCGATGTTGTGCTTTGCCTCTGTGCACTGCCTGGCAGCCCCTGCCTGTCCGATCAGACTCAAAGCTGTTTGTTTGCACTCACTGACATTGTTTCCTCCTTTCTAGATGCTTGCTTGTGTTACTTACTCTCTGATGTACGTCCCTTTAGATAAACGCGTCTGCTAAGACAAACAAAACGAAAACAATGCGACACCATATGATGTGATGTGATGTGATACCAAATAATATGCTGTGATATGTTCTGGTAAATTAATTAATAAACTGTCTAGGGTAACTTGTCTTAAATGTAAATGCTGCACACATTTAGCAGTCTATATTGTTTCTCATAACTGCTTTTAATTAGCATTAAACTGTACACAGGGGCTAGTTTGCCATTCATTTGAATGATGGTCTGTCATTTACAGACACTGTCACAGCTTTCAGGGGGCCATTCAGACTCACAAGGCACCCTGTGCAAGTCATACAGAACTGCAACCATGTAGAAATATAATAATAAATGCCCAAATAAGCATCTCCAACTTACATCGTAGACAGACTGAGAAAGTCCATTTCGGGTTTGCAGTGGAGGAAAAAGGAAAGACCGCACGACACAACACAAGACCCTGGCCCAGGAGACTGGGGTTTGACTCCAGTGTGATATCCAAAACCAAATGTGGTGTTACTGTTGCAACTTAGACCATGATGTTTCCCTTACCCATGTTGTCTTTTTTGTCTAAAGCTAACCAAACTGACAATGACCATGTGTTTTTAAGGAGGAAAACAAGGAAACAGAGCTACCTTTAGCATCTGAGTGACAAGCCATGTTTTTTTTTTTTATTTCCTACCGCGTGACCCTGTTAAACCCATCTCTGACTCTGGGTCTGAATTCAGTCCCTCATTCCCCTTTTCACTAACCTCTCCCTGTGAGTCTTAATGTTTTCCCTCAGTGAATACAGTGAAACTGTTTCTGTTATGCTTTCTTTCTTTCTTTTTTTAACTTTCTGTATGGTCTCATCTCTCAGACTCTGCTCCAGCGTCTCTGTCAAACCACTTTCCTGTTATCTTGCCTGTCCTATGACTCAGCTCCACTTTGTCTCATAGTTGATGAAAATCATTCTCACACAGTTTTAATCTTACTGGATAGATATGATGTATTGCATCAGGGCTATTAAGATGGTTTCTGCTAACTTATCAGCTAAAAAATGTATTCAGTTATCATTATAAATGGTCTTGAACTTGTCTAAACTGTCTGGCTGTTTGTGTGGTGCTATCCTCCTTAGTGTTTTTGCAAACATTATTTGACAGGGGTCTACAGCATCAACTATTAAACAGATTCTGCTCTGAGCGTTTACCGATAGACAGAGGAGGAGAGGACTGTGGGAAAAGAGGTCAGAGGCGTTGTTTTGGCTGCATGCAGCAGCCTCATAAATCATCGATTGTACAAACTGGCTTTAGTGAGAGAAGGACACAGAGGCGTCTGTCCGCCTGCTGGAGCAGAGGCAGGAAAACAGAAAAAAATACTCTATTTATGTGTGTGTTTTACTATTTGCTTTTATGTTAAAACAAACTTGTGTGTGTACGTAATTACTCCGCAGGGATCATTAAACCTGAGCCTAGCAATATATTATACATGTTTGAAACGTTTGTGAACACGCATGAAAACTTGTATTTGTACTTGCTTGTATATTTATGTAAATCTGTTTATGCCATAATGCCAAGACTGAATTTTCCTAGGCTTTTTCAAAGCCTGACAATGTGCGCCCACCCACCCACCATCACCACCAATGGAGGGGATAAAATGTTGATACTGCAACATGTCAAAAGTTCTCATGCTTAAAGACCTATGAGTACATTTCCCACAATGCTCTTTCAGCGATAAAAAGAAAAAAATGTCACCTTGGAGTCAGAGAGTTAGCTGCTGACTACTACTGGACTTCCATTTATTGTCAAATTTGTGTGATGGACAGTATGGTGAATTTGCAGTTAATGTTCGTGATGCACACGTGGATGGTCTGAAAACCGTTCAGGATTATTTTAATACTAAAGAAAACGTAAAATGATATAATTCTCAGTCAAGTAAATTCTGAACCTTGGAGAAAGGATGTTTGTTTATTGAACCAAAGGGAAAATGAGAGTGAAGTTAGTTGATACCATTTTGACAATTGTGTGTTAAATAGGACAATACATGTAATTCTGGATCAATATACAATATATTCCCATGTTTTTCGCCACACTTTTGTACTCTAGTTAATTAAAGGATTTTTTGAAGGATAAGACCTTGATGACAACAATAAGCACATTTAAACGCTTCAGAAGATGTACAATGAGTCTGGAATGATTTAGATTGAAAAATACTTCAAATGTATCTTTTAAACAAATCTCTGAAATAACAGTGTGTCATTATGTTAAGATAACAACATATAGATTTGTCCATATTGTCTAAGTTGGATATCACAGATATATTGGATGCTTATTTACTTTTGACAGTTCATAATTGCTTTCAGGTTCACACTAAACAGAGACGATGCATTCAGAGACACTTTGCACTTCCTGAGAAAGAATCCAGATTCATGCTATAAGCCTGTCGAGTGATGTAACTCTGGTCAGTTCTCAGTGGCTCTTTTTGGGTAACTTCACTAACTCCAAAGATTTGCTTTGTTGTGCTAATGACCTTTTTTTCTGCTAATAAGGCACTGTGGGGATGACCCTTAGCCACAGGATTGATCCTTCAGTTTCACTCTCATGTGGTTTAAATCACAGCGCAAACAACAGAGTATGTTGTTTCAGAGTTTAAAGACAGGGAAGTCACAGCCTGAAGTCATGTTCTGAAGCAGCATAAAGCTGAAGACATGACCTCACAAGTGCATGGCTGACCTGTAGTAACAAAGGTTAAGAAAGTGACACAGGGACTCTTCAATAGTCTTTCCGTCTGACAGCTTTTTCCAACTTCAATGGATGAATACTTCCTTAGAGACAAAGTTTTTTGTTCGAGAGTAAAGTCTGGGATGGGAGCAGGGGCGTGTCTAGACTTTTTTTGACTGGGGTGGCCCTACTGGGGCACTGACTTATGCAGGGGTGGCCAGAAGTGCGTGCACAAATAAATATCAACATATTTACCCTATCTAACTTCACCAATCATATCTATGTTATAATGTGTGATAATGGCAACATTAGCTTAATTTTTGAAAGACACAAAAACATTTATGTTAAAGTCACAATTTAAAGTATGAAAAAATATTTTGATACAAACTCCTGCACAGTCTAACTTATCATTTTGGTCCTGAATCATTGCCAGTTAGTTCATTGCAAGTATGACAGAGTGCATTTCTTTCTTAGGCAAAAAAAAGCCTTTGCAAAAAAAAGCAAGTTTGCAAAAACTAATAGTTTCTTTTAACAAAAGTCCGTCCTCTGACAGGGCAGAAAGCCAATCATAGTTTAGGATGTTTTGGGTGGCACCTGGGGTGGCCAATCAGATTTCTAGGGGGGCCCATGCCACCCCGTTGGAAACGCCCCTGGATGAGAGAGCAGAGTAATTTATATTTAAACCCACAAATGATCCATCCAAATGATTTTAAGCCTTTTTCGCTCAATCCAAGTATGCTCCTGTTCCTCAGCCTGTTTCCCTGCCCCTGCATCTGTTACTGTAGCAACAGCAACATCAGTGAAGTAAAGTTACTGTACTGCCTCAAACCTTACTGGTGCTGTACAGTTGTCCTGTGATAAATGTAATTTTCTATAGTTTATTCACCGTTTGTCAGCATTAAGAAACGTCTGCATTACTTTAATATAAATCCCATGCATCCCACTTCTGTATATCCAACTTGTTACTGTTAACAAGAGTACAACAGAACCATTCAGTGAATCATTTTAGTCTTTATTAGAGCAAGATAACAGGAGAAAATAATAATGACAGAAAATATAAGGAAACCTTTTCATTTCAAGGAAGGAAGTAAATCAAGGATACTTTCTAAGGGCCTTCTCCAAAACTTAAGGGCATCACTTATGTGTTCCATATTACCTCCATAATACTAATACTAATACTATATCTTTGTGATATCTTTATAAAAAACTCCTGTTGTTTTTCCCAGTGATCTTGATAACCTCCCCCCCCCCCCCCACACACACACACACACACACCCGAAAACAGTTGTAAATGCCTGTGCACAGTAACATAAGATTTACATAAATGAGAGTGTGTGTGTTCCTGTAAGTGTATTGAAAAGAGTAACCCAACCTAATTTGATTGTTATGAAGTTCAACACAGCTCTAAGCTTCCAGTATCCCTTTGTTTTCCAACCAAAATCAACATTCACTGTTCCCCTCTCCATTTCTCAAACGCATTTTTTTACATCTTTGATTCTAAAATGTTTATGTTAAGGTTCTGATATTCAAATTTACAGTCAGGAAGAAACACTGATGAGCCCATTGGATGAGTAACAGGATGGAGCTGTGGCCATTAACAATAAACACTGGCAGCGGTTGCATTTTTAACCAAACCACAAGCAAAAACATCCCAGAAACACATCAAATCCCTGGCGTAACCCCACTTCTTCTTTCTTTGACACTAACAATGAAAACAGCCTTACAAATATCTGTACATTTGTACTTTTATTTGCAGGACTACTCCTGAGTTTTGTGAACTGTTGTATGCAATGCCTTTTGTTTTTAAATGTGCTTTTAGTATTCATTGATTTGTTTATACTGTATACTACAGAAGTCATTGACTGCTGTGTCTCCTGTATCCTTCTTTACTTTCTCTCTGCACACCGCCAGTCAAAGCACATAACTCTGTGTGCTCATGAAGATGACTTTGGAGGGGAACATTCTCTCTTGGTAAGCCATACTGCTTTCTGAAAGTTTGGAGACATCATTTAACTGCTAAGAGACGGGGTCACTTGCTCCACTGTCCTCTTTGTGTGGCTGAAAGGGACCAATCAGGGTGTCATTACTCTGCTGACAGGGAGTGTTTTCTGTTCCTGAGAGCAGCTGCAGGGCTCACTCCTCTTCTCTGCCTGTTTTAGATAAGAGAGCAAAATAAGAATCGCCTTTTTTTGCTTGTTTCAGACCGAATTTCTGTATCGTTAAATTCCACAATCATACTTTAACCATCTGCATAACATATAACAATCCAACTTGCATGACAAAAACAATATTCATCAACAATATTCTTACTGTTCAATGATTTTATTACTGTATCAACCTTCCAGCAGCTCTAACATTCTTGGTAAAAAAGGTCCCACTGAGTCAACATCCTCAGGAAAAAAGAAACCTTTGAATAACAAGAAGAAAAACTTTATTTGTCTTATAAAATGTCTTTGGGACACAGGCGATGAAACCGTTAAACGCCTATGGGAGACATAACCCTGCTGACACTGATGCTATCAGAGTTAAGTGGGCGGGGAATGCCACCAGGGACGGAGACCAGGCGAAACTCAACCCAACCCCCTGAAAGCCCTGCTGTTCACCCTGAAATTCCACCCTCCATTTACCCCCCACCCCTTGCTCTCTTCTTGGTCTCTTTCCTCCTCAGTCAATCAGGATGGGGTCCAAGTCTCCCCACAAACGCCGCCACAAGCGCTGCTCACCATTTATGCAACCATTTCCAACTCCATTCTCCCGCTGACTAATTAGTGTTATGGTTAGTTAGCATTTTTTGGCAGGCCAGGGGGTTCCCTGTGACATTATGTCTAAAGCACTTGTCAAAACAGAGGTTGGAGGAGCCTGCTGGATGGGGAGGTGGAGGCAGCAGCAGGATTGGGCGGAGGTGTAGGGTAAAGGGGGAGAGAGAGCAAGGCTGGCGTCTCAGGCCCTGACAACTCCAGTCTCCAGGCTCTCTGCCCACAAACAGCACGGGGAATCAGACAGACAGGCAGACAGGCAGCATGAGCTGAGCTTGGCTGAAGCTAACTGCAGTCTGCTAACTTGTGCTTGCTGCCCAGAAGCAATCATCTCCCTTTTCCCCACAAATCAGGTTATGGATGTCCATGCACATGCACATCTAGGCTGCTGCCTTCTTTTAACTGTAATCTCACAGGCTGTTAGAAGCAAAACAAGGGAGGAACATATTCAAGAGAGTCTTCTTATTGTCCTCTTAGCTTTACTTTTTCTTTTTGTGCAAGATTTTCCTCCTCCATGCATTTATAGCTACTGTAAGATTCTTGGGTATCTTCCACCCAATGAATTTGAGAGAGTCATCCACATGTTCTTTACATTTCGTTTAGATTATTGCAGTTCTCTAAATGTTGGTGTGGATCAGTCGTCCCTCCTTTGCTTGTTCAGAACTGACTGGGAAGAGACAACGTGACCACATCACACCAGTACTGGCTTCCTGTCACCTTCAGGATCCAGTTTAAGATTTTACATGGTTTGGCTCCATCACACTGATCTGTACTTGACTTGATTTATAAATTATAGAACATTTTTTATAATCTGACTTTGAGTTTGGAGTAATGTTTTAAGCTGGGTCAAGTTTTTAATCAAGGTTTGTTAAAATAGCTTAATTCCTGCTATTTATTTTGCCTATTGAATTTTTTATTGATTTCTACATTTTGACTTTTTTCCTGTTTATTTTTTTACTTTGCAAATTTGTTTCTATTGTTGTTATGTTAATTGAGATTTTCTTTAAAATCCTTACCTTACCAAACTTTTACACCCTTCCTCCCTTCATCCCTTTTCCTGTATCCTTCTCCTCTTTCCTTCCTCCACATCAGATAAGAACTGTGTTTTTTCAAGTGTTTTCTATTTGCGTGGAGTTGTACCCCTGCTCGCAGCCACTTTGCCTCTGATTTGAACAGATCTCCCACTGATAAGCTCAGTCATTTCAAACGGGAAACCCTTCTGTATTACGGCTTGTTATGGGAGTCAGGGAGCATCGTGGTCGCTAAAGTAAAGACAGTTCAAGCATTCTGTCAGCCAGGGATCAAATGAATGGTTATAAAAAGGTCATAACTACATTAATCAGGTAATCTAATTAAGAGCCCCTCTCTTTTCTTATCACATTGTTCAAATGTATTAAATTGTCAGGTAGTCATGTAAAGGCTGTTCTCTCATGTGGAGATGAGATAAATTATTCCACGGCCAGAATTTGGATTGCCATATTTATTATTTAAAGTTGTTTTCAGAATGAATGAAGATTTTGAATTCAGTTTATAAAATATCTAAACTCTATTCACTCTTAGCTGATTACATTTTGTGCAAATCCTCTAAAGTGGCCAGTGTGAGAGAAATGTTCCATATTAATCTTGTGTGAGCGTACCTGTATGTAGCTTTTATCTTTCTAATCCTTGTAACATGTGACCTTTCATAGAGTGAATCTTTGCTTGATTGCTGAGAAATGGAAGAAATGATTGATGGAATTAGTGTGGAATAACACAATTCTAACTATTAACTGTTATAAAGAGCTGAGGTTGGTGCGATTGCAAGGCAAACATTTTCACTTTTTGTGGAGGCAGAACCAGATAAGGATGATGTTGAGAGAAGCAGCCTTGAGGTTGCAAGCAAAAGGGTTGTAACAGTCTCCCATTTGTGTGCACCAACTGACCTTTCCCTTGTGCAACATTCACACAGCATTCATTGAGATTGATCTTATTCCTCAATTTCAGAGTGGACTTGCAAAATTGTCCCTACAAGGTATAATTTCACGCCTGCACTACACATCTGCACAGAAGTACATGCATAAAAATGACACGATTTTACAGCTAAAGATGAAAGTCTTTGCCCTGCTGAATATCCACTTTAAAAACTACTGACATCAATTTATTTCAATGTGTTATGTTGATGTTGTGATGTTTAAAGTAAAATTAATATTACTGGCTCTAAACCAGTGAGAAATGTACTTTCCCACTGAAAAGGACCAACACTTGCCAAAGTCCAGTGGTACAGGAGTGCCTAAATCCAAGTCTCAACACTTAAATAACTGGTAACCTGCAGTTTTATTATCTTTTATACGGGTACATGCATTCAACTCTAATAAATGTACACCTGCTACTACTTTAGTTGGAGCATTAGCAGTTTCTAGGCAACAAATGATTGGGCCCAACAAACTATTATCACTGAGTGATTTTTTTACATCAACTCTAAACCCTTTTGTCATCGAAACTGCAATCCTCCACCAGAACCTGACTGCCCAAAAGCTGACCCCTTATCCTTCCCATCTAGCCCCTCCTCCTCTTGAGTGTAGTATTTATTTGAAAAGTAGTCTACTCTTGTTGATTTATAGCTTTTAAAGAGGAGGGATTACGAGAGCCATGTCAGTTAAAGGCTCCCAAGGTTGCAGTTCCTTTAGCTGGAGGCTATCAACCATTGCACGTCATCTATCCGCAAAGGGCATTGCATTCAGGTTTGCTTTCTTAGGCATACTTTAATACCTGTAAACTGCAGACTTACATGGGTTTTCATACCTTCCAACACAGGATGCAGACTGAAGTAAAAAGTTATTTGAATCCCTTTCAGAAGACAGTCTTTTTCCTCTTTGACTCTCATGGTGATTAATGACTGAGGTTTTCTTTAGGTCCTCCTGGGTCCTGTGGTCCTACGAGTGGTGTTTGAAAAGAAGACAGGTTGCATATCAGCATTTTCCATCCCACAGTGTGATTTCACACCACAAACTGTTTCACTAAACACGCCCCCTGGACTGAGTGCAGATGCCAAAAAAGAGTTCATGCATTCTTTTCTGGATTGCCTTTTGTCAATCACACACAACATTGTCAACATACATACACCCATTCACATGGGTCAGCTCATGGTATAATAGGGTGTTTAGGTGGTTACCTGTTGTTTATCAAAAAAGAAGCTCCCGTTGTCCCCAGTCAGTCATTTAAGTTGTTCCTTCTGGCATATAAAAGTCTTAAGCAAAACTTAAAGACTGATGTTTGTGGTGTGAGACAGTAACGGGAGGGGGAACCAAGTCTGTAACTCACATTGGGCAACAAAATTGCAAGAGCAGGTCCTGGGATTCACTCTGCATGTACAGTACACACATCCACTTCTTTTATTCCCAAACTCCTGTCCAACTCTTCCAAGTTCACGCTCGGTTACAGTCAAATCAATCTGATGCGCAGATGCTGTTGGAGAGCTCCGCAGGGCAGAGGAGCTTATCAATAATGCAGCAGAGAGGAGTCGACGGATGGTAACGGTGGAGAGGAGTCGCTACCCTCAGGGTTTGGTGGTATGCTCGGACACTGCAGACGGAGATCAGCTGGTGCCCCAGGGCAGAGAGGCCACCGGCACCAGTATCACTCATGAAGTCAGAAGCCCTGCTGGATTAGGCCTACCAATCTTGCTGTGTGTATGTGTGCTTCTCTGTAAGTTTTTTTTGTGTGTGTGTAGAAACATGGTGTTTAAAGAACTGTGTGCTATCAGTAACCATTAGCACCTCTGATCGTTATCGCTGTGGTTTGATGCTCGGTGGCAGGCTGAGATGTAGATAAGCAAACATAACGACACACTCACTGATATCAGCAGATGCATATTTATTCAACATATGTGCACACTGATGAGTGAAGCCTTCCGGTAAAACTTGGCTGCTAGCCCAGATTGTATTTTCTTTGTTGCAATACCTAATTTCAACCACTGTGTCCCTGCAAAATGTCAAACAGCACAATGAAACCATTGGAAAATTCATCATGAAGTCTGATAGCTCTTTCTACATTATATTTCCTTTGATAAAGCTCTCAAAATTCTCTGGATATTGTCAACTTCTTCCCATGTTGGAATATGCATCCTCCATTTCTTGACCACGCTACACAAATTCAGATTGAACATAAATCCCAATGAAATATGAGGTCTGATACTCATATCCACTTTGTTGCTCTCTATCCAAACATCTCCACACACAGAAACATAATCCAAAAGAAAAAACCCAATTCCTCCAATACCAGAGCTATGAAGCTCCCTGCTGCTGGCTATAATTATGACCAATGCTAACCAGGATCGGGCTCTCCACAAATGGTTGTGCGACACCGACGTGGTTTGAAACTTAACTCCTCAAGCCTAGTCTGGGATGTAACCCCAACATCAGTCCTTCCTCTGTCCATTTCCATTCATACCACAATGATAGAAACATCCTGTGAGTATGAGGGCATGTTGGGTTTGAGTGCCAGACTTTTGCAGTTCAGTCTGTGTCTCTGACAACGCTGTTGGGCTAAAGGAGGCTTGGATTTGATTTAAACCTGCAGGTGGTTACAGTGCAGCGGCTGTGGAACACATTATCGCTGGGGTGATCCTGCTTTTAGCTCCCCATCTTCGTACCCTCCACTCTCACCAGGGAGAATGACATTTATAGTGTCCCGTGCAGTGGTCTATGACCGTGAAAACCATAGTTGCACTTGAACACACATCCCACCCATTCCTCTTCCAAAGCATGTCAGTCAGATAGTGGAGAATGTGGGGATGGAAAGTCTGCAGGGCAGAGCAGGACGGTTGATTGACTCGTGTGCTTGGTCTGCTCTGACTCAAAATATGGAAATGTGGGCTGTAAGCTGATTTTTTACCAATGGAAATATGTGTGCCAGGTTTTCTTCAAATTTTGCCATGGTCATTTTTTCTGTTCCATTCAACAGATATATAGATATATATAATACAAGTTATAGCACTCCAATTAATCTAACAAGCATTGTCTTTGGACTGTGGGAGAAAGCCTGAGTACCCAGAGAGGTTCCACTCATGCACAGGAAGAAATGCAACTACAAGAGCTTTAATATTCCCTATTAGCTCTTACAACTGGGCAGATAACAGGTTGATATGGAATCAAAGCAAGTAGCTGTAACTGGGTGAGGAGAAGTGAGAAGAGTCTCACCCTGTGTGTGACTGGTGGGTTAGCTGGTTTGTTTGCTCTTAAAATGTGTCCTTTCATATACAGTATATATTTATACATACAAGTACGAAAAAGATGCTTAAGAAACCGCCGTCACTTACCTCAACTCCACCACACCCCTAACAGATGAATGGTTGCACTGCAGACAAACATAAGCCTACATGCTTTAGACTTACACCTAATTCCTATTACGACACAGATGTATTCATTAACATACATATAAACATGCTCCGAGCCACTTCCCTCACTCAGCTCTTCAAACTCACACAAGGGACCAAAGTGCTGCCTTATCGTTTACAGATATTTATATTACAAGGTTTAAAGTTCTGTATGTCAAAAATCATGGGAGAAAGTGTGCTCCAACATGTTGATTTAAGAGAACATTTACATAGGGCGCTCTCTTTTCTCTTGCTTATTTTCCTGTCCCAGTTTCCCTTCCTAACCAGAACCACATTGACCCTGCCTTTGAACGCAGCACACCAAGAGCAGAGCGGGTGCACACAGAGCTGGGCCACAGCCAGACTAATAAGTGTACGATATTAACAGGTCACGGAAAAGACATGTTTCTACATGTAGTGGGCTGAAGTCAAATAAACCGATGGTTTGCTGTAAGCTTTTCCTGGTGTTCTGAATGATTACCTTGTCAAAATTACTTGGAAAGTGTGTTCATTCAGCTGCTGATGAAGCTGGAAGAGCAGCTGCGTTTTGAGGTTTCCGCCTCAGTTTTTCAGCACGTCATAACTTTGCCCAAATTACCTGAATGTTCCTTGTTAACTAGTAAAGCGGGAATGTTTCTAATGGAAATATTTTCCAAAAAACTAGAATCCACTGTTCTCCACCATTAATGCAACAAGAAAAGGTTAATGCTGTTTTTATGACAAAACCAAATGACTGAAAGTATGAATAACATACAGATCCAGCCATTACTGACCTAATATCACAAGCAGAATGAGAACGTCATTGGTGAATTTTGAATAACAAAAAAAAAAAAAAAAACGTACGTTATCTGTTTTCGGCCAAAATTGTGCCACATTTTTTTTTTTGCCAAAATGTATTTAATATCAAAGTAATATTATAAGAGATCATATCAATCAGTGCTGTCATTACTAATATGGGAGATTGATTCATTGTTTTCCTTAAACAGAGACTCAACTACTCACCTAAACCAAATGGGCCCTGATGATGCACTGGGGTTCCTTAACATAATCAACCCCCTATGCTACAAGCATTAGCATAGCATCTTCAGTTTACTCCCTCCATTTTGAGTAACTACACATTTAGACGTAAAAGTCGGAAGGATTGCTAGCTAGTAAAGTTAGTCTGCTAACGTGTAAACAGGACCTGACATGCTAGTCTGTAGATTGAGGCTACTTGTAAATAAAAATCTATTGCTATTTTCTATTTTCTCTGCTACCAGTCTGTTTGAATACATGGTACACTTTTTGGTCCCTTTGTTTATGTATAGGTTTGGTAAGTCTGGGGTTGTCCTCTCTCTTGCTACAATGCCCCTCTTCTTTCTAGATTCCAATTCACATAAAAAATAAGTGTTGAGATGTCTCCAGCCTTGGTCAAGTTTGTGGGGTTTCAGCACATTCAGCAGACACACCGAAAGCCTCCCAGAGGAGAGATTACTGCTCAATTTTTCATGATTTTTAAACTTAATTTGATACTTTTTTATTACTGACATTTGTCTGGTGGTTATTGACATAGTGTACTGTTGTTAAACAAACTTTAAATACATATTTATTCATTGCTTTAACAAATTAATTAATTTATTAACAGAGTGATCCTGTGCACATATTCAGTGACCGCTTTGATCGCTGGTTTGGCTGCTCCGACTTTTGACCTTGTTGTGCAGTCCCTGTGAACATTAGATGTTCCTCTTGGGATTTTTTTTTTATTGTGAAGTCTAGAGATCAGTCCCTGTTTCCTTCATCATAGAGGTCAATAGTTGGGCCAAAAAACACGTAATGCTTGACCATGAGAGTCCACAGGTTCCTGTGTCTGTAACTTAAGTTTGGGGGGGGGGGGGGGGTTGGCTGGATTTTTTTACACCAAGTCCAATTGTGTAAGTAGTACATTGGTAGTTTCAGATTGTTGTCCTTACAGGGAGAAAGCACTCATACACACCCCAGACACACACACTGTTTATTTTGAGTCCCTGAATGTTTATTCCAATCTTTTTCCTCTCGGTTGTTTGAATGCATGTTGTCAAGAAACAATAAAAGTTTAAATGGAAACAGAGTCTGTGCTTGGAGGAAGGTAATGGAAATCATTAGAGGACATCATTGTTCAATATGTGTGCGTGTGTCTTTTTGTGTGTGTGCCCCTATCTAAAGTTGTGTCAGTGTGTGCATCGGCAATAACTCTTATACAAGTATTAGACTGCTGTGCTTGTGTGTGAGTCATGTTGAGATTCAAAAATCTGCACAATCTTTCTGTTTACAGGCTCAAACAAAGAACAGTGTCCCCAAGTTTGCAGCTATTACTCATAGTGTTAGAACTTTTTAATAGGAAACCGGGTGAGATTTGGCTCAGCGGAGACTCATGCACAGACAATAGCTCATTGATGCTAGCGCCGTGTCACTCCTGCCTTCTCACTCCCTCTGCGCCTTTAGGTGCTGACAGACTGATAGGCAGCTATTGTTCCACATGTGAATTGAAGGAAGGCAAGCTGCGGCCTCTCCCCTGCTCTCTCGCTTTCCTCTCTCGTTTTACCCCCTGCTACTCCTGAACTCCTGCTCTTAATTCCTCGCTCCTTCTGCTTATCTCCCTTTTACTCAATGCACTTTAATATTTTGATTTCACAGATCTCCCCCCTTTTTCTTGCCCACTCATCTCCTGCTCGTTTCCCCTTTGTGCAAGTTTCTCTTCCTCCCTCTCATCTCGCTGTCTCTTCCTCCCCCTCCCTCCTGGCTCTTCCCCGCCGTGCATCTGTCATCCCCACTCTCCCTTCCTTTTTTATCTCCCGACTGTACGTATCCGTCTATCCATGCTTGGAGTGCCACAAGCAACTTTGCAGGTCACATTCTTTTGCTTCTCCATCTGTTGGCTTGATCTCCAATTTCCCTTTATCGACACTGTCATCTCGTTTTACTACATTGTTTCCTCTTCCTTCCCGCAGTTTGTTCTCTCTTGCTTGGTCCTCCTGTGTCATCACCTGAACTTCTCCACCAATCCGTCCTCTCTCATCAACTTCTCTCCGCCCAAAGAACCCACGGGACCAATCTAGAGTGACTTCATGGTGAAAAGCATGTTCGAAGTTCAAAGGAAAGTTTGTTCAGCAGTGGCAATTTAAATTAAGACAACTATTATCTTCTGAAATTTTCCTCAGTGGTGTCACGCTCTGATAATTGCTGCAGCACTTTACGATAATTGGGGTGTTATCAAAATTCCACTGTGGTAACGAAACCAGATATCCTGTGTCTTAAAAGTACCCTGTTAATGCAAGAAGCAAAAAAAAAGGGTATTTCAGTGATGGTTCAATGTATGGGTACAATAGTAGTATCCATGAGTGAATTATAAAGAAAGTTCAAGTTAAATCAAAGGATTTATTTGATATTTAGGATGTGTTTCATGGCCAGAGTTGGTACAACTTACCCAAACAGCTTAGCTTAGCATCAACATTGGGCATTGAGACTAGGTAAAAGAGCAAATTGTTTTTTTACCAAAGGTATCAAAGTTTGACTATAACAGCAGCTTGATTCTGTGCTTGCTCGGTACGAAAGATAAAGGACTTATTGTAACGTCACAGTAACGTCGCCCACTGGTTTGTTGACTGTGTTTTTCACGCCTTGACCTTGTTTTGTTTTTTTGAAGCAATACGTTGTCATATGGAGTGTACAGGGTCAATAAACGACAAGTTATCAAAGCTAATATGTCTGTACCCATGGCTAATTTATTCATCAGAGAGCTCCTAACTCTCGCTCACAGTGACCTGTTCCTTATGAAACACAACTCTAAGCCTTTATATAATTAAAAGAGGCGTGTTATATAACAATTCACCCCTTAATATAATCAATAGAGAAGTTAGCCGTACAGACAAATCTTTTTCCAACAGGCTGTAAACATGTTTAGTTTAGTTATAAAGTTGGATACTTGTTAATACATCTTTCTGGCATTTTTTGGCTTACTTTTCAGCATCAGTGGTTACTGCTTGATGATGATATGACTCCTGAAACTGATCTCTGGCCAAAATAAAACAAATCTGCCATTTCTTTAATTACTTCGGACAGAGGCACACTGGATCATCTTTTTTTTTTTGCTTAACTAAGATAGCAGCTATATGGTGTAAAAGTATTAGTTTGTTTAGAAAATGAGTACAAGGTCAGCTCTTTAGGTCGAGTATGCAAAAGTTAAGTAACCATTTCCATAAAAATAGGCACATTTCTTTAAAATTATTTCAAGTGAAAATATTAAACTCATTTTGCAAATTGTGTTTAGTTTAAGCACATCACATTTTTTAAAATGTAGAAATCTCTAGCAGGCCTCTTATGTCAGTTTTCTTGCTGCTCCTTGCCATATGCGTAGAATGCCTATTGGAGTATACATTGCACTACATTCTTATATATAACAGCTGCTTTTTGGTGTTTAATAGAGAATCAGTAGAAAAAAAACATTCTCTCTGTCTTCACTCTCACATATGTGTTGCATTCTGGCATCAGCCCACTAAGTGGCAGTGTCATTTCACAGCTAACATTCAGACAGGCGTCCTCTGCGGCCTCACTAACACACTCATACACACCTCCACACGTGTTTTTTTTTTTCAGACAGCTGGAAAGATATATAGCCAGAATGTGGGACACACAGACACCACACACACACTCAGGCCTACACAGACACACACACACACGGAGTAAAAGAACAATCTCTTCAGTCTCTGACAGCACCAAGTCACACTTTACAATAACACTGTGGGCCGAGGGGAGAGAGGAAGTTGACTTAACGAAGTGTCTGGGAATGAAAGGTGGCCTGTCTCACTTGCTCACATAAAAGGTCAAAGTGGAGCAGCCAGAACAGGCCCGTCTCTGGACTGATGTGTCACACATCTACTCTCTAACTCCGAGATGTCATAGGAACATTTAAAGAGTGCCAATTCAAAATGAAGCCGAATATAAAGAAAAAAGAAGACAAGTACTTGTTCAAAAGAGTTGCCAGCATTTCATTAAACTTTTAAAGACCAGGCAGCATTACAATAAGTCTATTTTAATGTCATCTGCCACTACATTCTGTCTTTTACAACAAAACCTAAAATACTATCGTATTCATTTAATAACACACCAATTCACACTGAAAATATTTAATCAACTATCTTATACTTTGAATTTTAACATCTCCTAAAGCCCATTACGTCTGAGCTTTATTGGAATCAAATGTTCCCAAATGTTTGCTACTCTTCCAATAAATGTGGGAACAACCCTCTGAAGAGTTTGAGATATACTTCCCCAACAAAAAGCTATGACAACTGATTTAATTTGGCATGATGGAAAGAGTGTCTCAGAGTGAAAGTAAACAACTGAAGTGGAGCTATTTTGAAAGCGTTTTTAAGAGCAAGTCACTGAACATGAGAAATCCTCCCTGGCTTTATTTCATTAAGCACACACTCATCCCCTAGTTTATCTGAGTTTGCTCAGCTTTAATTTTTGAGGAATGGAGGGGTAAGTCTGTTCCTGGCACACACCAAAAAATACCACATACAGTTTACATTCAGTTCAGACAGAATCCTGTTAACTCCTTAAAGGTCCAATCCGTAAATACAAAGTGCTGTTGAAACACTTCAGTACATGACTACTGGCTGTGTTTACATGTTGATTTATTGCATTCAGGGCATTGCTGTCAGTGAAAGTTATAGTCTAAGCTTTGGATATGAGGACTCACAGGGTTTGAAACATAAACGTGATTTTTGCTATGTTTAAGATGTATCAGGTTTGTAACAGTAAAGCAGAGCTGACCAGGGAGAAGATGGGCATTCATTGTTGCTATAGAAATGGATAACAATGATGTCATCAGTATGTAGAGATAAACTAACATTCTGGGACTTCCTTTTGGGAACAGAAATGTGTATATCACCTTCTTCTTCTTCTTCTTTATACCTAGACACAAAGAATAATGCTTTCTATAACTACTAAAACAACATCATTACTAACCGTTTTTTGGTTGTTTTTAACTAATAACACAACTTAAAACAATGAACTGGGACTCAGTTTTAAGTGCTGTTAGTAGTGACACCAGGTAAAACTGTACTTCTGGGTTTGGATAGTGACTGTTGTTGAGGTGGTGTCTGTAAAAACACCAAAGCAGTTTTTACTTCTTTGTTGAGCCTCCTTTGTCCCAGTGTGCATGCAGCCTAATTAGATTTGGGGATCGGTGCTTGAGTGCAGTGGTGGACAATAACAAAGTAATTTACTTTAGTATTATACTTAAATAAATCTTTTGAGTATCTGTACTTTACTTTCTTTCTTTATTAGGATCCCCATTAACACCAGCATACAGTACGCATCCGCTGGGGTCCAACACACAGTCAGACACACTTATACACAGAACAGTAACAAAACAAAGACAAACAGCAGCCAGCTCGTCTTATAGAATTAGAAAAGTACATACAGAAGAGAAACAAACGACCGACCATTTAACAGACACTCTGCTAAAAGAACACAAAATCATCGTCTTCATTTTATGTCAGACTAGATTTTTCTTTCTACATACAAAAAAAATGTTCTACATGTGCATGCACATGATTTATGTTTTGATTAACATAAATCATTGTCTTAATGACATTTTATAACTATATATCTAACCGAACTGTGTTTACAGACATGGAAAAGGGAAGCAAAACACATTTCTACAGGCATATTTGGCAGAATCGAAATGTACACTTTATTTTAGAATACATTTTTGAGTTCACTGACCAATTTAATGTTTGATTATGGTTGATTTAACCTTTGAAGATAATATTTTAAATAGTTTTAAAGAGATCTTCATTAGTTAATTAGTTACTTAAGCAATACAAACTGGAAAAGACTTCCACCTGATCACAGCTATACTGTTCTCAGTTTTATACCTGTTTTCACTTCTGGAAGTGTAAACCTTTTTTTCTGTTGCACATCTTGTTTGATAATTATGTTGAGCAAACAGAGAGTAATCTTTGGTGATTGTGTAACAAGTGTATTTCTGAGAAAATGTAACAAAGCGTGGGTGGCTCTCTGTGTAATAGTAAGGCAGCAGACACGGTCATACATGTCACTTACATGAGTTCTGTAAGAGCACAGTGAAGCACAAAGGCCGCTATGTTTTGAGCCACTTGTAATTTTCTAAGGTCTTCCATCGAAACACTGGACCAAATTACAAAACAGTAATCGAGCTTTGACAGAACCAAAGCCTTTAGAACTCGTCTAATGACATCTGGGGACAAACATTTAACAACTCTCCTTACAACTGCAACACCTCTTCCCATTTTGCTCACAATATTAATATACCTATTGAACAAGCGATCAAACTTCTGGGTATAACCTTGGATCACAGCCTTTAATGGTCTAAACAAATTGATATTTACATTTAATTTCAGGATTAGTTCCGCTTTTAACTGATACCTTTTTTTTAACCTTTGTTTAATCAACAATAATAATTCTTTTTTTTTTTGTCATTATGTATTTTTGGTTGGTTTTACTATTGTTCCTATTTTTTTAGAGCTGCAAATCTGGAGCATGTGAGTTTAGAAAAAAAAAAACAAGGCAGAATGTACACCAATGTACTGTGAAAATACAATGTTTTGAGATTTTAAAAAAGCAGCTTGAATACTTAAGTTTTTAAAAAAGAAAGTACTGTCCACCACTTCTTATGTTATGTGTGGTCTGCAACAAACAATACGGTCAAATATCAAACACTTCCTCTGTATTAATATCCACAATTGCTTAACCAGAGTTCTTGACAGTCCTGAAGGACCACACTGTTAGCAAAGATTAGCATGTTACACCAAACAGATTTTAGATCACTCCCACATAAGCTAATTCTGTCCACACAATGAAGATTAATGAGGGTGCTTACATTATCATTGTTCATAAAACATCATTGCAATGCAGTTGCATATTATTGTCCATTTTGCTAAAACAATATCGGTTCCACAAACATGCACTATGGATGTTAAATACACCTTTTAGTTTTACAAATGATTGTTGATTCACATTGAAAAGGTAGCTCTGTTTTTAGAACTTTCTTAAGGTGGCTGCGACGAGGGCAATCGCTCTACAGCTGCCCAAAGTTCGCTGCCTCACACTGCAGCATTTTTATTTTGTATGTGTTTTCTGAGTTTGGGATTTTGACTTTGCTTCATTTGAGTATTAAAATGCTGTGGAATTTTTTTTTTTTTTTTTTTTTTCCTATTTGCAGCATGTTCGTCTTTTTTGGTCTTTGCATGTGTCTTGGAATTTGCATTGTTTCTGAATTTGCTGCCTGTCTCTCCTTATGAAAGTTGTTCAGATGTTGCAGCACAATTGCCCCTCTCAGCCACCGTAGTTTCTGACACCAATAAGTGGCCTTTTGTGTTTATGTCTAACAGGATGACAATTTTCTGCATACAACTCTGAAGTAACTGTTAACAATAAATCAATGTAACTTCACATGGTCAAGGAAAAAAAACACACCAAACAATTAAAGGAGTCTAACTTGCAGGACAAAGAAATGTCTGGAAATGTTTTATTTTCAGTAAAGATTTTCAAAGTTAATTGTCCCCCTTGCAACGATAAATTTAAACTAAGCCCTATCATCAACAAAGGAATTGTCAATAACATCCCTGCCAGAGATAGTAATTAAGAACAGAAACTTAAATCAACTCCTAAAGACAGTTTGAATCCTGGAAAACAAATGTTCACAGAGATGTGAACCAAGGTAGCAAATATTGTGAAAGTGCATGGTGTGTGCGTGAGTGTGTGTGTGTGTGTGTGTGTGTGCGTGTGTGTGTGTGTGTGTGTGTGTGTGTGTTTGTGTGTGCGTGTGTGCGAGTGTGTGTGTACGGAGATGGCAGGGCTAGAGCTTCCAGATGTGAAGTGGGCAACCTGCCTGTCGAGACCCAAACACAGGAACTTCCCCCTGACGGTGGAATTAATCAAAGCCAGGAGAATCTCAACAGCAACACAAGGAGGAAGGACGTGTGTGTCTCTTTGCGTGTGTTTATTTGTGGGAGGATGAGTGCTTTTTTAAACATGTGTATTTGTGTTTGCATGACTACCAAACTCCTCTATAAAAAGAGAGCTTCTAGTCTTTGCCAAGTCTGTTGATTTGTTGTCCACTGCCCAGAAAAAAGGAATTCAACCCTTAGTTTTATTGACTGTGCCCTTTGGGAAGAGACTAATACTACTGTTATTATGGGAAACATGGAGTCATGCTGGCATGCCCACACTATTTACAATTCAACCAACCAAAGCAAAGTATGATATTTTCCCCAAAAATTTCAATCTGATTATAAATCTACATGTGTATATACAATAATCATTCACTCAAAACACATTTACTGTATCCCTAATGATGGTTTTCAGATTCAAAGTCTTGCTCATGGAACTTCATGCGTCTGTGTCAGAAGCAATCAAAATTGGTTTGCAGCCTTTCATGGAAGACTTACAGACTTTGCCATAATCTCGAGGGCTTGGTGCAATTTAAAACCTCTGCTTTTGCCCTCCACTATCAGTTGAGGGCTTTGGTAGGTTAATGGCATTTCACTAACTTTCTCTTAATGCATTTTTCACTCTTTGATTCACGCCCCAGTGCACCCTTTTGCAGCACTTCCATGCTATCTGACGGGACATCACGTCCTGGCGTTTATCAATTAATTGCACACTGCTCCAGGGTGCCATTGTGTGCCAATGAGATTTCTTTCCTTCTTCAGTAAATGAGTGATGCATGTCTTCTTTGAGGTTCCCTTGATAGAAGGGAGTAATTAATCACAGGCAAAGCTCTGGCCAGATCTTGGGGTCCATTTGGCAACCTGCTGTGACATTAGTAGTCTTCAGTGCAAAGGAAAGCATGGCCCTTCAGTGACTATTAGAAAGACAGAAGCATTTAACACAGTTCTATTTTACAGTCTTTAGGTGGCATTGTTTTGAGGGCAGACCTACTGCATACAGAGAGCATTCCATATAAAATGTCACTTTTAACCCCTGTTGGAGTTTCAATGAGGAGGTTATTGTTGCAGACTTTATGTACTGTTTGAAAAATAGGTAGGCCTATGCATAATACCTTCAGTAACCTGGATAGTGTACCAAACGTATGTAGGCAACAGCAGGGTCAGGACAGCTAGTTTTCAAACAACCCAGGGTGCGAAATACAGGGGGTCTAGGGGGGTCTGAGACCCCTTGATTGACACTTGAAACCCCCTGAAAGCCTCAAAAGCAAAAGTTTGGGGGGTCTCTGGAAAAAAAAAATCACCTGCAATTGACTTTATACTCTGCAGTGGACCAGAGAGAGAGAGAAAAAGAGAGCGATGTCCGCTGTTAGGTCTTTGAATGCAAAGCACACAACTACAAACGATGTATTTCCCCGTTTTGTGCAGCTGCTTGCTGGAGATGTGATTCGGCGCTCTCTTGGGTTTGCTGCATCTTGATAAGATATCTCCCCACACGCGGGTCCGGGATCGGAACTTTTTAAAACGGGAGTGCTGTTGTCTGGCACGGAGCCATCGGAGTGCGTTCAGTGCGGCCTTCCAGACCGTTTGCAATTATTTCCGTGCAGCGTACTGTATCAGCGCTCAGTGCGTGTGCAGGCAAGTGCGAGTGAAAAGGCACAAATTAGTGCATAAAAACTGATCAGAATGCAGGAAAATGAATGTTAGGTATCCAAAATTTTCTGGGGAGATCCCCAGACCCTCCCTAACCTGTTGGTGAACACTATTAAAGTGCCCCCCCCCCAAAAAAAGTTTAGGCTCACGATTTCTTTTTTACTTTAAGCCCTGAAGGGGGGGCCCCCGATTGCCACCGGGTATTTCGCACCCTGAAACAACCACATAGGCTACTCAAAATAAAGAATTCCAAAGCAAATCTCTTCCATACAACACTTTCTCCTCTGGGTCACACACACACAAAAGTGCGTATTCCCATAATAACTGAAACTTAAACGACTATCGCGAAATATAGTGTTTTATAGCCAGCCTTTCAGAGGTGTAGACCTACATAGCAAGCTCTTATAGCTGCTAAGGCTTAATTCTTCTCCTTTACAGTATATATACATTTTCTGTGACAGTTCATGTTTCATGGAGATCATTGACAGTCCATGAAGTCTCTCTTATTTTTTTGTAGCTTACAAAAGTGGTAGCTTTTCAGAAAAAAAAAACTGCTTTCGTGAGGCGGCTGAACCGGTGTTCTGATTTAGAGAGTGACTGTGTTAACTGGTGACTTTCAGCTGTAAATGTTTGTGGTTGTTGTAGTTACAACAGATGTTTAAAATGGAAAGTCAAATCGAAAAGACTCATCAGATATGTCTTTAGTGAAAACTTAACAAAGAGACATTTGTTGGGATACTTGTCGTCTTCAACAGCTGTTGTAAGTATCACAGACGCATTTGGCTGAAAGTTGCCAATTAGCACAGTCACTCTTTAAACCTTAACACCCAGAACGTTAAGAAGCACTCGTAGTGCTGGAAAAAAAAAAGGTTATAGGTGAATGTTTGTGCGTCCAGTGATTCAGCTCCAGCTGCTTCATGTCTTCTAAAAGCTTCTCAGCTCTGCAACATTTTCTCTCCCATCAACATCTCTAGTTACTGTGTTCAACAGTGGAGTTTGTGCCATCCGCATCTTGGTTGACTCAGTTATCTTTGCTAACACTGTTGGGATCAATGTAGGCCTATCTTAAGAATGAATCTCTCTGTTTTCGGAGTCCTTTCTTCTTCAACAGTCTTCTTTTTATACTCACATCCAGATCATTTTGGATGTGTAACAATGCCGTGTTATTAGCATATTCTCATATGGCAATTGTTTACTCTCGGAGAAACACTAAGCTGGTGTCAGTAGACTGGGCTGTCACATTGGCTCGTGAGGGCTGGGGACGGGAGGTGGCAGTATGAAGCGGCTGCAGGAGCAGATAGATCAGCATATTTCTCAGCAATACATTTAGCCAACTGTACCGTGTGGGAAGCACTGCAATGGTTGCAAATGGTTACGCTGCAATGTCCCACATGCAGAGTTGGTCTGCTTTTCGCCGCCCTTATCACAGTAAGGACACCGATTACATCAATGACGAACAAGCAAACATTGTGAATAATAGTTTTAACAATGTCAATGAGAATACAGTAGTCTCACTGAAGTCACCATCTCAGTTGTTATCGTCGACAATGGCAGCAATGACAGCTGGAAAATCTACTACAGCGAAGACAAAGGAGACAACAAGAAGGATAGCATTGTTGAAAACGTAAATGAGATAAATATCAATACATTTGCTGTCCCAGCAGTTGATGTTGAAGTCAACCATCATGTGATGGAAGAATCCCCACTTTCAGGAGGATCCCGGAGAAGACATAGAGAGGAAACAAGCAGCACCACCAAGAGATTCAGATGGTGGAATGAATTTGAAGAGTCAGACTCTGAAACAGACTCTCTGAGCAATGCTGGTCCAAACAACAATAGGAATGGTGAAATGTATGTAAACGCTCTTACACTGTTGATTAAGATTCACTTCCTGTGAGATCAAGAAAGAGAATAGGTCAAGAGTGGACGACTAGAGAGATGATCCAAGCAACAAAAAAGGAAGCATTGGGATGATTTTGCTGACACCCCTGGAGATCAATGGAAGTTTCGCTCAGTCAACACCACAGCTAGAGTGCTTTTGGAAAGAGAATCCTATATAGGAACAACTCCTGCCCACTCACAATACCCCCTGAACAACAGTAATCCTGGAGGGGAATCCCTGCCTGAGCAGGCCCTGTTAAAGTTTCTTCCTCTCAACAAGGTTTGGTAGTTTTCCTTCTCCTCATCGAGGGGTTCATTTTCAGACAATGTGGGCACAGTAAGGTCCCCTTCCCATTAAGAAAATGTCAAACTAAGTTCAAAATTCTGCTGACTTGCTGAGTGATCAGCAATGCTTCAGTAGTTCCAAGAATCGTTCTGATATGGAGGCACACTTCTGAGGACAGAATGCACTGCCATGTTTACTGTTACAAAATGTTTACCTACATGTTAATAAAAGAACAAGAATGAAATAGAAATTATATATGATGATTCTAAGAAATCAAATTAGTTGATTCTTCAATCTAAGTAAACATTTTCTGTTGATCTGTTTTGTAATTAATATCTGCTCTGGAAATGAGCGCTTGCTAAAAATACAAACTATACTCATCAGCTTGGGTAAGCTTAGCCTTCTCTTTTTGTTTTTGATTTGGAGGTTTGAAAGAAGAGTTGGGTGAAACATGTTAAAGGAAGATGAGCAGCTCTCTGTAGGCCTGTGGAATGAATTGCCTGGTAATCTGCCTGATGAGGCCTCCAGTTGTGTTTGTGAATGGTTCTTTGCCATACTGTAAATACAAGGTGCTGAAAGTTAAATTGCACACACGTTGATGCACATATGCAATACTGCACAGCTGATTACAATTACAGTCCTCAGCTTCAATTGATGGCAAATGCAACAGCAGCAGTACATGTGTGTAACACAATTCCGGTAAGTAACCCACTGTACCGACTTTTGTATTTTAATTTTTGAACATGCTCAGTCTTCTTTCTCTGTTTAAAATGTATCCCTGCTGCGTTTCTGCATAGCAAGTTTATGACGCAACATCTCCATTCAACTCTGGTAAGCTAAAGATTATTGTAATTACATGGATGCACTCTCCCTGCCAAATTAGGGGCATTACATTCGCGACCCTCTAAAATTAGAAAGCAGCTATCTCTTAGCAACCCAAACCAACAATAAAACTCTCCCAGTGGAAGGGGCTCACACTGGCATATTAGTTGGGAATGTGCTTTTACTTTCCGCCTGCACAATTTTCATTGTTGGAAAATAGGCCAAGGCGCCAGGCAGATGGTTCAAATTGATTCTTCTGTTCGTATAGATGCAGGTCAACAGTGCAGTGCCAAAGCTTGTCTACTTCTGGCATTAATGCAAAGGTAATATGCAGAGGTGAAGCCATGCGTTTAGTGTATAATCATAGAGTTGATTGTATTATATAACATGTACAAAAAAAGGTGCACATGTGCTTAAAATAAGGCAGTTGTGCTGAAAATCCTTAAATTATCAATTGATTTTATTCAGATACATATTACAGATTCTTTTATATGCTTCATACAGCACTGTAAATCTTTGTCAAGGACTTGAAATTAGTAAAATTAGCTAAATGAGAAAATGTATCTGAGCTTTTGGGGTTTATTTTTTGCAGTTCATTATGAAGACGTCAATCTGACCCTCGACTCCCAGCTCTGTGAATACCTTATAACATTTGGGGGGGTTTTCCAAAATCTGGTGCCATGGAGTTCAAGCAGAACTGGGACCCCAAGCTAGCTCCCTTAAGGAAACTCCGAACTCCTTGGCTCTGCATTTCCTCAGCCTCCTCGACAGTGTTAGACCCTGTCATGAGCCTGTCACATCAGTGAAGCTGTGTCCATCTGGAGCAGACGCAGGACCATGGCATGGTCACTGGGGAGCAGCGCTCCCTGGTGTAAAGAGGGAGGAGTCAGAGATGGTGATTCTGGGATGGGTTTAGCTTTGTTTTAATTGCTTTACATGTCTTATACATTTATGATGACTTGGGAAAGAAAAAAACAAGTATGGAAGCTATCTATCATCCTCACTTTAAAAGCTCCTGTGAGAACGTTGTGGTTGTGTCAACTGGGTGACCCCTGTTGACAAAGTGGTACTTCTTATCTCTTTGCCGATTTTGTCTTGTACATATGTAAACTTGTGTCCTGTTTCTTTTAATATTTAAATGTATCATTGTCAAGAATCTTTGCTATAGAAAATGTAAAATAAGGTATGTTTTTACACCCTCCCGTCTGACACCAGCAGTGATTTCAGAATTAGAAAATACCTCTATAGAAATACTCAATCTTTATGCTGGCGGTCTTATTTGCCAAAAGCTTATCAAGTAGCATCAGTATTAATTTCTGTCAGTGTCATTTCTTTTTTTAAACTTCTCATATAGAGCTTACAAATAGCTACTTTAGTATAATACTCAAAAAAGGTAGGGCCTTTGTATCCTGCTCAAGGATACCTGGACAAAATCCTAGGAAATTAATGGCCGCATTGCAGAAATGTGAGGTCAAGGCAGGAGCCTTGTCATGTACTGATTTACTGTTAGAGTAATTATTGTTTAACAGAAAGAGTAGATTTTTTTGTCCTTGGATGTGTGTATCACATGCATCAAATTAGCTAACTTTTACCCAACCTTTTCAAATGTTATGGGGGGGTGGGGGGGGGGGGTTAAATGGGGCCACTTCATTAGAAAGATAAAAACACCCAGAGTTCAGGGGCATAGTCCTCTATTTTGCTGTTGTTTGTGCTCCACTGGATTAGTCAATCACCATTACCCTGTGTCGGCCTCATTTGCTCTTTGCAGCTCCCTCTGGTGTGCGTCCTTCCTCCTTCTTGACCACCTATTAACAAACACAGAGAGATACTGTAACGAAATACAAGTTGGGGATTTATTCAGCGCTTGGAGTGAATCCGGAAGATGCTTTCCCTAGCTCTTGGCTTGCATGCTGATTAATGGGTGAGGCAGATTTTATCTACTCTGTTATTAACTTCTCTTCCTCCTTGACGGTTTTGCTCCCTCTCCATCTTCCTCTAACACATTCCCAGGGTCTTAGCTCACCTAATGAAGATGTGCTTCCAATCTTTATTTTCAGCCCTGTCTTTTCCTCTCTCTCCAAATAACTTCCACATTGATGCATGTTTCTTGAATAAACCCAATTTTCTAGATGCTCATTTTTCCCATTAATTTCTCATAGTGTTTAACTCAAATGTTTCTTTTCCTGGTATGCAGACTTTGATCAATGTATTTAAAAATAACTGTATAAGAATGTAACCTTTTTCATGCAAGTCAAATATCTATCGAACAGTTCAACACTCAGAGATGTTATCTGCTTCAGAGCTGTGTGGCTATGATTTGATCAGTTTGTCTGACAACACAATCCCACAACCCCATTTTGGTTTAAACATTGTTCAATCTAGTTTTATGCAAAGAAGTACACAAAAGTAGCAAATACAAATGTTGGTCTGGTTTCCAGGTTATTTTCATGTACATAATGGCAATGGTTGTACATAATGACAATTCAATTCAATTCATTTATACTCCAGAGGGCAGATACCAGAACATGTTAACTCCATGTGAAAGCCCTAGTCTGGATTCCAACCAAGAAGCCAACACAAACTAACATGCTGTCTTACATGGCTAACTTGTTCAGCTTTATGTACTTATACCGGTTGTTCCAAAGCTTGGTACATGCTCCAGTCAGCAAGTTAGGACATTCTATCTCCATACAGCACGGCGTTTGCCAGGACTCCCTCAACCAGGCTGCTGTTACTTCACTAGTGATGCTTTTGTTTTTAGCAAAGTTGTAGGAGAAGGACCCCCCCTGAACCTTGCCTTTTCCGGCATTCCCATGAATGCAAACCTAACCCTTTCCTCTCCTTTCGTTGTTGTGCCCGAGAGCTACAGGTGATCCCTAAGAAGCTTCACAAAATCCACGAGAGCTTAATGTTCCAAATCACCTGATTCAGAATTGTCATTCCAATATGATTAATAAAGAATTGTCAAGTTGCATCCTGTTGATCGTGTGGTCCCTACTAGTGAAACTTTTATTAGAGACTTTGTTTGGATAGGTGATGATATATACATTCCCACATACGACTATGAATGCCAATTCTGGTGATAAATTACTTTTACTCAAACACTTTAATAGACTTCACTGTTTTCATATGACACTCTGGGACTATATGATAGTCATGATAGTCTAAATCCTGTCCATCTGGTGCCATAAGGCGGTTGAAGTAAATGTTGACAGTTATTTGCAAATAAAGTATCTGATCCAGCTCTGCCACGCACACGCACGCACGCACGCACGCACGCACACACACACACACACACGCACACACACACACGCACTCTGTGCCTCGGTGTCTTTCTTGCTCTGTGTGAGTCTTTCTGTCTCTGCAGTTTTGTGTCTTGGGTTACAGGGTAACTGGAGCCATGTTAGTGTGTGGCGTTCCTCAATCCCCCAGAGGACTTCGGCACCATGTTATGGTTTCCATCAGTGTTGTGCATAGCTGAAAAGAAGGTGTGCACGTGTGTCGGTGTGCGTGCGGGACTTTTGCCAGAGAGGAAGTACATAGTGGCCAAAGGTTGCCCATGATTTCTTAGCTATGACTATTCATGGTTCAGAACTTTTTAATTGCGTGATGGATAAATGCTGCAAGTCTACAGCCTTATTTGAAAGCTGTTACAGTATAAATCTGTTGCACTTTATACCAATAGATGACCTTATTCTTTTCCTATTCTGCTACACTTATTTCTGACCTTTTACCTTCCCCCCGGACTTTAAAAAAAAAAATGCATAGAGTTAAAATGTTTCTGAATTTTGTGAAATGAAAGTGTGTGAAGCATATTGTGAGGTCCGCAGCCTAATATTTCATTATGGCGACAGTAAATTTCACCTATGATCTCAACTTCTCTCCAAGTCACCACATAGGTGAGAGAGAGAGAGGGGTTTTTGAGTTTTGCATTTTGCCAAGCCTTTACAGTCATCAGCAGAAGCTCTCTACTAATACTGGTCTAATATACAAGATTTTCGGTGTCTTGAAATTCCAAAATGCAATATTGTTTTACTCCACTCGGTCAAGTTCCTGCCCTTCTACCTGTCAATCATAATGATGAACCAACTACCTTGAAAATGCATCTAGTCTGAGGCTGGGGCCAACAAACACCTTTAAGGCACCACAAGCCCAACAGGAGCAGATAGTAGATGCAGGATATCAGCATAAAATGCCAATTATCTGCAGCTATTTCAGCTTCACTGTACCTTTGCTTTGCGGGTGCTGCTGTTATGACTCTCCGGAGCTTAATAGCCATGCACAACTCAGGTTATCACTGACTAATGGTTAATGCTCCAGAACATCCAAAATAATTCATTTAAAAAACTGTTTAAGACAGGGAGAATTTAGCATGAAGTCAGGGCGTGAATTTCGTGTAAAATAGGCTTTTTCATGGATATTTTAAGGAACAAACAACTCACACATTGTATGCAAAATGAATATGGCTGTGCTGTGGCTAAGGTGTGATAATGTCCCCTTAAGATGTTGCTTGCAATGTTACAGCTATGTTGAACATATCTCAGCAGCCAGCAAGCGAGCATGTTTTACATTATTGTGTTCTGAGTTACACTCCCGGTAAATAATAATACAGTGTGTGCCTAAAAGCCTGCTCCACTTTTCAGAAAATGTGTTTTCAAACATGACATCAAACATGACATCATAAAGGGAAGTAACCCCTCCCCCAGGTGGGGGGCACTCCGACAGCTTGATGTTAGTTTTACCCTCTGAGTCTGCCTTCTCACCGTAAACATGAAGCATGGCATGTAGTGAGAAAGCTCTAGTCAGCCAAACCCTTCCAGTGGGGTGTGGTCGAACACAACTTAAAGCTATAGACACAGAATAAGCCTGTTCTGAGCAGGGCTGAAATAGAGGGGTTTATAGGCATGCTAAAATACAGGATCAGAGTGACATGTTTTGGGGAGCTCTGAGCAAGTTTATTTATACTTGCTGAAAAGGAGTATGATATATCACCTTTATAAGTTAAAGTCAAACCTTCGATTTAAGAAGGTCCTTACTTTATTCCAAATTAAAAGCAGGGTTGAATTCAAACAGCAAGTAAAGTATTCTCAGATTAAGACATTACATTATTCAAAATAAAAGCCTAAATGAAGCCAATTTTAATTTGTAAATGTGAAATAATAGAATTTCAAACATGCGTTTCAAAAATGTTATAGTTTGACAGCTTTATTATTAATTGAATTAAAATACAGTTCATGTAACATTTTATCTTTTTTTCCTACTGTGCTTGCCTTGCTGCATATAAAACTATTGTATGGGCAGAATTGAACATTTCTGTAGACAGTTTGAAGATATTTTGATTGTTTTGCTGTCTTTTGTTTTGCCTTCAGTTTCTGTGGCTTATACAGTTACTGTTGACATGTACCTCATACAACCCCACTTCCAAAATACCCAACTATCCCTTTAAGGACTGTTGCTTGTGGGAGATGTTGTGCTGCAGTCTTCTCAGTTTACTATTATGCTGTTAAATCATAATGTATTATTTCATTAGTATAAAAATAAAGTTTGAAATGCGCTGTTTGTTTTGAGCAATTTTCTTGTACGTACTCTTTCTGGTATGTGCTTTCTTTGCTACTTTATTGAACTGCTGTAAGGGTTGAATTGAACATTTTCACTAGACAGTCTGAAGTTTTACTGTTGGCATATAATGGAAATCTGCTGCTTATTGCTACTTTGGTTAGCTCTTTAATAGTGAAGAGAAGGCCAGGTTTGCATTAAAGCAGCATGTGATCTTTACATTATCTCAGCAGCGCTGGGAGTCGAAAAAGTTGCATATGGCATACCTCTTAGGGTGAAGCAGCATGTGCCGTAAGTCAGCTGCATGCATCGTCAATTCAGCCGCATGTGTCATTAGTTCAGCAGCATGTGCTGGTCGGTAGACTTTATGCCACTGGTCTGTCAAACCAGTACTGCCCATCTTCCACCACCATGATACGTACTGTATGTCTTCCTTTAAATTTATATATTATTATTATATAACGTAAGTGCAATATAGTGATGTTATTGAAGGACTGTATACAATTATCTGGTCTGAAAGTATGTTTGTTATATCCATGATAATGGTAAAGACATATCTTTGCTGATGACTCCAGGAAGCTTGTAGCATAGCTTATCCCAGCTAACAAGGTTAGCTTAGCCATCAGATTTCCATTGGTCACTGCTGCTTTGCCCTGAGTAGCATCCCCCATGTCACTTGTGGTTCTCAATGTCACTCCATTATCCAGCCAAATGTACACTTTAGTTGTATTCAGTAGTATTTCCCTCATCTCAAGATACTATTAGTATGTTAGTAATCAGTATACTTGAGTTGCGTCTCTGGTGGAAAAAACATTTTGCTCGTTTTCAAGTAAAATTACAACTTTCTTGTTTCTTCTAACAGATAAAGAACATTTACTCAAAGAATTTTTTTTCTTTAAAAGGGCTTGTTGGTATGTTGACTATACTGCAAAAATGTAGGATGATGACTCACAGTTGCTCTATTGTTTTAGCTTGTGCTAGCTTGTGCTAAAACCCAAGTATCAACGGTTGAAACACTCTCCGAAGAATTTCTCGATCCAGATGTCATGAAATTAAACATAGTGTTTGTTGTGAGCCTGATGTTTGAAATATGCTTCACAGTGATTGGCTCATTCAAAGCTTAGTGGCTCCTGATATGAAGTCAGCTTTACACTCACTGCAGACATTATAACCAGACAGATATCAATATTAATAATAAGATTATTAATAACATTGTGCTAATGACAGTTATATTTGCTTCTGCAGATTAAATTAGCTTCAGTAAAACAGTATTAAAACAAATAAAAGGAACTCCCATAGTCTTAAATGAAGAAACCTTCGCAGCATTTTCCTTGCTATTATTTTTAAACTTGTGGTTAAGCTAGTATGTGTTTGTGCTCTGTTACTATGAGACTGGTAGCACATGAAACATCTTAAATACAAGTAACATGAAGGACAGCAATCAGCACCTGGTTCGGCCCTCAAGGTCTGTGTGGCCAGCTTTGTTGTGGTCATCGTTGACGAATCAAAGGCCTCTGTTAAGTCTGCGGTTTGTAAATTCAAGGTTCTTGACTGAGGTTGAATTAAGACAGCAGAACACACTCCTTATTTTTCAAACGGATGGTGTGCTAATCCGAGATCTCCCTCTGTGATTTTGTGACCACAGCTCCAGGGTCCACGTAGCGGGCCACTGAGTCTTTTCTGGTTAAAAATATGTTTAACCCCTCGACCCTTTGTACAAACTACTGCTTCAACAGATGAAAAGTGTTGTTCTGATGTTCACAGAGCACCTGGATCTTTTGGAAGTAATGAAACAATATACATCATGCTTTTATAGCCTTTATCTTCTGAATGAAAACAAAAAATGAAATAAGTTTTCGAGGGGTTACTTTGTGTAATGATGGAGTGAGATAACCTATGGGTTATAAATAATGACACTTAATCTTTCCCAAATTCAAACCAGCACATTTTATTTTATTTCTATAATGTTTTTAATCTACCGTGAAACCAGTTTATAAGAGAGAGAGGCCAGTGCCAAAACAAACACAACTGAAATATCATAACCTTTCATAGGGGAGACAAATCTTTAATCTAACATGTACACATTTGCCCAACATGACCTTATTGGTCATTTGCCCGTGTTGTCTAAAGAACCTTTTCAGCTTCTTGATGTGTGATTTTTGGTATATCACTGTTTAATGTAGTTGTGGCTTCAGAAGTTTCTTTGTGCATAGTGCTGCTCTGTTTTTAATAAATAGACGTGTGCTTCCAAACCTCCTTAATTTATACAGCAGTCTTCAATATGAGGCTGGCAGAACGACTTTTGTCTTTTAAATCACTTCCCTATAATGTTAAACAAACAAACAAAAACAACGGAAGATTTCCATGAATGGTTCCATAAAGTAATTCTCAACTCTAACATGTTTTATCTGTTGTTTATTTAACTGTATTTCCTTCTCTGCACTTTGATTTATCTGATTTTATTCACTGTAGTGCTGAATTGTTTAACCTTGATAATCCCACTCAAAGCACATACACATTACTCCTCACTTACTTGTAATTACTTTTAATCTTTTCTAGATATAGGAAGCTTGCCACTTTAAATTCTTTCTATTCTCAAAGAAATTATATATTATAATATAAGCTTTCCAAAGTGATAAAACAGTAAAAAGATTGCCACCTATGTTGAATCTTTAATGCATTATTGCATTTCTGTGAACATAAGCCATTAAAATAGAAGATATTTTACATGTGGAAGCAGAAAAATCACAGGTGCAACCAATAACTCAACGACATGATCTTTCTTTTTGCCCATTTGTTTTTGCCTATGTTCTAATTCGTCATGACTACTGTGGTTCATATCCCTGCTAGCCCCTCAGTTGGCCTGCGGTGAGTGTAGACAGACGTGTGCTACCTCCTCAACACATGGTGCTGCTGGCTGCTTCTTTTCCTCTGCCAGCAGGCCACTTCACATGGAGGGTATTTCCCCCCTGATCCTAATCCTGAAAATACCCCAGTTTATCAGCAGGAGTCACCAGTGCGGTGATCCTTTGGAGGTGTTCCACTTGTGAAAAGGTAGCCGGAATAGAAACCACTACTATAGCAAACTCAACCTGTAAGCCACCTGTGCATCTCTCAGTGATGGCTTTGCTCCATTTAGGAGTGCCAGTGAGCCTTGCCAGTAAGCAAGCATGCATCTGCTGAAAGTGGAATGCAGCCATTTTTAACACAAACAAATTGGTGTGAGGAAAAGGCTGAAGTCTGGTATGAAATGTCAAACATTGGCTTCAAAACAGAGGTTGCATCAGACTTTCTTGCTGTCTGTCATTATGAAAAAATTCCATCATACCGTGTAGCTACCTGCCATTTAAATTTAATAGTTTTTTTAGGATAAGAAAACATGTCCTATTTTAAACAGCTTTATCACAAAAATAGCCTAATATTTCATATGAAGTGGACATTTGTCAGCAGGTTTTGCCTTTTTCCCTAAGACAGATGACTTCTCATGGCCTTTTTTAATTCTCTTCTGAAGTCTGAATCTGCTCTGCTTCCACACTTGAGAATGGAATTACCAGCACTACTTCAGACAAAGTTTTGTAGTCAGGAAACTTTTCTCCCTTAGAAGTGATTAGGCAAGACTCTTTGAATGTTGGATTTACCGATCCTGCAGGCACTCGTTTCAGTGAGAGAAAATCCAGCAGCTAGCCACCTGGCTGCATCACAAGGGCAGCTGCAGGCCCCTGTGACAGACCCGTAGTAGTCACAGACGAGTGCAAGATCTTCAGTAGCTCATGATGATGAGGTTGGTGAGAACGCCCACATGCTAGGGGGGAATTTTTTTGATGGACTTAATCATCTCAGCCATGTACTCTGTGCCCAAACTGGAAAAGGTCTCCGCGCCTGCCTGAATGGGGTCAAAGTGACAGACAGCCTTCATAATTTTCCATCAAAGACAGAAAATATTCAGTTAATGCAACTTCAGTTTCAAACACTCATTCCCCTGCTTAAAAATGGTCATCAAAGCAGCAGATTTTTCTTGAAACTGTACTTGTGTTAAGCTGCATGTTCAGGATTTAAAAGTATTCGCCCTTCCTGCAGTGTGTTTCAATGCCAATGCCATGCTGTAATCATGCAAGAGCTCCCATCTTTCTCCCACATCCAGGAAATTGGGTGTGAGCTTGGTGGCCTAATAAACACAGTGTCAGTGGAGGTGGAGGTAGATGCATTATCCATTGTCATATTGTCATAATTTATGAGGGACAGCGGAGAGATATGATCAGAGATGTGGCAGAGTCAATCTGATTCCCAAAGGTCACTAGCAAGGTCGAGGGGCGGAGTTCATTAAAGCAGGTTTTATTGATGTCCTTCAGTCGTGTGTGTGTGTGTGTGTGTGTGTTTGTGTGTGTGTGTGCGCAGACAGTGTTTCAGCACAGCAGGAACGTAGGAATTGAGATGAAGACCACAGTGAGCGGATAGTGAACTGTCTGTACTGCTTGTGTTTACAGCCTCTGTTATGATGTTTCCAAGGTGGCTCTAAATATGCGTGCTCATCTGTATGCCTTTGCGTGTTTGCTTGTGGGTGTGTTCTTCTGCTTTTTCACTTTGTGTACCTGTGTGGTTAACAACATGTGCTGGTTGCAGATATGTGTGCATATGTGTCTGTGCTGTATGTTTTCCTGGGCTGGAAAGAGGAAAGGATTTGGACCACTGGCGCAGGGCAACATAATTCCTTCTCCCTCTCCTGGCCTTGATTTCCTACATTGGGAAGTGTGACTGTAATTTGTGAGCTGTCTTCATGTTCAAATTTACGACCTCTCCTGGCTTTGCAGAACAAAAGAGAGGATTGAAGGCAGAAGAGGAAGGATCCACTGGGCCCCATTGAGCCCTGTTCCTCTGAGCGCCACTTAATTGATGCCAGATCTTCTCAGGGGCCAATCCTTAATGTATCAGGAGGAGGAGGAGAGGGTGGATCAGTAAAGTAACAGACTCCATAGGTTCATGATTCGGAATTAAGCATTGGCATGAAAGTCCCAAAGCCCATGCTCTCAGCTATATACACAGAGGCTACACAGTCTGAGCCTGCTGAATGGAGACAATCATACAAGTATGCATGTGTGCGTTCTTGTGTGTGTGCACAAGACTGCGTGAGGGCTTTCTCACCAGTGTCAGTGCCTTACTGTGGCATGAGTAAGTAGGGTGTTGACCCCATCTATCCCTGGAGAGCATATGGATGCAATCACGCAGAGAGAGAGAAAGCGAAGGAGAAAAATTATAAGAGAAAGAAACTGAGAGAGAGAATAAAAGGGGAAAAAAAAAGATAAATTGGCGTCTGGCTTGTGTTGGAGGACAGCAAATCTCCCTAATTCCTTGTTCTTCCTTCCCTTTATGGATTTGCCAGTGGAGGGTTTTGGTTAAGTCAAGCTGTGATGGTTTCCTCACCCGCTCTTGTTAAGACGGCAAGGGATGATTGCGGTCACTTTGATTCCACTTTTTGGACACAGCCAGTAGCTAATTAGCACAAAAATAGCACAATCCTATCCTTGTTTAGAGTCATAGGAAACAATAACATGGTAGTGCGATGCCATATGTTTTGTGTGTTTATAAGAATCTGTTTCCACAGCCAGAAAATGAGGGAAGCATGCTCGGCTGACACACATTGGGAGTGTAATGAAAAAGATTGGCACAAATGATCCGCCATAGTTTCCCCCAACTTTCACTCCATTTATTCATGGCGGCCATCATTCCTCATTGCTACTCTTTCTGGGCATGTTGTCACACATGCAGCACCCCACTTCCCTCCAGTGTGATTCTGTTCGTTTAGTCTGATAAACATCTCGCCGTTCTCTGAGTCCATTACTTGCAATTCACTTCTCCCCACGGCATGTGGACACTGGCAATTCTTATTGAAGTTAGCTCACACGCCTGCTCGCTCGTCTCAAGCTGCAGGCTTTGCAGATTTACCAGAAAGAGAAAGATGTTAAACTGACTTGCTAAGTAATCACCAGAGAGATACCTTAATTAGTGAATCAGTGTAAACATACTTTAAGCCACTTATGCTTTGAGATTATTTTGCCTCATCAGCCAATACCCCCAGCTTTCTGAACACTGCAAATGATAGCCCTTTTTTCATTTCTGAATTTTTTGATTATCAATCAACACCATATGCTAAGTTCCTCGTGAACACACATTCTAATTACATCCTGTCACACTCAATGAAACATCCTCCCTCCCTGTTTTAACCACATTTCAAGCCTGTCTCTTGTCTGAGCTAGTACCGCTAAAACAATGAAATATAGTCCTTTTCTGACTGGTAGGCGTCTTAAGAAACAGCTTGTTTTTAGGCTATTTGCATGTCAGAGTCTGAGGAGAAAAATCAATGATGCTAATTAGTGTTCCAAAGGCAGCTTTTGCTGCTGTGTGCTGATTACTCTGAACTAAGTGCCAGGGGATTAGGGTGGACTTGCCTCAGACTCAGGAGGCAGAGGAGCTATTAATTAAAGTGTGTGTGTGTGTGTGTGTGTGTGTGTGTGTGTGTGTGTGTGTGTGTGTGTGTGTGTGTGTGTGTGTGTGTTTAAGTATGTGTATTCCTGCTTGCATATGTGAGTCTGTAAGAATGTACCATATACCATTACTTCTCCTTTCTGTGTTTGAAAGACGGGGCCCAATAAACAGTGAAGCAGTCTGCAGAGCTCTCCGCACGCATCTCCTCCTGTATGTTGATGCATTGCAAACATTTACCTGCCAGAAACAGCGGGGTCAAGCAGGAGGCCCTCCAAAGTACAGCTCTGAGGAGAGAGCTGTTTACATTTGTGATTATCGCTCTGACCTTCCACCCCACGAAGGGCCAATTTCTAATGCAAACAAAAGGAGGCACCCCACAGATTCACAATGCACCTCTTGCGGGTAAAGAGGGTGGTTCTTATCTTCCCTCAAAGCACCTTGCTACTTTTGGGGTCACATGTTTCCCATTTAGAGCAGTTTACTTTCATCCAGACATATTTCAATAAGCCTTTGATTCAAACCAGAGACAAATGAGGTTCGCTTTCTCATGTGTTCCCTTCTTCACAAACCTTCATCCTGAACTGATTGGAAACTGAAAGCATTTCTGTACTTTCTTTCAGTCTGGTACCTCTCTAGCTATCCAAAACTATCTATTGAAGGTCACTTTACTCTTTATTAAGCCTAATAGATCCTGAATGCTCGACATGTGGGACAGTGTAGGACTTGGAATGATAAGAGGCATGCTCACCTCGCAGAGCAGATCCGGTTTACATATTTATTCTGCTCAGAACCAGCCAGCTTTTAAACAGGGCTTGGATTTCACAGGCCGCTTCACTCGACCATCTGTCCGTCCATTTGAATCAGACGAGCCCTAATCATTTCAAGTTTGACAAATATGATAACGTTGCTGTGCGGGGATGTGTTGTGATAGGCTCTGCACTTCAAAAGTATCCCTTTCATTCCCATTGGTTGTGTCGATTCATTGTCTGATTTAACTTTCAGTAATGAACTACAGCGCTACATAAAAAAAGATGCTTTCACTCACCTTCTTTAAACACTGAGCAATTCTGCAATGTCATGCAGATAGATTTCCTTAATTGTAACAGTTTCAGCACACTTAACCGTGTCTGATATTATTAAGAACATCCTGATTTAATTCTCATCGTGTGCAGTTTTATTTGTGTTGTACTTTTCTTTTGCTATCTAGTGTTTGGATAGTCAGAGTACCTCCCAGTCAGCGGCTATATAACTCCAGGATAGCATTGTCCATTGAGAGATTTTTAGCATGCAAATACCCCTCTCTCTCTCTCTCCTTCCTATTGTTCCAACTAATTCTTCATGCATTTAAAAACCCCACATTTGGCTTCAGTGCAAAAAGTAGATATTTTTAGGGCGTCAATAGTTATTCAAATTGCATAGCGCCTGAAAAAACATTCCAGGTCTGGTGTAAAGTGAAGAATGGAATTGAGTTTGTGAAATGTATGAGCTTGCAGAATGCAAATGAATTGGTAGATAGAAAAATCTTTGCCCAAGCCAGAATTGTGTTTGTTTTCTCCTCCATTTTGACGGACTATGGGGAGTAACTGAATGGTGAATGAATTGTTTGTTGCAGTAAATTGTGATTTTATCTGCATACCAACAACGTGTTCTGTTAGGAAAGCATATAATATGTATGTGCTTCAGTTTAAAGTGCATTACATATACCTAAAAATAATCCCAAAAATCTCATTTATATCGCCCCTTCAACAAGACAAACAGAATATCTGATCAGTCACACAAAGTTTTCTATGAAAGTCAGAGGAGTGGCTGCAGCAGCCTCACACACACATAGGATGAAGTTGCTGCTGTTGTGTGTCCCCTGTGGTGGAGCGGCTTTGAGTATGAGTGGATGAACTTCTCCTCAGCTCTAAATCTGTGGTCTTGGGATTTTCATAAGCAGATTGAGATGCTTTTTGATATCTCGGTGCAGCTGCACCCCGTGGTGAGGTGGTGCAGCTACAGGGAGTCTGCTTCAAGTTAACACACTCAGAGGCGACTTATCTGTGCCGCTCAAAGGAAGGAGGTGAAGGGAAAACAATAATCAGGGTTTAGTTGTTTTTGAAATAAAAACCCTTGAATTGGAATGAACATAAAGTGATTTAAATTACTCTGTATGGAACTAGAGATGTTTCAAAATCACTTTTTTCTTCTTTTATCGGAGTACAAAACCCAATGATGCATATAAGGCAGTGGGGTACAACTTTTTCTGGGTGTTTGGGAACAAATGAGTCAGAAAATCCTCCCAAAACTTAAGAGATCTCAAAAGTTTTGTATTGGTACTTGACAGCAAATTAACATGCAGCAACATGAAGAAGCTAGCATATGCTGATTTTAATAACATACATACATTTAGATACATATAACATACAGCTGATTTTAAGCGAGGTACTTGCTTTTCTCGTCTTGTAAAAAAGTAATCCTCTTGGATCAATTGTCCTGCCAGTTGTTCAGGATGAACTTCAAATGCATTTGCTAGTTCGTCCTATCAGTAAAAGGGAATTGGACAGCGATTTCAAGGGAGGTTTGGTGCATATTACTTCTAATTGAATTACTCCTCCAATCCCTTTAGGCGTCCTCACATTTAAACATTAGGCAATTCTACTTGTGTCCCATTCAGAGACCCTCCCTTAGCGGATGGGGGTGACGCTTATTCAATAAAGGCTGCATTAAAGACTAAGAACTCACACACCCCTAATTGTTTTCACCCTGCTTCAATAAAAGATGTTATTAAAAGGGGGAAAACTACTCTGAGAGTTGGCGGCTTTTTTCTCTTGAGAGACTTGGCTTTGTTTGCATTCTGCCAAGATGGTTGAGATTATCTCTGAGGGTCTTTTTTTTTTTTTTTTTTACTGAAAGCCTAGAGACAATATTCCAATTACGGAAAACACACGGGAGGAAAGAGGACCGGGACAAAAATATGACCATTTACAAAGGCACACATTATTAAGGCCACCTTCAGACTAAATGTAATTTCTCATAGGTCATGCGTGAGTGGAAGGGCGGTACAGATAGTTTAACATTTGCAGGGTTTTCCAAGGGCCTGCAGAGAGGTTCACTTTGTGCCAGTGTTCTTGACACCACATGGTGTCGCCTTGAAATGGAAACCCTGCTGAGGTGTTACTAGATCTCAACAGTGTATGGCCATTTGATGGAGCTATTTCCGCTTTAGAAAGTTGTTTCTTATTCTACAGTATGTGAAAGGATAAATGCACAATATCTGCTTTAAGGGACTAGTATAAACAACCCCCTCCCCTTCTAAACCCATTCAAAGGCTTTAGGTGATTATAGGAATTGAAAGAGATCATGAATATACAGCAGCACTGTCACATCCCAGTGGACATTTAGTCAACACCCACCTTAATCCCACTTCCAAAGCGTATTCTGTATGCGTGTGTGGTAGAGTTGACTCTGATAGGCAAAGGTCGCGGCATGGTGTGTCTCCCATCAGAGGATGAAGAGAGGAAAAACAAATAGAAAGAGAGAAAGGAATCCAGACGACATTAGTGGACAGGGAGGAATAGAATGTTTTTTCTGGATGTTTATTTGAACATAGCACAGAAGAAGAGAAGGCCACTGTAGGATTTAAGGGTGGGGCATAATAAAGTCAAGATGTAGCCAAAGCCCCCCTACTGACACAGGTCACTTTAGCTCTAAAGGCCCCTAGAACTGAAATTGGAGGATGCTGTTTGTCTTTCAGCCATGGGAGCAAGCTGGCATGTCACTATACTTTATCACATGGGGTTTGTGCCAAATGTAGTTTTTAATAGATGGGTTGAATTTAAATTATGAATAGCTTGCAGACCGGATGGTTGTATATTTTGGAATGGATATTAAAAACCATTCTACCAATTTGAGTAAAAGTCAAACCATAATGGATGTGTTAGCAAGGATAGATACATTAAAATGTTGGCATTCCAGGCAGACAGCCACTTCGGTCCAGACTGATACATCTCAACAACTAATACATTTATAATGAGATATCATACAGACATTTCTTGGTCCACTGAAGATTATGCTTGTGACTTATTGATCCTCTGACTTCACAACTTGTGCTATCAGCAGGTCAGTATTTTCAGTTATTTTGTGAAATAATGCAATAAGGTGACCCCCCTTTTAAAACAATGGACTATAGGGAAATACTTGAACAACTATTCAATGTTTTGCCGTGATCATTTTGGACAGGCACTAGTGTCTTTCCCTGTGAAATACCACATTATTTGGATTATTAAAAAAAGGCCCTAAACAAGTAAAACATTTTATGTTCCCAATTTTTTGATCTATGAGCAAATATCTGCAGAACACCCTCAGCCCTACTTTTTCTGTCGCTAAAAAAGCAAATGTTAGCAGTATGCTAAGATGCTAGAAATGGTAAAAAAAATTAAACTTGTTAAACCATTGGTATGTTACATGTCAGCATTTTCACTGAGAAAATGTTAGCTCAAAGCTACCCTGGACAGCGTCATAGAGTCGTAAAAGTTAGTCGTAGACTTTTGGTCTTGATAGAGGATGGTAAGAATTTGGAAATCAGGTCTTCTACTTTAGGAAATTGGTTTCCATAATAGATCATAAAAAAATCTGCTACAGTACTATGACTGATGACGTGACAAGGAGGGCTTGCTGTTTTGTATTGAGTCTCATTTTAACCAGCTCCAATAAACGGTAATTTTCTCCCATTTTTCATTTTACTCACTCAGGACTGTATGCTACTTAAAATTCAGTGTTAATATATCTATCCAGTATTACATTTCACGCTCACCATCCGGTGCCTCAGACGGATAGGTGGAAAAAACAGCATCCATAATCATGTCTATTAATCTAAGGCTAGACTGCCGAGTGTGTGCACTGCCATGTTTCCTATTTCATTCAACATTCATTTAGCTCTGTCTGAACTAACCATATGTTCACCCCTTTTGCCTGATGCTCATCTCATGTTTTGATCCAGGGGTGGATGCATTATTTATTAGATGTTAAGGGCTCCATTGCGAACTTTAAGTGGCAGCGTGTTGTATTTGCTTAATGAATGGGGCTAGAGGAGATCAAAGCTGGAAATATGACAGATGAAGGGGAGGGGGTAGACGCTGAGATTTGACTTGTCTGACTTAATTGCTGCCTTGCAAGAAAAAATTCTCATCAAGTCAGATATTGGAAGAGTTCATGCTTGGTTTCAAGCTTTGTAGAGCATTTTTAATGATCTTAAGAAAATGGTCCATTCACATGCGTTTGGCTTCTGTGTTTAATTGTTTAATCCCGAGGGCCACTACTTAAAACCAGACTGTTTTTTTAATTCAAGGCTTTCTATGAAATTAATTACTTTTATCAACATTTATCAAAGTAATATAGCAAAAATATTACAATAATGTGAATATAATGAAAGAGAAAATAATGATACTGTTTGAATAAACAAGTGTACCTTGATCAACCCAACAATTCATCAATGATACTGAGTATAATGGACATTTTGCTGTGACCTGTATTAGTCTTTTTGAGTATTAATTAACATAACTTTGATTCAGTTTAAAATGACACTATTTAAATGTCAAATACATTTGATGATGCAGCTCAACAGAAAAATCCAACGGTAGTACAATCCATTACCTCATTATGGCAAAATTCGGTAGCAGGTGAAAAAAAAAAAGTTTTCCATGGACTTTATGATAGAAGTCCTTGTCTTTGTGGCGCCTCTGAAGCTAGCTCATCAGCTAGCCGCTTCTCTTTCCTCTCTCCACAGATCATTAGCAGTCATGCTCCTGCCCTTTGAAGTCTGTGAGGTCTGCTCTGTCTGTCATAGCCATGCAAATCCAAAAGGACAACCCCAGCCACCTGTTCTCAGAAACATCTGTCCGCGGGCCGAGGCTTTACTCCGGCACCGCTCAGCTGCCTCCGCTCCGCTCTGATCCTCAAAGGGCTGGAGGATGGCAAAGAGGCTATTTTTAGGGGCTCGCTTGATATGCCAGTGCAGACCTTATGCTCTCTAATGAACACACGATTCAGTTCGAGGGAAGGTTTAGAACAGAAAGTTGTTAACTGGTGAGAGAATGTTTGCTAAGATAGTCTGTCAGTAAGTCTCAAATCAAGTTGTATTACTTCCTACCTGAAGAAGTCTGAAAGGCTGAGCTAGAAATCAAAATACCTTGACTGTCTCTACCTTGTTCATTTTTCAAATACATACCATTATACTCTGTCTTTTCTGATAAAATTATAGTCTGAGTTAGTTTATTTTGATCTTTACCAATCATCCATGTGGTGATTCATATTTTAAGGACATAACTGCATTCTGTGAAAGAGATGATAGTAAAAGTAACAGACTAATCCTTGTTTAGAGACAGTAGTTGATGTTTGCTTTGGGTCAATCTGAGTATCTCATCAGTACAGATCTACTAAAATGATTCTATGCCAGGTGCCATGGCACCTGGCATAGAAGCTCAGCACTGAAAACTCAGGAAGCTTACAGAGTGACGTAAGATCTGGACAATGGTCATCCTCGGAAAACTGCATGGTGGATTTGTAAGTTTGCACCAAGGGACTGATTCTTTTAAATGTGTCTCTTCTCACGACAGACCTATAGTGGTAGTAGGAGACTATAGGAAATTACCCATATGGTATACGCTGAGGGATGGAAGGTTAGTGGAAATTTTGCCTCTTGATTGGCTGCCAACTGAATTGCATGTTTGAATACAGATTTGTAATTGGCCACCTGGGAAGGCTGTTGAGGTCCTGGAGGTTGTCCCACCATGACTTTGGGCTTAGGTTGACACCAAACTTGCTATGAAACATGTAAAAATAGTGAGATGTTATGATTATTTATTCCTGGCTCTCTGAAAGACCCAGAGGCTAAACTGAAAACACACACCTTGCCGGATCCTGTGGCCACACTTGGAATCAAGACTGCAGTGTGGAAGAGTTTATTGTAATGCCAACATCGGGAATACATTATTGAACAAAGGCTTGTGTAGAGGAATACAAATAACCCCATGATAATTCCCACATCTTCCATGCAGTATACTTTAAACAGATTACTGGCACAATTAACAAATCCTGGACCTCAGGGGGTTGGGTTACGACTAGCAGAGCAACAGCAGGACATAGGTCCGTCAAGAACCAATGTAGGGAAATCGAATCCTCGAGAATAAAGTCTGCACCGTCACTGTGCATTACACAACATATAAAGAAAAACAATTCAAGGCGGATCTAATGCAACTCTACACTCAGAATCACAGGATTGTTGGACGTGGTGAAACATTGCTAGGACTGGGTTACAGTAGCTCGGCACTATATGAGACTGTGTGCGAAGTCTTTGGGAAAGTTAGCAGCTGCATAGCCTCTCCCTCTGCAGGGAGATGGAGATCAGTGGTGTGTGTAAGAGTAGATGTGCACAAGGGGGAGACCTGCTGATCCAGGTGTTGAATGCTGCCTGGCACTCTGACAGCAAAAGGGAAAAGAAAGAGCTTTGATGCACACTGAGATATTGTTCGGATACATTCACATGCGTAGCCTACAGGGAAACACACAGGCAAGATTTCCAGTGCACATGCAATCTTGTGCCATATTGTTTCCACTAAATTTATGCTGCGTTACCCTGCCAGCCATTCATTTGGAAATGCATGAGACAGAAATTCCCGTTGCCTGGTTGTGCCAGGGTTTATGGCTCAACACTGAACGACTGTCCTCTGTGACTGTGATCTGAGCCACAGTGATTGGCCGAATCAAAGCCCTAAGCAATACCCCATTTGAAGTTAGCCTCACATCTTGGGAGCAGACTGTTCTTTTGTGAGCCAATTACAACAACGCGCTTCGGCCCATTGTACATTCTCTCACAGCTTAAATCTATGAGGAAAAACCCTGAGGCCCCGGCTAGCTTTGCCTCTGGCCCCATCTGTAAAGAATCTGACTGTGACTGTAACTGCAAACAGCTTCACACCCCAGTGTTGTTTTTGAGATGTGGCCATCTTTTTCCTTTGTTTTCATTTTATGGGATTATGGGACAGTTATGATTCAAAATGATCAAATAATTTCTTGTTCTGACTCTAAAGCGAAACCCTTTGTACCAAATTGAGTCCAAACTGGATACATAAGGATTAAGAGCGCCACTCCTGGTTGGTGCATAGAAGTTAGAAGTCACTTTCAAACAGTGTTAAAATCATTTGTATCACATTCCATACAGAAAAACACAATCATGTAGAAAACAACTGAGTTCCCCAAGAACTTGAGTCTATCTTAAGATCCAACCTCAACAGCCAGAGATCTCTCAGAGATGAGATTAGTTAATGAGCCAGTTTGGTCCCTTAGGTCCTCTGCATGGTTCTTCTCTTTTAGTTGCTCCACAGTGCAGAACTTAAACATTTGGTGACGCGGCGTTCAGCTGTTACACTTCAAGACTTCGGAACAGACTTCGAAACAATCTGAGAGGAGCTGAGAAGATTCAGATTTTTAAACGCAGTCTAAGAAGTAATTTATTCAGTCTGGCTTTCATGCTGTGCTTTATAATTTTATGGCTTTTTATTTACTTAGTTTGTTTTTTTCACTATCATTAATCATCTCTACAAACGGCCTATGACGATCACTTTTCCGCTCAGTTGTAAAGTACTTTGAACTGCAAATAAATTTGTCTGATACGTGCTATATAAATAAAGTTTGATTGATTCTTCGATAGTGTAAAATTCTGGACCCAAAGTCGTTTAATATGCTCCTAACCTCAACACACAAAACTGAAAAGCTCAAAAAGAAATTACTCATTTGGCACTGATTGTGTGAAGGTCCATTATGTCCTTGTTAGCAGGCTTTGATTTAATACAGTCCCTTCTCCACACATGTATGGCCACAAATGCATTGTTCTGTTTACCGTACCGTTTCATTTCCAATTAAACCTTCAGTCACAGAACAGTGCTTTTCACTTCAAATGATTTTCTCACTTCATTTTGATTTCTTAATGACTCCACAGAATGACCCGAAACTCATTACGGTTTGCCTTACTGTACATTTTCAATGCACTTTCTTGTTCCCTGTGCTCCATATTTTCCACATTAGGCTGTCCAGATCGTGTGAGGTGATTGAAAAGTGGGCTGCGATTTTCTCCTGAAGTACAAAGGTCCTTTCCGATTGTGAGGCCTGCTGCTTCCAGGTAAACGGAGTGATGAAATCCACCTCAGACGAGGTCATTTGTGCACTCTGAAGTGTAATTACAGAAAACAAAAAGGCTTTTTGATTTGAATCCTTACACCATCTAGTTGGTATGCCTTTTGAAAAGCTGTCACAACCATATATATATATGTATATATATGGACTGCTGGTAACGGTTAGTGAAACATCAGCATTCTTCCAATCACTCGTTCAAGAAGGGGCAACGGTGATTTGTCTGCGGCCATTTTGCCTGTCAGAGATGTTTAACTTCCTTGCGCATAATGGCTCTTGTACTTTGGGTAAACAACCATTACTACCCTGTTTATTTGGAGGGAGTGGTTCACTGTGGATCTGACCTGGTTTCCAAATGACAACCCATACCAGAGAGATGAGGGGATGAGGGGGGAGAAAAGGTAGGAAGAGCAAATGGAGGGAATGGAGAGGAAGACCCAATTTATTTTGAGTAATTGGCTCCACTTGAGCAAACACCCTTTGCTCGCTCAGTGGTCGTCTCAATCCAAGTCTATGCCAACAGCAAAAAGAGAAAAAATTCTTTCCTGTGTTCAGCTACGGCAAATTTAAAGAAAATGAAGTGGGCATTTTTTTTACGTCTGTGAACCTCCTCCACAATAATCCGTTTTTATGACTCTGGCTGTGCTCTTAGAGCCTTCCAGACACTGTGTGGATTTAAATTCTCAAAGCATGTATACATTTTACTGCTTTATAAGTGAACTTGGTATAACTTAGGAAGCATATAGCACATTAAAGTTACTCATGCATTGTTATTTAATCTTCGTAAGCTCAAACTTGACATCTTTTAGTTGTCATCATGATTTAGACTGCCTGTTTAAATAGAGCTCTTTAATGACTTAAGAATACAATATCCCTGCATTCACCTTTATTTCCCCTGTAGAAAAAGGAAACACCAGGTGTAACCGTACTTTCTCTTTGGCAAAAGCAAACAAAACAAATCTGATACAGCCAACACTTCCTGTAGTAAATTGAAGAAAGAAAAACGCTCCTGGTGGGGCAGTCGTCTTGTCATATGACATGCTAACAGGCAGGTACAGTCAGGCTCTTTCATTCAACCATATACACCTACCATAGTCCTCTGAGGCAGTTTGAAAGCCCTGTATTGCCCCTGACTGCAGCACTGTCCTGTACAGGAAAGAGGAAGCCCCCTGAAACAATAAGCCTTGCGATAAGTAAGACATCTCTGGGCCTCCTGACAGATTGCACAGGGCCAGGCCAGTGGGGGGCAACTTGAGAGAGACGCCTATGGGCCGATGGGGCGACAGGGAGGGGGGGGGGGGGGGGTGAAGCTGGGTTAAAGTGGATGCCCTCGAGGGGTATCACACCTGGGTCAGGCTGCTTATTTTTACATGATTTCTGTTTTTTTAATTCTATTTAAGTATATTGTAGCATCATCGTCTTTTTAAGTAGCATCTGTTGTTTAGTTGGCCAAGCCTCTCTATCTCTCGCTCACTCTCTCACCCTCAACCCTCTGTCCATCTATTAGAGTTACAATAAATGAGTAAAGGAAGAGGACTTTTCTGTGAATGCATTAAAGAGCACCTGGGGTCAAGTGGCCTTCCCAAAGGCCTATTTAACAGCCAAAGCTTAAATGAAGACAAATGATTGGCTTACTGTTGCCTGGGAACATGCATGGGGAGGTAAACTATGTCCTGTTACTGACGATTATGATTAAGCAAACTAGCTACTCACTGAACTGCATACCTGAACCTTTGCGTGTGTCCTTATATCTAGACACGTGTCTGGGGCCACTGAAAAGAGGGGCCATGACTGTTTATTAAAATAAATGAAAAGTAGGTAGGAAAAATGTCCATGTCTTATTATATCTTTCCTCTCATTCAGGGTTTGGGTTTGCCTTCTTATGGTCATCTGGATAGTGTTTATGTAATTATTGTAGGATCAAACATGGAATCTAAAACTCAACATGTTGTAAAGCAGGAACACAGTATACATTAATCATTTCAGATGTACACCAGTAATCACACTTGTCATCAGCCTTCAACTCACAGTCGAAACTTTTCCACTTCCAGTGAATGTTAATCACTTTTGAATTCTTTCCACCTTTTTTTTCCCCTGTGCAGCGTACTGATGCTAGCAAAGTGATCAACAGCTCTGACCTCTGTCCACTCGTAAGGTATATGGAGAGTATGAAATAAGAGGAAACAAGAGAAAGAACTTCATTGGAACAAACTGTTATAGGTTTGAAGAGAATTCAGGGCTGGAATTCAACATGCTTATTCACTCTCTGGCTTGGAAGATTGACTCTCACTCTCTTAAATCTCTTATGAAACAGTATCCAGCAGCTGATTGCCTTAGTGTAATACTGGTTAAATCTAACATATTTGACTAGTCAAACTGATCAGATGAAATGTGTTATTTAGTGAGCTGCAGAGGTGATTGTAAGTGAGTTTTCGAACAGTTTCTTTGAGCTAAGCTATGTTGGCTGGCTGCAACCTCTAGCTTTATGATGATGTTAATTTGAAAAGTGATTTATATCCGATGTTTATTTCCTTCAAAAACCTCAGTTACTAAGTTAGGTATTCTTAGACTTTTATCCCTTTCCTTACCACCATTTAAAAAATTCTAGTACGTATGAAGATGCAAACATTATACAGTTCAAAACCTAAACTGCTCAACAGATTGCGTCTTCTACTCCAATAAAACGTGTTTAGTGGATAGGGGCTTAAATGACAAAGTAGTAGTCTAGCTTTCTGGTATAAGCATAAAATAGAGCTTGCACCGTTGATAACAGCTGACGTAGACATGATAAACCTACAAATTTGTAAACCTACAACTTTTCTCCCCCCCAACTAACTTTTATATTCCCACTCACAGACAAGTCTTCACTGCTCTGCAAAGTCACATAAACATCCACGTCCACATGGTCAATCCAGATGTCTGCCTAGCGAAGAATCCCACGCTGCTATAAATCTCGACCGTCTCTATTTGGTGCATGTTGTCAATCAAAGCCACATCCTAAGTGGGGCTTCATGACAGCATGAATCCATTCACACTATGCACCACCCCTTCCTTCTATTTCCTGAGTTTTACCGTTCTGTCGTGGTGTGTTACTGCAACGTTAATAGGCCCACTGCAGCGTTGGCTACAGCTCTCTGAAAACACTGCTCCTCACTTGGACAGCACATGAAGTATTTTTCTTGGACCTGAAATCCATTGTCACATTTTTTCCTTTGAGTTAAAAGAGGGTTTTGTAAACAGAAAGAGAAAGGTTTGACAGGGTTTCTACAGGGAGTACAACCCATCAGGGCAGGTCTTATTAAAACAGGTAAAAATATCAGCAGAAAGATTTTGCCCCACGTTTCTACGGGCCAAAGAGGAAGAGGAATGCAGGGATGGAGATGTACTTGAAGCCTACGCACTGCATGGTGTGGTCCAACCTGTTTATAGCTGTTGGATTCTTTCCACCACATAATTTCTTCATTTCCATGGTTGGGCTTTTGTCTGTGCACTGTCACTTTTGAGTGCTTACATGAACCGTTGTGGTCAACCATATTCACTTGTGCACACACTCTGAAGTTCCACAGAGTTTTCATCCTGACACAGAGCTTGCAGGTTTCAACAAAAACACAGAAAAGTGCAGGAAAAAAAAAAAGACTTCAAAGGCTATTGAAAAGGGGCCACATATGAAGCAGATGGAATTATTGGCTGCAGGATCACAACAAAAATATAATTTAGTAAGGCTACAATGTCCTTGACTCTGTTGTTTAACCCCAACTCTTTTGTAGTCTTCAATCCGAAACATCTTCAGAATCGGTGTGTTCATCCATTAGTCATTTATCTTACATGTGTCTTGAGATATGATTGATAGTGTTTGGGCCTGCTGGGCTGTAAAAATCTCTACTCCAGTGATATCACTCCCTGTGTGAATGTTGACACAGGCTCAATGCCAGAATGCTGTCGGCCTGTCCGGACACCCTTGTCTTTTTCCTCAACAGGCCCCGGGGACTGAATCGTGCCGTTTCCTTTGGCAAAACAGATTAACAGCAGGGTGATGTCACATTGTGGACATCTTTGGAGGGAACTGCCTCACAGTACAATGAAGGGCAGTGACGAGTCCTCGGAAAACATCAAGTCCCAATGTATGAAGGATGCCTGAGTTCAGATACACAGGAGCTATAAAACTGGCAGAAACTCTTGGTCTCATTAGTATGTTTTATCAGTATCCTTCAATATAGATTTGCAGAAAACCCAACCTTTTTCTTGAATTTCTGATAGTAAGAATCTTGTTTCTGAACTATCAGTAACAATAGATTACCATTGAAAACATCAAATGGTAAATGGACTGTAATTATATAGCCCTCTTCTAGTCTTTTGACCACTCAAAGTGCTTTAACACCACATGCCGAATTTACCCTTACACACACGCACACGCAGACACACACACACGCACGCACTTACACTGTTGGCAAATGACAATGTGTAAAGTGCCCATCACTACTAATCACATTCATACAAATTTATTCATTGCTGGTCACTCGGGGGAGCATTTTTGGAGCTCAGTGTCTCGCCCAAGGACTCTACATGATGGGGACTGCAGAAGCTATTTGTACTGCCAACCTTCCAATTGACAGAGGACCTACTCTACTGCTGAGCCATTAGTTTATTCAATAAACAACAAATGAGAATTTTTTCCTATATGTGCAAGCCCAACATTTCAAATGGACGAAATACTTGTCCAAGAACCCTTTTGAATTTGTCCTTTTTCTATTACAGCCTGTCCTAACAGCACGCGACACATGGGAAGTGTCAGTGACAATATCAGCTTGATTCTATTGGAGTATCCTAACTGCCTACGAGCAATGCAGCGTAAAGAAGACGATGCAGCGCCATTTTACCCTGACGCCCCGTTTCTATTTTCCTCTCTGTCGCTGACGAGGACGGTAGGGGCTCCACAAGGCACTGGCACTCGCTTATCTCACTCAACAGAGCTTCTTAGCTTGTTTTACGGTATATTAATAATATCCACTTCCTTGATTAAAATGTTGTGCTTTGACTTGTGTCAACACTCGGCTCACCGCGAGCTGTTTATTGACGAGCCTCTGAGTGTTGTGATTTGAGTCGACAACTCGTCAATACAAAGCACCACACATCCGTTTGTCCACCTTCAATATGAAAGCCCTAGATGTCATACAAGGGGAAACTGAAATTCACAGTGCAGAGAATCAAATATTTGACGGATGCAGTGTGGACAGCCGGCGTGCGATCACGCGAGATGCCACGCGATATGTTCGCTTGCGTGCTTTTAGGACACGGTGTTAGCTTACAAACTTCTGTTTTCTCTTTCCTGAAATTCAAATCACAGAGGTTAAAAAACTGTAAAAACGCCTTCTGCCTGACTCTAAAACTTCCATGGTATGAAGTTAAAAAATGATAATAAGAAGTGCTGCCATCTGCAAATGACAACTGTGATTGGATTATGCTGAGACAAAAGTACAAAACAAATGTTTAAAACGTGATTGTGTCCTAATTTAGGCTGTACTGATAAGATCTCAGCAACCAAGTGACCATTTTGAGAAGAAATGACTCTCTAATGCCAGAAATAATCCTTATTATCTCATTATAATCCCAGAATGTGTTGAAAGAGTTGGGAATCTCTCACACTGCTGGAATGAGCTAGTCATCATTGCTGAAATTAGTTTTTTCTCTTGGTAGTTTGTATCATTTTAATGTTTAGCTCATACTGATGTTTACTGATTGTAAACACCAACATATCAATGTAAAATAAATATTCATGGACAGCTTACTTGTCTTGATTTCCCTGAGTGATCCTTTTACATATATCCACGGTGGACGAAGAGGCATGTGGCTTCCGTTATTTCAGAGGCATTTAAAGCGTTTCATCAAGATGTCACATATTGAAACACGATTGCTTTTTTTATTTGTATCATAAAAATCTATCATTGCATATTCAAGTTTTAAAAATCCATCTTTGTTAAGCCTGTTTCTCACCAAACTGCCAAATTCTTCTCGTAGTAAGGCTGGAATTCTAATCATCCCTTATGAATGCTTTGCCTCCAGCATTATCAACCTTACAGTACTTGCCCAGTGGTGTTATGTATGTGAGAAATTCAGCCTGCATCGAGGCTCCTCTTGTCCCTGGGGTCTGATGGTGGACGGGTCACTTTTCCTCTCATTGCTCCAGCCTTGTCTTCACGCTTCCTTCAGGAGCTGCCTTCCAGTTCCTGCTGACACTTGATCAAAGTGGGACACACCAAACTTTCTCGTCTCAAAGCCTGAATGCGCATGTTTTTGGAGCCGCACCACCACCACTCCTCTCCCCTGGCAGTGATCTAATCAGGCTAATGCTGACTCTTGGGTGCACCGGTGGGTTTAAACACCAACACGCACATTGCACAGTCCCCTGATGAAAACTCAACACCGGCAGTGACACACTCTGACTGAAAGGACATGAGATGTCTGCACCCTGCAGTGATTTCTTTGAGAGAGAAAACAAAAATATGTGTGTCTGTGTGCGCTGAGGCGGTAGCAAGGGACGGATGGTAAAAATATACATAACTAAACATCCTCAGGTACACAAAAAGAAACAAGCAAGACTCAAATACAGGCTGGGACCATCAAAGAGGGGTTCCAGGATGTCAGAGGGGGTGAAAGGAAAGAGGGAGGAGGAGGAGGAGGAGGAGGACCGGAGGGGTTTTTGAAAACCTCCCTGGTTGCACACAGCAAGAGCTTGACCTAAAAAGAAAAGAGACTTGCCTTTCAAGGATGAAAGAGTAGTAATGCTGAAAGTCATCTGAGTTCTCAGGTATTCAGGCACAGCCTTGAGTCTAAGAAATGAGTCAGCATGATGTTTGCAGCAACAATCAAAGCAGAAAGGGAGGGTTCTGCCTCCAGTCATGTGTTTTAATTAAAAAAGCTGGATGAGCATGCCTACAGTCCGGCTATGGTCGTCCTGCAGGCCACAGTTAGGTGCAGAGCATTGAGGGATCTTTTCTTAGAGAGTGTTTGAGCTTTTTTTTTCTCTCACCCTTAAGCTCCTACCTAGCCCTCTCTTCGTCTTCTCTCAAAACCTCTACTGCATTACCCACCACGCACTGTGTCCATCTCCAGAGCGCTCATAGAGAACAAAGAGAAGCAGCAGACAAACAATATAAAATTCTCTCATTTCAAAAGCAGCAATGTGCAGGAGAGTGAAGGGTTCCCGGAATGTGCCTCTCTGTTTTGATATCTCCCAATAAAACGGTAATGATATGCTCCCTCCATCTGGATCCAGTTGCCATTCTGCGCCAGAGGTAGACGTGTCAGTTGTTATTATTATTTCCCCTCTGTGATGTTTGGGTCTGGTTGCAGACGAGGGAAGGTCATTTGGCATACCTTGCGTGCTCTCCTGTAATTATGGAGTCACTTGTTGAAGGTCACCTAATACGGCTTCACAGGGCAACACGTCGCTGGGCTGGGAACATTCTCAGCATTGAAAAAAACAAACAACTATCCTCCCTACAACAGACCAAAAAACTCAAGCTTAAAAGACAATTCCTCAGCGCAGCATCTATCGATTAATTTAATCATTGATTAAGTGCTCGATTATTTTTTCTATTATATGATGAAGCGAACAAAAAATAGGTTTGTTTCCTTCCCATTATTAAAAAAACAGAACACAGATGTTCAAGCAACAACAGGTTGTTGTAGCTTTAATAGCAGGCCACAGACTAACAAATAAATTACAAATACATGAATATGCAACATGTGTAAAATATATTTGTTCTTCCTCACTCACATATAGTAGAGTCTCTGACCTCATTTCACAGTATTCATTTTGGCAGCTGTTTTAAAGTTTCATCTTTAGCCTAGATGAAAACAAGTTTTTTCCACATTTTGAGTAATTTACGCTTTACAGTTTTAGTCAACCATAACTGCAAAAAACTTAGTCCAGGTTTCATCATAGAAAGACATTATATTGTAGTCTTTACTTTGAGTCACAATGTATTATTTCTTCTACAATAATTCTATTGGCCAAAAATGTCAAATTAATAAAACTGAAAACACTTACAGGCTACATATTACTACACAATCAATACATGAAGTTGAAAATGTGTGGTGTGATTTATTTAAAGGGGAAACTAAATTACGTAGAATGAACATGTTAAGAGAAAAACATACTAATAGAGATGGCAGCAGCTGATGTGGCCATCACACAGCCCTACAATACATTTGACTAAGAAATGGTATTTTATTACTGATGTTGGCAGACATGTATCCCTAAGCTCAGACTTCAGGATCTAAGCATAATGTAAGGCTGTCTACATTACTGTATTTATCACCTATGTTGTGATCAACAGGGCAGCAACAGTGCTACAAGCTTCAGACATCACAAGCAGTTTTCTATACTTTCCAGTGGCGAGGTTTGTCTTGATATTTTGTGAATCAAATAGCAGCAGCCAGTATCGTATTCCTATATTGATGGAGTACGGTAGCGTCAACAAAACTGAATTTCCTTACAACAAAGTTGGCAGCGTAGCGGAGCTCTCCACACTCTACAATATCTTTGCTTTAGTTTACTTGACAAAGATAGACAAAGAGCTAACAATGCCAGTATCAGCAGTGTCTGCAAGCAACAGCAGCAGCTTCTCAACGGCTAATACAGAACTTTAGGAGAGAAGCTGTGCACAATAAATGAGACAACATATATATGGAGAAGTTGAACCTCGGGTTTGTGATTTGCAAGCATATAAAAAATGTGAATCATTTAATGATTGCTATATGTTTGTGTTAGATAGATAGATAGACTTTATTGTCTGTCCCAACAGAGACAGAAATTCTCCTTTGACAAAACTCAAACAATAAACACAACTTACATTAAAAACAGAAAGTGCAGTACATTAAAAGAGGACTGTTAAAAACAACAGCTTCTAAAAAGGGGGTCTATTTGATTTTGTTCAGAATGGTTATTGCAGAGGGAGTGAAGGATTTTTTGTAGATGTTTTTCCGGGCCAGTGTTGCAAAAATGGTGGCTATATGAGACAAAGTATGTCAAATATTATGAGCTGAATTGATCCAGTTGTTCATCTAGCACATTTATTAGGCAAGAACAGTAACTTTCTGTAGTTGGTTGAATAATTTGCTTGAATGTATTTAGATATAGCTAGAAACTTTAGAACAGACGAGGCCAATTAAAAATATCACAGTAATAGCATTTACTTGGAATTAAATTGCTTTTGTGTTTAAGAAAATAGCTTCAATGAAAGAGTCCACCTTAAGCGTGTTGCTGAACCTTAGCTTTCTCTATTTGTCTTGGGTGTAGCTTCAGTATAGTGAAACTCAATGAAATAAAAAGCAATGAGTAACTTAGCTTTGTACATATCAAAAGTAGCTTGCTCAACACAAGGAATCTTAAAATGATCACCAATATACACAGACCTAGTGAATGCCAATACATAGATTACAATACTTTTTTTCAGGTATGTTTAAATGTGTTGTTTGCAATGAAGCCATAATTTCATGTTGGGAGTTAGACATCTTCTGTCAGAGTTCATCCTCCCAGGAGAAGACTCTCAGCAGGAGAGACATGTTCCAGTGACACGGCTGTCTGCCAGCCTGCTAACTCCATGATTGTTTCCAGAGGAGTGCAGTTGCCTTCTGGACAGCTTGCCTCTCAGTTCTAGAATAATGGCCAATTACCAGGAGGCAGTTTGTTGAAAAGATGCAGCCAGGAACTACATCTGCCTTCAAACAGGCCTCAGATCCAAACACATGCTCTGGAACAAACTACCTTCAGAGATGAAAATACATTCAAAAGAAGCAGAACTGCCTTCAGAGCATCATGTGACTGTTGAGAAATGCCTGAGCCATGACTGTTATGAGAACAAGGAGGTTATTTATTTTGGGTTTTTTTTTTACAGGAAATTGTTTACCAGGATGGAATTAAGAAATGGTTGATGAAAGCTTGAGGACAGAAATGACATGTGTTGTGTATATGATTCTGTAAACTCACTCTTCATCTTATTCTCAGTTTAGTCCAGAGTTTTGAAATCAAAGTGAGATTTGACCAGGAATTATAACAATGTGGCTTCACACACGCAAAGTGAAACTTGGAGCTATAGCCACAAATGACACATCATGATACAATGAAAACATGAATCAGCTGTTTTTTCTTCTTCTTGACCTCACCAAAATATTTGCACTTGTAGAAGCTGATGTGATGTTTCACACTGCACCAATTTATTGTGGCTTCAGTCCTTTCAACAAGGGTTCTGAACATGAAATGATTTCTGAAAATCAACAAAGGTTCTGACCGGCTCCTTTCGACCGTGTGTCAGCACCATCACATCAACATATCAGCCAACAAATATACCTGCTGCTGCCACCCTGAAAGCACAAGACAGTGTAGGAAACCAAAAAATATTGGAGAATGGGGGGCGGGGGGGACCTCCTTTAGAACTTTACTCTGGTTAAGTGGTCACTGTTGGAACACCAAATGTCCGCCAGATGTTTTCCTGATCCTTTGAGATCTATAAAGATAATCTGGAAGCTATCAAAAATCAGCACATGAATAACAATGAAAGTGAGTGAAGGTAGAGTTTTATCAAACAAACAAAAAAAATGTCCAAACTTGTAATGTAAGTGATGAAAACAGTGTTATCAAAAAACATCATGAAACATTTTGTACTATATCCTGTAAAACTAGCATAAGCACTCGAATAAACTGTGGTTTAATAAACTGTGAACATCCTTAATATGTGCCTTATATGGTAATATTACAGATAACTATTCATACATAACCATGTAAGATAAGACAGAAATTAGGTAAAGTTAACTGTAGAGGTTCAATCTTGGCCTTCATAAAGTGGTTTGTTGGTTTGATTGTGCCAAGTACTCAATGTCAGTGACTTTTAGCCTGGTCATTTTATCAGCAGATGTCTTCAAATGCCTGAAATCTGGTGTCAGCCCAACCTTGTGACATCATACACAGCTGCTTCCTCTTCCAGGTGACACAGAGCAGAGACATGATCAGCTGGCAGCCAGATATTAACCTATCAGTCATCAAAGAGAATCAACTCTTCATCTTGTTCTCTAAAATACATGGGAAGTTTATGGTCTTATTTTTGCAGTACTCTGTAAAAAAATGCACTGATAAGCATGTCTACGGTTAAAAGAGAAAAAACTGATTTTGTACCATTTCTAATTTTTACACAAGACTTTAAAAAATTGGATGCTCTTACGCCACGGGGAATAGTTTATTTTATAACTGCCAAAATAAGGCAGCCGCCTCTCCAATCCAGTCACTATAAGTATTGTAAGAGTTTGATCTCATTGCCACCAGCACTCTGAAAACCTGTGTCATGTGAAACCATCACATCCATCTGGTTTCTGCGGCAGACCTCAAAATATTTTTCCATATATCCATATCCATGGAACTTTTTATAATGTCTGCAATTTACTCCCCTCACAGCCCTGCCCGTGTCCCCCTGTCTGACACAAATTTGGACAAATTAGGAGTCTCCTTTAATCTCTTGATTTGGTGCTGTTGTGATAGTGGATATCCGTGGAGGATGAAGATTGATTGACTCCTCTGATTCATTTGTGAGAATCTAAACAGTCCCATTTGCAACGTGATGTCACAGCGTTGAAACCAGGTGCAGAGGCCACAGAGTGCATCAGAGAGGCCCACTGTAATTCAACGCACACTTTACAGCCAGTCAACATGGCTCAATGTGATCCTTTAGTGTTTCTTAACAGCATTAAGTGAAATTCCTTGAGATCATATGTTTTGCATTCAGACAGCTCCCATTTCAATCATCTAATTGTGCCTGCACCTTTCAATGAGGATTTCTGTTCCTCTATTTATGAAAATAATGGGCCGTGGAGTGTTCGAAATTTTGAAATGGAGCAATAGGGCCTGGGGGCAAATTTAAACCTGCACCTTTCACATGCACGTGTTGCTGTGGTCCTTTGATGATTTTCCACAGCTATTGCAGCATCTCTACAGGAAGTCAAAAAGTAAAAACATCAGCTAATACTGGCAGCATCCTGTTATTCTGCCTCCATCATGCTAAGATCCTGTTTCTAAGTTTCAGGCTGCTGTTTTTCATTGAAATGTAGCAACACAGAACCATATAATCCCAACTGTACTGAACATACATCTGCTTCTAGCAAAGTTAAAGAAACCTCAACCAAAAACTAGAAGCAGTCACTGGTGCATTGAACGAGACATCATCCTTATTTGTTTTCTCTCCAGCCCACACAAGATACTGCCTTTTTTTGTACATTTCTATGTTGTAGAAAAACAAAGTGGTAGGAGTTATTTATTTAATTTCAGAGATTGAGTTAGTCCTTTGTATTTTCTGCTAAGAAAATGTTATAGCTTGAAAGCTTGGACTGTATGGGACTGCATGATGTAATGATCAGGACAAAAAATAGGAAACAAAAAATATCTTCGTCTTTGATTTGAATACAAAAAAAAGCTTTTGGACATAAAAGGTGGATCCTACTGTGTGTGCAGTTAAAACCAAATGGGGCCTTAAGTCTATTATTTGTAGATATCTAAATAATACATTAGGCAGTTTGTTATTTGGACTGTTCAATTCAACCCACATCTGTTTACTTTGGGATATTGTGTGAATTTTGGATGCATTTTTGTTATGTTTCTGGCTTGCCTCCTCTGACTACAAAAGCAACAGAGGATTGTGGGAATGTAAATCCATCTTCTCAACTAATTTGACAAATAATAATTTGAATTAAACATAACCCCCTAATGGCCTGTAGGTAAACCTGTTGTATCTGTGGCTCACTAGTGAAAACCGGACGTCCACTATGGTTTGGCAGATCGATCATTGGCTCCACCTTACCAATGAAAAAGTATCCTTGATCAATTACTCCCAATAGTTAAGCCATACACACATGTATAAAATCCGCTTCAACTTTGTGTATAATTTTTTGATGACTACATGTCTCATTATGGATAATTTGTTAGTAAAACATGTATACATTTCTATATTCTATGATTCAGAATATCATATCTTTGCCATCTCTGTTGTCAGGGGAATTGTTTACCTTGGCCACAGTGTTGCTATGTCTGGACTCCATAGGACTCCTTAGCGCTGAATTAAAGCTGCAGGAGCTCTGGCCTGTGAGGCAGAAGTGTGTAACTGTATACTTCTCCCACTGCTCTGACTCTATCAATCAAACCTCAGACTGGCCGTCCCTCTGATGGGATAAATGATTCCAAATCGGTCCAAAGCTGTTGCTGTGGCACTGGGGTATAAATCTTGGCCTTTAATTTAATAATGCATGCTCAGTGAGGTGAGGTACCTGGACCGTGATTGGTCAGGGAGCAGGGAGACTCAGAAGGGAGTCCCTGGGTACTATTTTCTCTTTAGCAGCCCCTGGTAGCCATCTGCCTCCATCTTTAATTCAGCAGGGTCATTCTTTGTGATAAACAGCTTTTCATTTTTCAAATCACTACCCTCCTACCTGTGCTTCTCCATCTTTAGTCTTTCCTCCTATAATCTGTTCACCGCTGAGGTTCAAAGGGTTATGTCTCTGTTTTACAGACTCCTGATTCATCTCCTCTTTAATGTGCAGTGCTGGCGGTGGAGGTTGGGAGAAAACAGGAATGATGGGGTGAGCTGAGGCTTTTATTCGATATAACTACTATAATACTTCTCACAGGCTCAGATCTGGTTTCTCCTTGGCTGGTTTCAATTCAGCGGCCAGTAATCACCATTCCTGAAGAGTTTCCACTTTATGTCCCCATGTCCTCTTGTCTTCAGCCAGCAACAGCAGGTAATCTCATGAAAAAAAAACAGAAAAGCACTGGCTGGTCTGGTTCATTCTGACTGTAGGCAAAACACATGATGAGAACATATAATAGAGATGAAACATAACAATTTCTAACTTTTTTCATGCCCTTCCTCAGGAGAGGGGGTAAGTCTTTGTCTATTGATTCTCCAACAGTAGTAATCAATGCTTGGGGATGGATCTAACTGCTCCCATATGTACATGGTTTATATTGGAGTGAGGCACACATGCGGCTTCACAAATGACAGTCTTGGGGAGCATGTCTGTAATGGAAACACATGTATTTTCCCTCTGATGGTCAGGTGAGGGGCAGCGTTCCTTTATTTAGAGATGTTTTACATGAAAAGTAGTCTTACTTTCAAAGGACTCGTCATCTTTGTGGTTTCCGTGGGATTAGTTCAGTGCCTGCCACTTGTTTTTACAAATTGAGAAGTTTGACAGGAGACAGCTCTTGCTTGCACTTTATGTATTCTGATCCTTCCCTTTTCTGCCCAAGAAGAACTTTTTTTAATCACTGGCAATGTTTTTATGATGTCTGTGAGATTAGGTCGGCTTGGAGTCAGTGGTTTGAGAGCTAAATGGTCTTCCTTTCGTAAAATGAAGTTTAAAGTAGAATTTAACTCAATGAGTTTAGAAGGTTTTTTGGGTCTTTGCAACTAGCCATTTGTAGAATAGGATAGAATGTCTTTATTGTCATTATACAATTGTACAACAAAATTATTAAGCTCCACAAATATGTTGAGTGATGAAAATTCTTGTCTGATCACTGGTCACGTGTTCACCACCTAGGGAGACTCTCAATCTTACGCTCTTTCCTCATTCTTAAGGAACTTAACCGTGAATCACAGCGTGTCCTCTCTGCATTGAACACACTGCTGGGTGGTTAAGTGAGACCTAACGGATCATTGCACTCTCAGCTGTTGTCCTCTGTTTTATTTGGAAATCAGGCAAGGATGACCTCATCTCCCATGACTTATTCTAGGCCATCAGGCTGTGCGGCGCCCTTCCATCCTCTCATTTGTTTTGCCATACACAGAGGTCCTACAGGGTGGAAGTATTTTAGATGCCTGCAGAGTGACCCTGACTGGTGGCCAATTAACACGTCACACAACATCGATTTTGCACTGAACAGAATGATTTCAAAGGACTTTTAAGTGTCACCCTGCAGTGCCAACCAATCCAAGAACCTCCAGGGGAACAGAAAACATAGGCAAATAGTTACAGGGTTACAACTGCAACAGACTAAGTTGTAACTTTACCAATGGGAGGGACATATGACCGTAATGGTGAGATCAAAATGTTTCTGTCTATGACACATGAAAAGAATAATGCAATGATGTATTTGCTTTGTATGTACAAGGCAAAGAATATGAAATAATCAAACACTTGACCTCCTTATCTTGATTTTATTTGGCAGCCTCTGTTCAGAAATGTTCTGATTGTACTAAACTGAAATGTATAATATACAATGCCGCATTGTATCGTACCATGTCATACCTTATCATATCATAGTCTATTGTATCTTATTTGTAGTATCATACCGTATCGTAGCGCATTGCATCATACACACAAAAAGTCTGCATTTTCATTGCTCAGTAAAAATGCCAAATAGGCAAACAGTCGATAACACAGACGATTCTTTTGAAGGAAAGATGAAGAAACCAACTCCCACAATATTGTCCAAAAAAATAGAAGATGGTAATCAAATCTTACAAAATGCTTTTAGGTAAACCTTGAAATCCCCCTGACAACAAAATGATATACAAAATAAAAGCAACATACTGTATAGACCTATATTTTTTTATTTTTAAGGAGAACGGCTTCAGGAATACGTATCAAGATATTCCACAGGAACAAACAATAAAGCACTCATGGTTTTCTAATAAAAGCCCAAGGTTAGGTTTCTCTAAAGTAGGTCAAAAACTGGAACTTAAACCCAGGTTCAGTGCTATAACTCTACTGTAAAAATCTATATGAAATCCTTCCTTGTTACCCCAGCAGGGACTTGACAAACTCAGTAAGCGCGTAAATATGACAGCAGTGTTACTTACCAGAGCAGCAGTCAAAAGGTTTTGATGGGTTTATATAAATAACAAAAAGCTATGGTGTCATCCTTCAGAGCAAGAGTATGTACTTCACAAAGACTGTTAGCAAATCACATGATAGAAACCAGTTAAAATGTGTAGGGCCAGAATACACTATGAGCCCCATTAGTGGCTTAGCCGAGGTATCTGATGTCTCAAACATTCATGAGGATCTGTGTGTGGTTATTTATGCAAGCTTTCTCGCTGAAGACACAACCAAAGCATACATTTCAAAGGCTTTCTCCCTGGTGAACCTGTGTCTTTCCAAGTTTCTAAGAGAGACTGTGCAGGTTCAGTGGGAAGGAGGATATAAGAATATTGTGCATACTTGAAACAGACTAGAGATTAGCTAAGCTCTTTGATGACCACAAAGGAAGAAAGACTAAAATGCAAGAGTCAATCTGAGGGAGGAGTTCAGAGTATTTAAACATGTCTGAGAAACAATAATGGCAATAATTTAGACTTCTGCCAGCCATATATTGTTCTCAGCATATTGAGGAAGTTTTTTTTTCTGTTCTTCACATCTGGGGAACTAATAGGCTTCCATAGACTGTAAAAAGTGGATGAATCCTCTGGGTTAAAAAAAAGAAGCCAATGTAGGAGTGCATTCATCATGTATTCTTTCTAATGACCAGCAGGGTTTTTTTTCACTGGCTACAGATAAAGTCCAATTTAATGCTAGCTTATGAGGAAGTTATGCTACTTCTCAGTTGATTTGTTACTTTGAACATTTTCTAATTTAATTTTGGTCTTAATAGCTTATTTCAAGTGGTTCACTATACTGCAGGTGATATTCATTTCCTTAACTGTGGTCCTGTTTTTCAATAAACAGAAGATAGATCATGCAATACTACTTTGTGATTGATAAACTGCTCACACAAATACCTCAATAGTACTTAAATCAGTATAAAGATAGCCAATGAAGAATACATTAAAAAAACAAATCTATCATGTTTTGTACTTATGTTGGAGCAAATTACAAACATTTTAGGAAGTAGTTTTGTTTTGGTCAATTCCTGCACACAAATCTACTAGATGTAGTCTGTGATATACCTCAAACCTTTTTCTTTCAATGAAACTGTGTCTTTATTTTTTTTATGTACTGTTTAGCACCTGTCAGTGACTATTTGAACTGTCAAAGAGTCTTTCAGGATGACGTTCTCTCTCATTTCTTAACTCTTTACTATCACAGTGAAACTTAAAGCAGGAAAACCAGAAGCCCAAACATATAACTAATGTTGAAGTCTCTATTTGATTTGGGTCTTGTTCAGACTTAGGGGTTCATTTAATCCCTAGGATGCATTTTTCTTCGATACTCTCATCCGCTACAGCCCCGAACGCTCAGTACGTCTGTGGTCTTCACTTTAAAACATATCAATTGAAGAGGGACCTTGTTCCCACCCACCTTTTCCATAGCACAAAAGGAATCATTTAGCTGGATCCCTCTGCAGGGGCTCAGTGTACATGTATCCATATATTTCCACACCACACAACCTTAGGCCTTTTTATCCTTGGCTGCCCTCAAATTCTGAAAAAGACAGAGTTTGATTTAAGCCTGTCTCTGGGAAGGCTCACTTTTGATGGAGACCAGGACCTTGTTGCTTGAGGTAAAGTTAGCACGTTAGCCATCAGGGGAACGGCGTCTGTATACACATTTTGAGGTACTGCACCCAAGAGAGGAGAACTTAACTTGGGTTTCTCTGCAAGAACCGAATGTCTGCTGTGGGAACTAGGATAACCGCCTCAGGACCACATTTTCAGTTTTTACTGAGCTGTGGAAGGTTTCGAATAGTGGGAGAGGCTCGAGTCGAGCACACATGTTAAATGTTGTGGAATGGAAAGGTCAGCCAAACTTGGGGTCGCTTCTCTGAACACTGTATTTCATGACATTGTGATGCATTGTGCTAGTCATAAAACCCTTGTAAAATCCTAGGGCTACATTTTTCCATCAGTAGAAAAAAAACTATGAATACATTTATCATATTTGTAATCAGTGGTTCAAAAAATGTTAAAGTTCATCAAGGCTGTTTTAATGTTTATATTCATGCTTACTTATTTGATTCATTATTAGATAGATAGATAGATAGATAGATAGATAGATAGATAGATAGATAGATAGATAGATAGATAGATAGATAGATAGATAGATAGATAGATAGATAGATAGATAGATAGATAGATAGATAGATAGATAGATAGATAGATACTTTATTGATCCCGAGGTAAATTCAAGCTAGTTGATTTGATTCCACATGTTTCACATGCAGAAGCAACCTGCAGCTCTAACAGCAGAAGAGCTGTGTGTCAGAGTGTGCAGAGAAAAATACTCAAATATTAACTTGTCGAAAATAAACCTTTTCCTGATACGTATCAATCTTCAGTGCTAGATTCAGTTAAATATTTGAAATAAAACGTATTATTCAGGAAACAGCTAACAGGCATCACTCAGCCAGTCCTGCTGGGTCTTTGGATTTATAGGAGCCATTTATCTGGGCTCAGATCTCACCTCAAAAACCTCGGTATATAAGAAACACACACACATCTTGGCAAAAGTACACACATAGCAAGAGCTAAGCAAAGAGAGACTTACTGCAGGTTTTGCGCCTGCCGTCTGCAGATAAAAGGTATAAGGGTGAGCAGTGCTCACATTCACTGAGATTTAGCCAGTTTTGGTTTGCTTCTGCCCTCTTATAGTTCTCACTAAGAAAGACAGCATGGTTTGAAAAGAAAAGAAAAAAACTAATTTATACAATACAATAATTTTGACACAATTAACATTTTTCCATTTAGATGGTTGGCACTAAGATCATGAATATAGCAAAAGCTTTCTCTATGTAGAATAAAAAACACTAAAGGCATGCATAGTTAACATTATACACTTGTTCCCTGAAGATTTTCTGTTTATTTTTGATTCATATAAGTCAATATAATATTCTAAATTAAATGCATGCCTCTACATGAGCCAAAGTGAAGTCTCACATTGCAGGGCTGGTGTGTGCGTGTGAAGGTCTGACTCTGGCAGCAGTCTGATAATAGAATATGACTTAAAAGGTGAAAAGAGCGTTCTTAACTATTTTTTAAGTTCAATCATGCACGCTAACCGTTTGATGGAGTCCTCCCTTCAACTGCAAAGCTTTCCTCTTCATTACCTAAAATGGAACAGCTCACAAATCAAGTGTGGCAGACCATTTTTCCCTCCTATGAGGGTAACGGTGCACATTAATTGGCTTGTATTTATTTAGCTGGAAGCCTTTACAATTCCACACATTGAAAAAAAAGAAAAACCTTGACTGCAGTACGGTACACTGAACTACATAACTTGCCCTTTCTTTTTCAGAGTCTGCATTTTTTCATTGTAAAGAGGAAACGTTAAGATGAATCTGAAATCATTCTGAACCCAGTCCTGCTTACGTTGATAAAGTACAAGATCCACATATATGGAGCACAAGAATTGAGCAAACACAGCAGGAAACAACTTGTCTCGTCACACAAATCTCCCCCACGCTGGGACTATCTTAGTGATGATTAATCTGAATTAGACTGTGGCCCTCTGGAGGATTAACCTGCGGCTCATCATCACTCCTTCACTGTGCAGAGACTCATCATGGTGACCAGGGAACATTTCATCATATTTCATGTTGAAGCAGAACGTCAAGCTGAAACAAACTACAGGGCTGGAGGGTGGAAGGTTGATGGAACAAACATGGGATCATATTATATTTTTCTCGTCAGTATCATTGTAGACAATCAGTTCATTTATGTGTGCTCTGGGTTAAAACAACACAAAATGCTACATCGGTGCAGGTCTTCAACTTGGCAAAAGGAGTGTGTTCTTTTTTAGTGATCAAAACACATACTTGAATGTAATTCATCTTTAAGTTGAGGAGTAATTTCTTCAAGAACTCCAGATTTATCTCTCAGAGCGGTTTGAATTTCTGGAGACAATCATGCACATCATCCACAGTGTAATCAAAACATCCCAACACATACTGGATCCACTGCATCAGCTGTGGTGACTCAAAGACTATATAAAAACCTAGTTCTAAAGAACACTCAGTAAAAGTACAACATAATCAAGTTACTGCTCCACTATATCTAGAATATGTTAGTAGATCAATTTGAAAAATGTGTGTATAACCCAAAAAAGGAATTTGAATGGCAATGGCATGGTAAATTAAAAAGAATTTAGAGTGGCAGTGGCATTTATGACGTGTCTACAGAAAATGTTTTGCATTTTGACCTCAAACTCATCACATTTTATGAAACTAATGAAATATAAATAAGAAAGAAAAAAAAGCTGTGCTCTGAAAATAAACCAGTACTGACAGAGAGAAACAGCAAATCTAGGGATAAAGGAGGACATAAAGTGGCAGGTGGAAGACACCTCATTACCACAGCTTTCTGCCATTTACTACCAACTTCAAAATGATGATGAATGCTGGATCTATTTTTGCTCTCTCTCTTTGTTTCCCAGCACTGGAGAGACTTGACCGTTCTAAACAGTGTAATCAGCTCAGTTTTATTGACCCACGCTGAGCCACTGATACTCACTGTTGATCCCACGTTGTTTGAAATAAACAAGTATTAAGGGTCTTAGAAACTCAACAGTGTTGCGAAAACATTTTTTTTTAATTTGTTCAGATTTAATAAGCCTCACATTTTTCAGGTTCTACAGCATCTGCTATAACATCTAAGTTCTACCTATCAAACTATCAAAACTTTTATTTTGGACAGAAACACCTTCTACTGTATGTTTTCTGTGTTGGCTATGGATTTGGCAGACCAGGATCTTCAAAATAAGTGACAGCTTGTGTACGCTCAGTTGTGCCAGCTGATTTGTAGAGAACCAGAAAGCCAAAGCAGTGTACCGTCAGGCAGAAAAGTGGCTATTTATCACTTTACAGTACTGTAAAAACTAAACCACATTAAGAATTAAGTGCCCTAGATTAAGTCATTTTGTAGGTCAATGCCACCTTCATATCTGTTGGTCAAAAACGAACCTTACTCTAGCAGCAGGTTAGCTTTGCAGCATGCAGACAAAAGGGAGGAGCTTGTTGGTTCAGTTAGATACTGTGAAGTGCTAGCTTAAATACATTAAAGCTAGCAGCAGGTAAGCTTAGCCAAGTTTAGCATAAAGCTAGGAAAAAGGCGGGAGGTTGGCTAGCTTGTTATGGACCAAAGGCAACAACAATAACAAACAAAACAACACTTAGGAGGAACTCCAAGATCACAATTTAACAGATCTTGTTGGATTAATTTGTTGAAAAACTAAAGGTTAAGATGATGATTTGTTTTGCTCTTCTGTACCAAATGGTTTCTTGGCTTGAAACTTTCTCAAGTTTCTAAGCGTTGTCTGGCAACTTTTCAGAGACAAGTAGTAGTCCTATACGTAACCCCTGTAAAATGTAATAGTCATCTTTATACTTGTATTTAAACTCAACTGGTACATACAGACAGGAAGCTTTTAAGTCCAAGATGGGCGCATTCCTCAAAATGTTAAACTGCTGTTTTCAGTCCAGTATAGGCAGCCAGGCAAGCTGACACTGCCCATGACAAGACACCGTACACACAAATGTGCCAGGCTCTCCCCTTCATGTCTTTACACAAATGCTTTAAAAGAGGAGATCTGCTCTGCAAGGAAACACCTGGTATCCATTTAGACAAATTCTATTGTGTTTGTGCAATGCAGCACAAAGGAGGAGGTGGGGAGACAAGAGCTGGTGTCCATGGCCTGTTGAGTATCTGGCCAAAAAGTTGTGTCATGATCCAGAGCGTAAAGGGACAATTAAATACTTTAGAACAGAAAAAACTGTAATCCAATGAGGCGAGAAGGTTACGTTTTTTGTTAATGGCGATTGTCTTTGGATTACTCGCTGGAAGGGCTATAAAGACAATTTCCAAAGATTTTGTCATCTGGGAAGCAGACCTGAGTTTCAAACAGCACACACAAAGACACGCACGCACACATTCATGTACATTCATTACCCTTGAACTCTCAACTCACATCCTTCCCAGGGTAGTATCACTTAGGCCGTTTCCCTGGCGGAGCTGTCTTTGCTGGAAATGTTATCTGCTCGTCTTGTGTATCCAAGAATCTGATATCTGATGTTGACTTCCTGAGTTCTTGCCTGTAAACAGACCTGAAGTCTGATGCTCTGTTTAAAAATCACCACTAGGTCTCATGGGTGAGTGAAAGAGGAAACTGAAAGGAAGGATGGAAAATGCAGGGAAAGAAAGGAAAAGAAAATACAATGTGAAGGGAGGGGTGGAGATGAAGTCAGTGAACAATTGGAGACAAGTTAAATAAGTGTGGACAGAAGGTTACATTGATGTTCAGGTCAGAGTGTTTACTTCTTGAGACCTGATACAGCAAATTAAAACAACCCAAACCCATTTGCATCCCATCCTCTAGGATTTTCTCTGTCTTCCTGGTTTCTATTCCTCTTTCTTTACCCCGTCCTATCCCAGTCTTCTACTCCTGTAATGATGTGCTACTCCATCTGTGGTTAATGTTATTCAAGCTCCAGCCATGGCCACTGTTCCAACCAAAATAAAACAACAACGCCTCCCAGGCCCGCAGAAAACTTTCAGCTGAACCCAAAGTAACTCAAGACTTCAGACTCCGTCACTGCTTTCTGTTTCATGTTAAATTCACGACTGAGATCTGCTGCAGACCTCGAGTTGAAGGAGAACATAGATATGCTAATGTAGAATAAGATAACTCTTTGTGGGAGTGATTTAATCTGTTTATTTGAGTGGACTTTGAATTAGAATAGCTGGTTTGTGGCAGTGGCATTTCCAAATAAACTTTGGGTAATTAATGACTATGACTTCACTTTTCCTGAGTAATGTCTATGAATCCTTTAAGCAGAACATCTCTCCTGTAATAGCTATTCTGGCAGACCAGCAAAGAGGCTATGCTTGTACTGGGCAGTTCCCAGTTGCCATATACTGTAGGGATGTGCACAATTCAACATTGCCAGCCTTGCTCATCAGCCCCAGAGTTATTTGTTAGTTCAAATAATTATAAATATTTTTATTTAAATTTCCATCCACAACTTAATATGTTAATGGCTTCTGCCATACTGCAGAATGCAGGTAAAAATGCTCTATTACCTGGATGTAAACCAGCACAGTAAACAGATAGCATCTCGTAGCGCTGACTAGATTGGCAATATTTTGATCTAGATAAACATAAAGTTGTATTGAGGCTGAGTCGAGTTATTAACAAACCAAACATAACAAAATAGTCAAAATATATACAAAATTTCCCACAACCGTGGCATTTGTGGTCTTGGAGGATCTGTAAAAAATGAGCTGTTTGGTTAGCTTGATGAACTACATGTTGGGTAACTTAAAAAATGACCCAGAATTAATGGAATTAGAGAATTAATAACGCTGGGCGTCATTATAAACTCTGTAGCTCCTTGCTAATATGTGGTTTAACTTCACTATTTTATTATCAGCCAGAAATGCAATGTTTCTAATTATTGAATTATTGCTGTCGGCTATATCAATACATTCTTGATATCAATGAATCCAAGGGTATTTATTGTAACTGCCTTAAAAGAATGCCATTTTTTTGTGTGAAATTTGACCTGATGTCCATGTGGAGGAAAACATTGTTGGTTACGCCTTTCAAAAGTGGAAGAAAAATAATTCTCATGGTTGTTTGGGTCTTGTTAAGTAAGTTAGCTCACTTTGGATGAAGGTAGGCACAAAAACTACATTCTCGAGGTGAGAAAAAATAATGTTTTGGCTAAAATGAACTGCTATGGAAGTGAACCTATGACATCATGGCTAAAAGAGCTAGTAGCTTGTTAAGCTCATGGAGCTAGTCATTTTTCAACTGGAACCAAAGGATGATTGGTGGTAAGAAATAGTACAGCCGTGAGTCTTATTTGTTGTCCCATTGTTAGGGAGGAGAATGTCACTTCTGAATAGCAACAAACAGTCTTTCACTTTCTGAACTCAAAGTTTTCAGTCAAAGAAGCTGCATTCATACATGTGTGTGCACAGATCCCCACACAAATGAACAAACAAACTAACAATGGTTAAGGAAAGGAGTGTTCAGCCCCAGTCTATCAGCTGAGCTGCAGCTGTGTGTGTCACTGGATTAGCAGTCACACTTCATCATTCTGTGTGCAGAGCTGATCACAGGATGCCCAGCAGCAAGCAGGACACCAGTAACACTCAAAAAACCTCAGTGGAGCAGGTACAACAATGCACAGCACTAACAAGGAATGGTGACACACATACCTTACACACCGACATACTTACAGTCTGCAGTGGCTCAACACATACAGGCAGACAGTCCTCGGCACTTGTCCGGCACGGCTCCAAAAGAGAAACTGAATAGCTTTAATCGTGGGAGAGCTGCGAATGGCCCGTTGATTTCAGCATGTGTGTTCATTTCCTGACTATCAATCCCACAGTCCATTTGGCCCGCCACACACCGGTGATGCTAACCATGCAATTGGAGGAAACCCAGGATCCTCTTTTTTAAAACACAATTACCATTCAAGAGGGAATTAGAAAGAAAAGCCAATAATTAGCTGTCATGCTATTCCTCATTTTAAAAGCACTGCAAATTGTTCCTCCTAGCAAGTATGTGTACTAAGCCTTACTTTGTTTCAACTTGTGCAATTATATTTTGCCTGTTTTTCAGCTTTGACTTCAAACACTGCAATCAATTAAGAACACAAAAAAATTGACTTGTAAGACACTTTGTTGTTATTTTTGTTGAAATAGCCTGATCAATTGTAGATAGAAAGACATTTTAATTAATATTAAGAAAGTCTTGCATGTTTTTGTTTCTATTCACGCCAGCCTTTATTGTTCTCAAGCACGGCAAAAGCAGTACAAACAAGCTTTAACAAAGAAGTGTCTTTTGAAGGGTTTGTTTTCATGCAGATGCAACATCATCCAATTTTTTAATGCAAATTAATTTCATCATAAAGACTTCACTAAGTGCTTGTTTTTCTACAAACTAAGAAAAACCAAGAGGAATGCTCATGGTATCAACAAACAAGCCATTTAATGACGCACTTTTAAAACCAATCAGCCCAAGAACGTCTCCAGTGTTAAGAGTTATTGTCTGGAGAGAATGCGATGGGAACTGCAAATCAATGGATGCTTAATGGATGCATTTGCCTTGATTAGCCATATTGTATAGTGTCAATTCATGAGACAACTCAGAAAAGAGAAAGGAGGAGGACACAAAAGCTTCTCGTCTCAGGGAAGGAGGAGTGCCCCTGTTCTAACAGAGTTAACTTTTTGTATAGGACTCAGTGGAAAACTCGTTTGTATCCTTGAATGGAATCGACTCAAAAAGAATCAATAGCATAGGTCAAAGGCAATCATTCAGTACATATAATAAACAAGCAACAAACTCACTGTAGTACAAATGCAAAACACTGTAGTTCCTTCAAGTGTCCACTTGAGGCTGGCTCCAAAAGCCCCCAGTAGTCTCATTTACCCATAAATTAAAATTCCCATTTTGACAGCATAAATGGTAAATGGACTTGAGCTTGTATAGCGCTTTTCTAATCTTCTGACTACTCAAAGCGCTTTTACAGCGCATGTCACACCTACCCATTCACACACTGATGGCAGTGTGCTATGTAGCATGTGAGAGTACATCCATGCTAAATACAGTAAAGTTCAAATAGAAGTAGAAACTGCTGACCTACAGTTGTAGGCAGTAGGTTTTGAAAGAAGTAGTAGAAGAATGTTAATTTTAGGATTACAAATAATGCAGCAGCTGTTGGCACAGTAGTAATTTATGTAGCAGTGGCAGGCAAACTGCTAATACTGTAGTAACTGTAGTAGAGGCACAGGGAAGAGATCATAGTACAACAAATATATATATATATATTCATAAATATAACTTGAATTAATCTTTATTTGTTCATAGAAGGGTTTTTTAATTGTATTTGTACAATTTATTTTTAGGAAGAACATTAGTTGTAGCATATAAAAGAGAACCAGTTAAACCAGAAATGGCTCAGTACAAGCTATGCAATATTCTTTGACAAAAACTATGTATTAATACCATATTATATTATATATTTCTTATCTATGGTTTTAATGGCCTTTGCCCACAGTTCAGGCTTTTCTGTACAAAGCCTGTCATAGAGAGAGAGAGAGAGAGAGAGAGAGAGAGAGAGAGAGAGAGAGATTACAATGTTGGAAACAAGAAGTGACTAGACAGCCTGGGCAGCAGTTACATTTAAAAAAAAAAAAAATGTATGTATCATATCAGCTGTTTGTTAATACCACTACTGTAAAAACAGATTTGAATAGAACAGTTTCTACTCTGGAGGTAATGTCAGCACTTAGGTCTGCCATACAGACACAAACATGGCGTACAAAAGGGCTGAGGGTATATGCTCTAGTGTTTGTACACATGACCTTCATTCCTGTAGTGAGCTGTACCTTCCAGGATCAAAATGTCCCAATTTCAGCAGGACGCATGTGATGATCCGGTGGTTTGGGGAGGATAAAATGGATTTCAGCCATATGCCGAGGTACATTGTCCTTTAGCCAGATGCTATGATCCCAACAGAGCATTTAAGGGTGATTTTCAAAAGATGTCAGCAATGACAATGTCCTGAAATCATTGCCCGATAACAGGATGTGTATTATACGTCTATAGTGTTCAGCAGCAGTGACCTTGACTCCCACGAGATCTGAGAACCATTTTGTATAAAGGTCCTTCTTCTTCATGAAAGAGTCTTTCACATAGATCGTGGTGCAAGGGATACATGCATCAATCTGCAGCTTGCTCTGCAGCTTGCATGTTGTTTTGGTGGTCGTTGAAAAGCTTTGGATTGTATTATTGTATTCTTGATGTGGGAAAAACAGGTTACTGTTTTTGCATTTTAGCCAGAGATCTATGCGCTCACTTGTGCTTCACAGGGCTTTTTGCCTTACTTTAATCCATAAATTACAAAGGAATTCCAGGTATGGTATGTCAATAGGCATCACATGCTAACAGCTGATCAAAAGCAATGTAAATTTGACTCACTGTTAGGGAAAGCCGGCCGACTCTTACTATCTTCTGCATGGATCCCCTTTGGTCTAGTTGCAAACTGAAGAGATTTTGCCTACAACGTACAATCCAAAGGCCTTTTTCAGGCGCTTGGTCTCACAGGTCTTTTTTGCAGTCGGTTTTGAGGCGAAACAAAAGAAGCATGTGGGTTATTTGACACACAGAACTAAACTCAGCTCTGTTTTTTTCTGCACTCATTGAAATGACTCCATTAGCGAGCAAAGGACTGGAGAACTCGTATGTTGGATATCAACTTGCTCTGGTTGTAGTATATTAAGCTCTGCTCCCTTAAATACATTATTAATCTGCCCTGCTTATCTCCGCAATTTGATCGAGGTGTAGCACTTTTCTTACAGTCTGGCTTTAAATTCTTTTCAAAGTGCTGAAAAACTCATATTTTTGGCTTTTATCCTCTCAGCCTCATTACAGTCGTGTTTTTGCAGTTGCCTCTGTTCAAGCACTAATGACAGTGAAGTTTATTGAAGCAAAGCTGAGCAAATAAACAGCCTAAATATTTTTACATCATTTGGTGAACCAGTTAATAAGCTCTTTGGCTGTAAAGGAACTGGTTCTTTTCTACTTTTCCACTCATCAATTCAGTCAAACCACAGAGCTCTTAGTAATCTTTGCCCACTTAACTGCTCTTCAAGTTGTGTAAGAACCAAGAAAACTTACCACAATTACCAGGTGGATGAGATTAGAGATGGAATTTCTTTTTCAAAATAAGAGCAATTACAAACCTTATCTGTGATTAACATAACTGAAGAGATGGTGTTTACACTGTGGTTTAAAAAGCTGATTTAAGGAAAGTATGTTACTGAAAGAATGTAGGGAGAAGTGTTGCCATGGTGCTCGTACAGTACAATGCAATTACAAGCTGTGTCGCAATCCAGGGGTAGTTTTCCTTGAAGGACCCAGCCTTCTTACTCTGCAAAACCTTCTTGTAGCAATTTAAGTGTAAAAAACAATAACTGTTTCTTAACTTAAAGGAAGATACACAATTAAGAAGATTATTTCAATGTTTCAAATGAGATCCAACTTTTCTAGATGACTCTTAAACCAAGTGGTTGCTGTCAAGAGTGATTTCTCCAAAAAAGCCGCTGAGTTCTCAGGTTTGCCCACAGTTGCAGCCTCCTCTCCTAAAGGCCACATTAATGCCCCCAGGATACAATACCTTTGCTGCAGTCCCTGCCCTGCTTTTTATAGCCTTCGGTAGTCACAGCTATGGCTTCCAGATGGCTGTCTCCGATGTGTTTTTAGTGAAAAAATAAAGAAACTTATCTAATAATATGTGGGCAGCACAGAAGGAGCCTGAAGGTGGGGAATAATATTAGCACATCTTCATAAATCAGAGCCCCCACAGCGGTCCAGCAGACATTTTGTTAATACGCCAAGACCACCTCTGTTACAGGGGATTGCTGGGTGTGAAAATGCAGAGCACAGATTGCCTGCATGCCTCCCCACCTACCATATTTTTTCCTCTTGTAAAAATGAACCAATTTTGGTTTATACAAAAAGGGAAGAAAAAGCATAAGTGCAGAATTCAGAGATTGTGTTTATCAGACATCAAATTCCGAATAATAAAAACCCTGTTTTATTTTTTGTTTGGATGTTTTCCTCACTTGTACCAATTTAAAAAAAACGTTTTCCAGACCTTAATATGGTGCTTTTATCATCAGTCAGAGCAAGTGGTAGGTATTTATTTATTAATTTCTGGGGAGTGGGGTGGAAAATCGTGTTTCCGTGCTAATTTAACCAGTTCAAAGGGATCAATCTGAGGAGAGAAATTCCCAAGAAATAGCATTAAATTGTCTCAATGAGCATGATCCCTATCATGCGGGCTGTGGTCCATGCTGCACACAATCAAGTGAAAGTGCTGCATCACAGACTACATCTGTGGAAACTGTGAGCAGAGGGCTTTGAACCCTGACAATATCACGTTCATAAAGAAAGGTAATTCTGCCTGTGCATGGACTTGAAAGACTTGAATGTGTAATTGCCACAAGTGTAGAAGAGTATGAGTTATTTATAACTGCTTCAGTCCTGCTGCTCTGCATTCCTCTGCAGTAAGCCTGAAGGACTGCCTGGTACTGGGCCGAGGGCTCAGTGCTGTCAAGAAGTAACATTTGAGAGAGCCAAAGAGAATCATTGAAATTCAACAACCCTACTGAGTTTGTCATTTGATTTTTTTTCCTTTCTTCCAAAAACACCTAGTGTCACTCTTTCATGCTTACTCTGGGGAAGGCTACCTTTCCCTTAGAGAGGAGGCATGATTTGGATATTCATAGGAGGAAAATGCACAGTATTCATTCAAGATAGACAGGACCAAAGTGTTGGCCTGTCCGATCAGTAAGACACAGCTGTCATATCCTTGGTTCCTCATCTTCAAGCAGCACTCCTGGCTCTGCCAAATTCCTCTTCCTCTCCATCTTCCACTCTCTCAACCGCTTTCTTTTGCAAAACTTATACTTTCTCTGTTCCTTCCCTCTCCAATTTCCTTTTCATTCCCCACTCAAACTAACCATCCCTTCACTTTCTGCCACCAAACTCCCACCTTTCGCCTCCTTCCTGGTGGAGTTAGGTTGTGTTGCAGTGCAGAAATGGTGAGATGCTAATTAGCAGATGGTGTAGAGAGAAGCACAGGCATCCTTTCACATAAACACAGGGAGACACGTTGACACCAGGGCCACATGGACTACCAGTACTGTTTATAGAAATCCACTGAAGTTCTGATTAATGTTTGAAGTAATCAGTGGGACAGGAAGAGATTCAGCTGTGGTGTGTGGGTCAAATAAATAAAGAGACATTTATATTTTGTATCTCAAAATGTAAAATGATGGAGATTATGCCTTTTTGCAAGGATCAGTGTTCATGGAAGACTTTTAATAGAACAGATACAGCCAAAAACTTGATGTGGATTTTTGCGAATTTTAACTCATACAAACTTTCGTGTATAATTCTGGAGAACTTGATTCCTACTTGTTGTCCTCAAACTAGAAAGTGGATCTGCATAAGGGCTGTTCAGCAAAAAAGTAGACGTTTTTAGTAGTTTCAGTTGAGTATTTCATAGGTATTGGCTATTTAATGTAGGGAAGAATCCATGTCACTGTATACATTTGTAGCTTTTGGTGACGTTTGCTAATGGCTCCTTTGTTTGTAATGAACCCAGTGATAAAGAAGTGGTCAAAATTCAACTTTTTTTTACCACCATGTTACCTATTTTATTGACGGAGTTTGATTCTGGCTGAGTGAAGTGAAGAGATCTTATTCACCATATTTCTTGAACAAGTTTCAATGAACCACTTGAGGGACATACGTTATATGGATATCACGATTATTAGGTTTGAGTTTGGCTCGCTGTCAGTTTTTCGTGTGTCAGGTCTAATTACACAAAAATCTGACAGCTGTCATGAGATGTATGTATGTATCCAATTCAACCAAAACTAATAAATGAGTAAAAGATTTAGGTATCAGCAAAAAAATACTTCTCTTTTAATTTTGAAAAGGCAAAAACTTCTGAAAGAACATTACTCTACTGACCAGTGTTTTCGCCACAGAAATTGTTATGCTGATAAACTGTCATTAAGATAACTACTGCATCTGTAACCTTGTTTTAAGCAGGTGGAATAAAAGTAAAGCCACGACTTACAGGTGAAATGGTTGTGCTTTTGGCACTTGCCTTGCTGTTTGGGAAAAGAAAAAAATCCTGAATTTCAGAAGTTTATCTGGAAAAGCATCTGGCAAATTGTTATAAATTGTCTTGTATTTAGAAATTGCTACAAGTGAAACTTTTTATGAATGGATTTTTTCAAGTTGTGAAAATCTTATCTTCAGCTCATCAGAGGCACAATCACTTCTCATAAGTTTGGCTTACAGACATTCAGAATAAAAACCATGATATGAGCTTTGGAGACAGAAATTATGCTTGCATATGTGACTGCCAGCAGGACTATCTTCGAATGGAGCCTCCAAGTTCCAAATGTTGGGAGGTTTCATGTGGTTTACACAGTTCTTGGCACAGCAACTGTGGCCAGTGGGTCACTGGATGATAATGTATCCTGATAACTGTTGAAAACCCTCTACAGACAAAGGCAGCTTCCTGGCTAAATTCAACATGTATTTCCATGTTCTGGCCACAGTATGGCACTCTTTAAATTGGAATGTGACCTCTCTCTAGCTGTGACATTTTGATTCACTTCTGGAGCATCATGTATGAATATCACCGACTCATCACAACCTCCTCTGTGTATTTAGATTTAATGATGAACCCCATCCGTGACCAACCAATCACACATGCCCATCAGTCAGGGGGCAGCGGCACAATCGGGAACAGTCGGGTTAGAGAAGAATTTCCTTTGAAATCAGAACACGACTGGACTGAAATTAATCCCTTTTCCTCCCTACTTTTTTTGTTATCACAGGGCCCCCTCTCCTTAAGATCCTCACCGGGTGGTGGGTCTTCCCAGTAAACATTGAGACTGACATCAGCGTAGCCATCTCATTACTCTCTGAGGGATCTGGGAGGTCAGTGCTATCAAGTGGAGTGGTGCTATAAAATAAATTGAATGTTCCACTGAGGCAAATGTTGAAGGTGATGGACAGAGAGGGCCCCTGTGCACACAGCTCCCCTCCAGCTCCCCTGGGTGCTGCAGACTGCGACCTGGGCTGAGCAGCTGGATGACTGGCTGGGAAAAAAAGGTTGCAATCAGAATTAAACATGAGCAACCCGACCGGTGCGGTATGTTGGCCATCCGTCACTCTCAGAGAGGATACCTGTGCACGTCCAGAGGGCCTGTCAGGTATTGGAATAGACACAGTTGGCTGCACAGAGCAGGAATCAGAATTGCAGATGGAGAAGGAGAGGGGAAGGAGAATAAAGCAGATCAATGTGGAGGTATGAAGAACAGAGAGATGGTCTGTTTTCCTCAGGCTTTGGTCAAAGATAGTGTCAGTCTACAGTTACACATGTCTTTTCTGTTAAATTTCCACGCCTGCTCTTAAATTTAAAGCTAATGTATGCAAATGACTTTAATTCATCATTTAGCCTGAAGATCTCTTGTAGCCTATTAATTAAAGATGAGCTTTGACTTGGTTTTTACCTGGATCCTATTACAGATAAGTTCTATTCAACGTTTGACAGTTCAGCGGTTCGGTCCACAGACAGCCATACATGTGCAGAATTTATATACACTTAAAGAACAATTTTGGTTTTGTTAATGATTAAACTGAGCTGCACTTCCAATTTGTACTTCCAAACTAGTTTGACGTCAGTATGATTATGCCTCATATGTGGTTGGCTTAATGCAAGAGGTTAAAAAAGAAAATGTCAGCTGACATCCGAAATTAAACAGGTATCAGTAATCAATGCATACTTTCCTTGTAGCATCACTACCTTGAAGAGACTTGCTCTCATACAAAGGGCTGGCTGAGGCTTTTTGTTGGGCCTGGAATCGACTTATCGTTTGACATTATAGATTTTTTTTTTTTTTTTACAATAGAACAAAACAAGTTTTTGATTTTCACTATTAAAATGTACTGCACTGTTCTTGTAGCTTTTAAAAAGGTAACCTCTATGTGAATTGTTTGCCCTGAAATGCCTTTGGAAAAGAGTTTTTCTAATTATAAGGTCTAAATACCTGATCCTAGTCTTAAGTGCTGATCAGAGATGTGTGTTTCGAATTAAGGGATGCCGCTGGAATAATTCAAAGTGGGTGGCAGTATTCTTGAGTTTTAAAATGTCTGCTTTAGATTCTGAGGAAGTGGATGAAGTGTCCTTGGTCCACCAATTAGACCCAGTTTGAAATAGCACAACACCAAAATTATGAATCAGTATTTTGTGCAAACTTTCTGGTGTTGATTTGTAATTATTCAAAAGTAGGGTTCAGATTGAGTCATGTTTTGAATCTTGGCATCACACTTTTTTTTTGCACTCTTCAAAACTTGTCAAACTGAAACATCACAGAGTAATTGGGCGTTGAAAGTGAACTGAGAAGTAGCTTATTTTCCTTGAGCAAACTTTTCTCAAATGCAAAGTCTCTATACAATGAAATACATAAAGTAGTGCCATTTCTTTCTCGATACTGCCTGGATTTTATATGTGGTCCTGAATCCCCGTGCTTGTAAACCATTCCATTCCCTCTCAGGCACTGTGGACTTTGAAATCCACAGTGCCTGAGATTTCAAAGTGCCATATCACACAGGCTGTGTGGTATGTATGTGTTTTCTCTATAAAATGCCACAAATAATTCATGTAAAGCTATGCTGCACAGAGAACAGTTGACTTTGTTAGAGAAAGGGCTGCTTTTGGTGGAGTCTTGTGTTTGCTTGTAACAGCCGCTCACACAGCAGTGTAGCAGTGGCTTGCAGGCTTGGCACAGAGACAATCTGAAATGTGAGCCCAATTATATGTATTCATGCCCCCATAAATGACATGTGTTGTTAGTTATAGGGAGTAACTAGTTCAAACCTCGGTATGCATTGAAGAATGGTTAAGTTATTATTCGCCTGTAATGTCTGAAATAAGGCGTGAGGAGCCCGGCAAATTGTTTCACAATTGAAGGAAAAATTGTGGGTTTTCCTTTTTCTCACGGGGCATTCTTACAAGAAGTGGCTATCACACTCAACCAATAGCTTAACTGGAGATAAAGTATTTAAAACATCTATTCAACCTCCAAAAGAGGTATGTGGATTGCTTGTTGGTTTACCAGAAACACCAGAGAGGGGGCAATCGTACAGCCATTCACAATGACTGTCCTCTGATGCACCGCAGGAGAAGCAATTTGTTGGACGAAGTAAATCCATTTAGCCCCAACAGAAAGGTGGCAAGCAGACTTAATTGAGGTCTCTGGCTATATTTAAAAGGAGTAAATAATTTTTGGATGCAGCAGGTTGTTTTGAGCAAGGGTAAAACGGCTGAATACACATTCCAGGAATGGAACAACTCCTCAAGTCGAAGTTTGTTCCGTAATCCTGTGCTACACATGCTCCACATTTTCTTGTCATATTTTTAAAAGTGTTACAGTCTGTCCTACTTCTCTGCTTGAAACCAGAGGACTATTAACTCCCTCTTTTATTGTCTGAAGATTTGACATCTTGTGTTTGGGCTCAGATGTCTGCTCTACCAGAGTAAACACTGGTTTGAACTGCACAGCATGTTGTCACCTAAAACTCGGCAAAGAATGCATGTGAAATCCAAAATGTTAGAACAACGAACGCTATATGTAAAAATGTGTCAGAAAGAAAAATAATCCACACAAGTTATCCGAGGTATTCTTGTACACATAGTTACACACACACATACATAAAACACCTGCCTGGAGGCTAAGACTGAAACGGTCCAGAGCCAGGCGAGTATTTGGCTCACTTCCTGTAATACCACAACAGGAAAATCACAATACAGCACTTCTGACCTGTAAGCTCTGGGTCTTTTATGACAAGTGCTATATAATTGTACCGTCTGGCCTAGATTTTTCTGTGTCTCCTCGAAATGTGACTATTATTTGTCTGCAACCCGCCCTCCTGGCCTCCTTTTCCCTCTTATCTGCTCTTGTCTGATTTATACGTCGCCTCACTGGCATGCCGAGTTCTCCCTGTGTTTCTGATTATGTTTTCATCAGTGTTTTTCTAATGCATCAACTTGTAAACCAATTTATCCGCTGGCGCCCTAAAACTATTCTGGCATGAAACAGCTATTGCAGCGTTTGGCCTTTAGCCCCCTCCTTTTCCTCCACTGCCAGTAAATGTTTAAATGTGTTGCAGTTTTGTTTGAAGGAGCGTGTCACCGCACATGGCTAGTCAGCAGATGCCATCCAGATAAGAGCGCACCTTTTATTTAGGATTAACCAGCAAAAAATGTGTTTCAGTGTTGTGGTTAGACCAGTCTCTAGTACAAGAATGGCTCTTTGTTTGGAAACAGAGTTTGTCTCTGTGATACAGAGTCACTACGTGTCACTTCAAGGTTGCTTTGTTTAAAAAATCATTCAAAGGTGGTTTCTAAGAAACCCACTTACACCCTCCACAACACATTGGATCTGATGATAAATGGCTTGCTATTCTGGGGACAAGTGGGGGCATAGTTTAATCTTGGTAACTTAATCCACTTTTTGACTACTTGACCTTCTGTTTTCATCTCTTCCAAGGCCATCTTTGATAGTGATACCAATGAGAAGGATACACAGCTGGATACACAAACCATGGCAAGAGTGAGCCATGGGGAGATGATTACTTTTTTGTTAATTCTATATGTTCAAGTTTGTAACTCTTGTAGCTGCTGTTAAATCTGTTATTAGAAAAATATTTTCCAGCCATTAAAAATCACAGAAAATAACAATCATAAACACGTTTAAGGTAATACAAATTGATTTTTTAAAATCATTTTTTGGGCAAATGTCTCTCCTGCATTTAGTTGTCATTTCTGGAAACACAGGGAACATGTTGTGTTTCTATTCTTTAACCTAACATACAGCACAGAGAACAAATCCTCCCTTATGGGTTATAAAGTTGAGGCTTTGCTCTTTATTTGGCTTGCTCTTCCTTTTGTCTGTATGGCACTTATTATCCCAGAGCCAGCAAATGGCAAGTGGCATCCTCCAGTTAAAAGGCCAGCTGTAACTAAAGTCAATCAATACAGTGAGATGGATGACGCTGCTGATCCAGACAATAAGGGCTTCCCTTTGTTCCGATCCTTAACAACTTGTTGGCTTTCACCTGCAGCTTTCTTTACAAGTCCCAAATGTCAGCCACTTCATCACTGCCACTCTTTGATCACTGCTTCCTTATTAGTCCTTTATCTGAAGGGCCATAACTCTTCAGTGGAGTGTCATTATTTTGAGTGCGACATTAAATGAATCAATATTTTGACACCTTGCCTTCCCAGTGCAGGTAATTGAAGTCACAGGTATTGTGGGTAATCGAGTTGAGGGGGGGTGATTGACAGGTAATAGGATAAAGACTCTCCAAGTGCTCATGCTCTGACATTGTCCCAGAGCCCACTCTGTGCATCATGAAAAATAGATTTTACTTAGGACAGAGTTAAGGTTAGTTTAAATCTTTTGTTCCAAGACCTACTAAAACTCACTAGGACACTGAATGGTATCAACAATATGTGAACTTAAATCATTTCCCCCCAAAATGTCCTGATGTCTTTATGACCATCTTGGGTATTTTGTACAGTTTTCTGACTGTATAGTGTTGCTCCCTTTTCTTTTTTTGGTTTGCTGTTTACTTTTCAAATTTTAACATTACATTTGAATAGAAGAAACTTAAATAAGAAGCAGCTGTAATTTAATACACAATAAAACACATACAAATTTGGAACCGTTGACATCCTTAGAAGGCTTGGTAATGAGTAAATGAGTAATGGTTGCCACTAACGGTTGGTGGCAATTTTTTTACAAATAAGGAAGTTCGTTAGGTTTTTTGGTTGATGATCACGTAATGAAAATGTGTTTTGAAAAGCTAAAAGATTAATAGATAATAGATCCAAAGTTAATTTTTCTGTATGAAAGCCCAACCATTTATCTCAACTTAGCTAGCTAGTAACTCACACTAGGCAATCTGTACTGTCAATCAAGCATGTTCGACTCCAAAATCCAGTTTGTTTGACTAGTGTGAGTGCTCAGTACCCTGAAGCCCGGTACACTTCCTTGGCCCTGGCACGGTTGGAATAGCTGTGCCTTGGCACAGTACAGTTGCTTGTTTCAGCACAGGAATGCAACAGGTCATGACATATAATCGTTCCCATTTTGTATAATCGAGAAATCCATGATCGTAAGAGGGCCGTAACTGAACAAAAGGACTCAAAATTAGCCACAAAGTCAGTAAAGTTGCAGTCGTGTTCTCTGTGTTGAGCCTCATTGTTAGACTAGAGTACAGAAAATTCACCGTGCCGCCATCATAAAGTCTTTGGCAGCTATTTGACAGCTAACAGAAATCTTAAGGTGTAGTGTTTTCTGTAATGTTACTCAGTAGATGAATTGATGTCGTGAATCAATCAAGCCATCTTAAATGTCAAAATGATAACTAAGCATTGTGTTTATTTTTTATCATCTGTCTCGCATGACAAACACTTTTGTGATGATCGGATGTTGACGTGCGCAAAAAGTGTATATGAATTTCGATCGGATTATGCAAACTGCAAATATTCTATTTCCTCACTTGGAGAAAAAAGTCCCAGAATAACATATGTAAAGAGGTAACTGTGTAACTCTGTTCAGGCCAGTGGGGGACTAGGGAGGGGGGGGCAATTATGCTCCAGCACAGTACGCGGAAACTGGGGCTAGTGTAAGTGCGTCAGTGCGCCCTTAATGCACATTATGGCCAGTAGCTGACCTCAACTTGTTGGCAACCATTGCTTTTTAGGAACTTTTAGCATGTTAGGTGGCTTTGAAAGTTTTTTTGTCAAGCATACACCCTTTAAATTGATGTTAACTGGGTGCCAACACTGATTGAAGCTAGCTAGTAATTTACAGGGCCTTGTGGTTATTAGCTAAATGCTATTTCCAAATGTTTGCTACAAATCCTATCATGATATAGGATTTAAATCCATCAGGTGACAAGTGAAAACTTTACGAAACCAAACAAAGGAAATAAAAACTTTTGCAATACATTGATTGGAATTGGCTGGCCAGTATTCTGGTCTGTTTTTGTTTTCTTGGGATTCTGAAGCCTCGTTGTTATCCGTGGCTAGCAAAGCGCTCCAGGCAGAGCCCGCAACAACACACTGCTGCCCAAGTAATTACAAGACTTACTGTCAAAACAAAGACACAGGGAGACGGAGAGGAGCAGACAGAAACTGAAAAATAGAGAGTGAAAGCTCAAGAGAAAGGAAGAAAAATGATAGAGGGCACGAGTGAGGCTATGCTTTAGTTAAAGCAGCATTGAAACTCTGCAATGTCTCAGATCACACATACACACCCAGACGCTTTGGCTAACTAATACCGCTCTGTCTTCTGGCAATTTCAAGTCATGCCTTGATCATACGCTTGTAGGAACATAAAGAGAGGCCATACTGTCATCCAGCTCCATGTCTGCTCAGGAAGTCAGACCGGTTATTACCCAGCAGCACCTGCTTCTCAGGAGGCAACTTAGAGTATGCACTATCCTTCATCTGTGGCACCCTGTAAGCTTTAATATAAATGATTCATGAACAGACACTAGTCAACTCCTTTTTTAAAGTACCTGGGCTGGACCAGAGGTATTCATCATGTCTCCTATGCTGCTGTAATAAGGCAAAATAACATATCAAGATAAAGTTCTTATTATTTGAGACCATTCTATTAATTGCTTAAAAATAGGCATGATTAAAACTTCATCTTTTTAAAGTTCACTAGCATTTGATTAACTACTGTTCCCTTTTTAATGGCAAAACAAAAGTTCAGACTTTACTTTAGGACATGAACATTAATTCATGAAGGGGACAGTTGCTTAAAGGCAAAACATTTATGGGTTACAAAACAGTGAAAAAAAAATCAGCTGAATCTAAATCATTACATCTTCCATCATTAAGTGTGATACATTTGCATGATTTGGAAATACTTCTAGTTGGAGAATCTTCAGGGCTTAGTAAATAACATGTACAACTGCTGGCTACAGGGAACAATTTGTTTGATTTTTGTTCCTTTAAAAGTTCAAAACAATCTTACATTAGGTCAAGTTTTAGTTGTGGAGGTTTTATTCTTAAATGTGGTAGCAAACTTTCTTATGAGTTGTAGGGTTAGCAATTTAACACATGGTCGAGCGTCTCGAGTTGCTGCTTTGTTCTTATTTGGAGTGCTATACTTTCATTATTTACTCCTGTTCTGTGAAGGGCCTGATTTCATTTTTTCCTTGGTGGATTAAATTAAGGGATTTCTTTGTAATTTGTTAAAAGAGACTAGCTTGAACAAATCCTGTGGTCACTGTCGTGCCCTTGCACTGGCGTGATTTTACTCTATAGGCATATAAATAATTGTAAATTATTTTTTTGGTTGGTAACACAAGAAATGGGTTTCAGAGCATTCTGGTTACTTTCTGCTGTACTTTTTGACTTAGAAACTTTGTTAATCACATTCATTTTTCAGCTGTGTGACTACAGCTGCTCTTATCTTGCTTTTCCAGTGCCGAGCTTAGTGTTATCTTAGCTCACGCTCATACAGTTATACATGGACAGTGCTTACAGTTTGGAGCTGCAGAGGGTAACGTGGCAGGCTGTGTCATACCTAAATGCCTGAGTAATGGGCTTCTTTTTAACTTGTATCTGGAAATGTTAAAGCCTGTGTTTTAAGGAGACAGGCAGGAAATTCAACCAACCTTCATTTTTTATTTCTGCCTTGCCTCTTCTAAGATCCTGTGAGCCTGCTCTGTCACTTAAGAAATAAACACATAGTAGTGAGTGAGCAAGAGTCTGAGCATTGCACTATAGGTTATATAGCATATTTTTGAAGGCAACAAATGTGTAACTCATCATAGCCCTCTTGATTTTGCTTGGCAGTCGAGCACTCAAGAAGCACAAATTTCCTCACAATAACTGAAGTTTGACTTGAGGTGGCCTTGACTGAGCTTATTCCCAAAGCACAAAACAAGCTTTCATGTGGAAGACATATGCTTCACTATTACCACCAATCCTTTCCCCGGCTCTCTTACATGCACAGAAAGCATAAAGTGTTTATGACCCCATGTTCCAGAGGTCACACTCTGACTTTTATTCGTTACCCCGTCATGTCAAATGACCCTATCAGCTTTCCCCGTCCCGTGCATTTATGTGACTGAGGTGGTTAAACAAAAATGCAACGCGAGGATTCTGACCCTGACCTTTGAACCCATAGAAAGGTACATACAAATGTCAGGCCAATAACTAGCTTCCTTCTCAGAGCAACCACTCGCCTAAACAGGAGCAGTTGCAGACAAGAAATTCATTGGCCATGTCAGACATGAAAGGAGGCAAGGACAGAGAGCCATAAAACAAGTGGTTTGCTTTTGTAAATAATTTTAATGAACTCTCATCAGAATTCTCCATTTTTTGCAGCAATGCATTACAGGGCCACTCATAGCAGGAGCAACAATGTCATTACATAATTTACAAAATTGCTTTTTCAAGGATGAAACAATGTTTTCTTTCCACAGATAAAGAGGAGAGCAGCATGCATGGGGCAGCGTTTGGCGTACTTGCACAATTGAACAATTACTGCTAATATGTGAGCACTTAAGCACAGTCACAGAGCAACAGCACATTTCTCTGTTTGCTGTGAATCCAATGTGAAGACAATTTATTGTGTATTTGATAAAAAGACAAACATTAATATCTAAAGAAAATTGCGGATGTGGGAACAAGCAGGGAAAATAGCTTTTTAATGCAGCTCCTTTAGCCCTTGTTGCCTACTGATCATATTTCAAGTCTTTGAACTGTGCAGTTTGAGGTATTTTAGGCTTTTTAAGAGGAAAACCAGAGGACCTTCATGCTTATTCACTTCATTCAGAGCTGACTGTGGGTATATGTTCAGTGGGGCCAAAGCAGAGAATAAAGGGGCACTAACTTTTGTGCCCAGGAAAAGCGTACTCTTTGCCAGATACAGTAATTACCCCAATCAAAGGCGATTTATGGATTTTCACATTCAAATGCAGAGTGTCTGGTTTGAATTTAGAAGTTAAAGGGATAGGGTTACTGTTTTTGGCCAAAGTACCACTTTATTAAAGCTCGCATTAAAGGACTGGTGAGTCTACTGAGGGAAGCATTACAGGAGAGATAAAACCATACAGGAAGTCTAAACACACTGAAAAAAATGTTAAAGTTTTTACGTAATTAAAGTAGTATTTTCACAAAGGAAGTAAACAACAAACTTGTAATGCATTATTCTCCTTCTTAGTTCTTACATTTGCTATGACAGAAGCACCATTAAACATGATACATGTTCTAATAATATTCTCTTATATCAGTATATTACTTTACTACTCATCTCCAGGCAAAACATTAAATATTAACTTCCATTCATCTGCCTTTTTAAGCTATTTTTTAGTCACTTAATACACATAGCACACTATATTTTAAATGTATTTTTCCTCATTACTTTTTAAGAAGAAAAGCTACTGATCCAATGAATGAGCAAAATGAGGCCGTCATGCAATCAAACTCCACCACAATACTACCCATGCAAACCACCCACTTCATGTAATCACAAGTATAAAGCAGGAGAGCTACAGTATGGTTAGAATGATTTTGCTCTCATAAATATTACATCAGAAATGTGTTTTTTGAGGATAGACAGCGTGGGCTTTTCAATATTTTACACAGCCCCGCTGAAATGAAAGCTACTCTGTAAAGCACAGATGTTGGACTAATCAGCAATTCTTTCTTGGTAAACAAACTCTGATGCATAAAAAGAATAACAACATTAATGTATTGTACCGAGCAGTCAAGCTTGATGCGACAGAAATCAAAACAGTGCTTAGTATAATTTTTGCTTCTCAATAAAAAAACAGACTAAATATCAATGCATATTCATCATCTGGTATAGACAGTTAAATAACAATAATATAATAATCATAAAAGGTACGCACTATTTCCCCTGACTTAGTGTATTTTCACACCTGGAAGCTGCTCAGTACATCTGCTTGGTCTCCTGCCAGCAATCACGAAACTTTAGTGTAACCATTTATGGTTAGTGCATTGCTGATGAGCACCTAAATAACATTATCTAAGGGTGTGATGTTAAGTCTCTTAATATTTACAGCAGCCTTTCATGCTAAAAAATGTTCCTTCAGTCCAACAAAGTAAACAAAGGACATTTTATAGAAATCTTTTGCATGTTTATAATCATATACAATTTGTCTGATGTGCTTTTTTTAATAATCAGAGTGGTTTTAACACTCAACGTGTTTTTGATCAGCTAAAGCCATCGCTGTGTCTTTTCAGACAGATTGTATACTTTCTGTGACCCAACATTATTTTAGAGTATATGCTCGAGCGGGTCATTGTGTGTCTCAATATAACAAATGTAAATCTTTATAAATAGAGTGAAATAATTAGAACTGTGTTGAACTGGTTTTAGAAACTAAACACTAAGATCTAAAAGAAACACAATCTAGGTGACATAACATATTGTGATCAATGTCATGTAGAAAGTTGCCTGGTTTAGTTTAGACTATTTGTCTGCTGTGACATGGACCCCTGGGTGCTTCAGTCTACTGGGAACAATAACATACACATCACCTCTGACATGGCTGCATTTCTCCTTCTAAATGATTTCCCCAAATGTCTAAAGTGTCACGATTCAGGAAAAACAAAGTAGAGGACCCAAGTGCAGAACTAAAGAAAACTATTTATTAAAAGGCAAAAAGGCAAAACAAACTTACTATTAAAAAACTCAACACAAGGTCTAAAACACAAGGAGCCTTGAGGAATCACCGAGAACAGGGGAAGACTGATGACTGACATGGACCGACAACTAACAATGAACTGACAGCAAGAGGGAAGGAACACTGAGGCTGTGTCCGAAATCACTCCCTATTCACTATATAGTGCACTACGTAGTGGACACGCCATTTTGTAGTGCTTTCGGATTTCGAAATTCGGAGTGAGCATGGTCATACCCTACATAGTCCACTCAATGTATCCCACAATGCATTTTGAAAAGTAGTGGATGAGCGATGGTCACTATCCAAGCAATATATACCATAATGCATTGCGGTTCAAAAGATTTTTAAGAGCGGAGAGTGCCGTTTGACTCGACTGCTCTCAGACGGACGAGAGGAGCGACCAGTGTGAACCCAGAAACACAATAAAGTTCATATTTGGAGCGTTTTTACTGAAATCTTTGATTAATTTGAATAAATAGTAAAAGATCGTCAACGTTTGTAACGGTAGTTTGTCCTTATGATGATGACAGACGAGAGACCCGAGTCTGTGAGCCTAAATAAATGAGTTTTGGTCCAAAAATATGTTTCATTGTAAAATTCAATATTTTAAATGTATTCATTATTTGTAAATGTTTCGTGAAAATATGCTCAGTCTAATAGAAGTTATCACTCAGTATAATAGAAGTTATCACTCAGTATAATAGAAGTTATCACTCAGTATAATAGAAGTTATCACTGAAATTCATGCGGTTATAGATTATTATTATTGATCCTCGGCCGTTGTTAAGCTGCACGTTTTGGTTGCGCGACAACAATGACGTCACTGCAGTGGCCGGAGAGTGAGCGAGTAGTGTCTGAAATGTTTTTTAATTTTGCTGAGTGAGTGCACTATATAGTGAGAAGGGAATGAGTGAGTGATTTTGGAAACAGCCTGAGACTAAATAGACATGGGGTAATCAAACACAGGTGAGACAAACGACACAGGTGAAGACAATGAGGGCAATCAGCACTGGAGGGAAAACGCACACAGAGGCAGGAAGAAATACAAGACTAGAAACACGACAAGAACTACAACATAAATCAGGGAACACTAACACAGAGAACTTAAGAATATAACAATAAAACACACCAGAACATAAAGGGACACAAGGGAAACAAAATTACAAAGTAACACAGGAAACACTAAAGACTAAACTAGGAGACATTAAGATAACACACAAGGGAAACAAGCAACATCAGGGAAGAAAGAGAAAAACTAAAAGAAAATCTAAACTCCTCTAAACTAAAATCATGACAGAAAGAAAGTTGTAGTTGTGTTGCATCTTGGCATTTGAGCAGTCATGCGTGCTTACTTAGCACATGTGTGTGTAGGTTTGCACAATAAAAGCAAAATGCTGTGAAGAGTATCTCGAAAAGCAATGCTTGATATCTACTCCCATCAGGAATGAACATCTTCACAATTTGGCCTTTCCTAATGTATTCTGCAGTGTCCTGGCTTTATCCTCTCTTTTCTAAGAGCTAGTGATGTTGTGTGGCCATGCAGTATTAAGTAACATCTTGTTCTGTCTTCTAAGAACATGACCCCAGCAGAGAGTGCACAAGGTTGGCTCCATGGGGGAAAACAGAGACACGGCGACCATTCAGCTTCTTTCCCTTCAGAGGGGATGCCTCTATTGGTATAAGACTCTGTAAAAGGGACAGTTAATGCATCTAGGCCTGTTTAGGTGCAGGCGAGAGCACCCATAAAACAAAGGCCATGTAGTTTAAGTAAGGAGAGCAGGTGAAACACTAAGGTTTCAGAAGAATGTATGCACTCAGGTTCCTTTTTAAGGCCTCTTCGATAAAAGGATCTATTTAATGGCTTACGTTTGTTCTACAAGAAAAAAACGAGGTGCTATCATGCTACAGCATCTACAAGTCTAATTAAGTGTTTCACTCAAAGTAATTTGACTTTTAAATTGATAAATACTGTGCAGGCACTTTTTTTTTTAACTTGTGGGATGCTAGAGGAAAGGGAATTCTGCAGTGAGATGAGAAAACGTTAAAAAAATACCAGTCAAAGGGCTTTTCATCATCTGATACTACATAGTTTTCTTGTTGTAAAAAAAAAAAGTCTAAATATTTTGTATGGTATTTAAAATGCACCACGTGTCTTTTCTGTATCTTTTTTGGTCCAGCCCCCAGGTATGTGTGTGTGTGTGTCTGTGTGGAATGTACATAATTTAAGCACAGCTTTGCAGAAAACAGAGCAGCACTTGCTTACAGTAAACTTGACCTGGATTTACACCTAAAAAGTGTTCAAAAAACAAAAAATACACAGACAAAGCTTCTATAACGAGCAGAAAGGGGAATTTTGGGGGCATTCAGAGTTCACTTTGGCGCCTCAATTCATCTCCCATCAGCCACCTGCGGGTTTGTTTCTTCCTGTCACTTTCTCCAGCTCCATCCCCATGGTTGTTGACGTGATTTGAAGAATCCTCTTATTATCTGCGACACATTTGAAGCAGTCCTCCTTTCTGCACAAACCTGCTCTGATATAACCTGCTTCTGACATTGTTTCATGACTCTGCGTCTTGGGCTGAGTGCAACCACTGACAATGCATTCCATAAATAACTGGATTTAAGTCAGAGTTGCTGTAGAGATTGTGGTGCTGCTGCGCTTCCTGCTGTATATCACAGGACTTAAAAAGAAAAATCCTTCCCCTGCTTGCGTACATATGGAACCATTTCTCTTTTTTGGAGTGTTTGAGGACTAAAGCTGAATAATGAAAAGAAAAGAGCCCATGGTGCCTTTGGTTTAATCACTGTGATACATGGGAAATAATGTTGGCCTCCTACTGTTACAATACTTTCATAGCATTGACTGTTTATGGTTATGGCCAACAACTTCAGTCACCTTCCTTTACACAAAAGTAAATTAACCCCATGACATGCGCTTCCATATTGCGCTGGCAATATAATTCGGAGCCAAGACATTGGAGAACGGAGCTGACTGGTCGAACCGCAGAATTGACGCCATGCCCCTTTTGCCAACCAAAGCATACATTTAACTTGTTGTTAAAACAAACTACGCAGAAAAATGAATACTGGGACGTAAATCAACGAGATGATAACTATTACAGAATATGGCTCTCACAAAAATCTGTGATTTTGTGTATTTTAATTTTATATAGTTGGACCCATGTCCCATCTGTTAACATGGAGGAGGCGGGGTTTATGACCTATACTGCAGCCAGTCTGCAGGGGGAGCTCTAAATGTTTTGGCTTGCTCCATCCATCTTACTATTATTATATACAGTTTATGGATTACAAATTTCACCTGGAATTCAAATCCACTTGTATAGGCTTTTTACAGTTTGTTTAACAAAAGCAGTCGTCTCTTCAGCTGAGATGTTTCTGGTGATAGCCCCTTAAATCTTATTTACCACCGCAGGTGGAATCAAATAAGTCCTAAACTGTGATTGGCTATTTGCCCAGTCAGGGCGGTCTATGTTCCCACAAACATTTTGGATTGTGTTGGCTTTCCAATGTAGATCTTTTTTTTTTTTTTTGTTGGTATAGTTTTAATTGTGACTTTTAGATATCTTGAGTTCTTAAAGAATTAAGCTTGAAAGATTTAGGGCTTGTGTCCACCCTGTGCATTTTAAGGTTAGAAAAGCGCAGGCTGTACGCTCAGGAGTGCTTGGGTAAAGCTGAGAATAAGAGCCCTGGGTGTACGAGTTGTCACTATGACAACAGTCTCTTGACAACAGCTGCTATGGCAAACACTGCTCTGATGCTTTTTTCTGTTACATTTGAAATGTCTTTTACTTCACTATGAGCATCAGACGGAGGATGCTTGCCATCCTACTTTGTCTGGATGATGAGCTTCATAATGATGGCCCCGCTATCACGTCTCCAAACAGACACGGAGCAAGGATGATGTGGGTACACGACAAGACATCATATATTTTCAAAAGAGCGCTGGTGACATCAACAGCACCCTTCAGAAAAGTTGAACATTTTCAACTAAGCGCTCTGAGCAGCCGCACCAAAAAGGCGTTTCTCCACGGGAAAAGGAAGTTGGGCACTGAGCCTTTTCTACGAACCGCCCGCCGCTTCTGCAAACGCTCTCTCCTCATTGGTAATAATTACAAATAGAAGATGGCACTGGCCAGGTGGATGTAGCCTATGCTGCCACTCTGTTAGGATTTTTTTTCATGAAAAAACCTATACACAGGAATATTATATCTGTATCATGCCTTAACTGTAATAGCACAAGTAGATAGGATTGATAATAAGTGCTATTTATTTCACATCACCCCTGCAGGAGTCAGTGCCCCTATTGGGCCATCCCAGTCAAAAATGCTTCTGTCTGTTGGAAGCCCAAGTTATCCTGAAGGTCAACTTTAGTTAGAAATTCACAACAAAACACACACAAAAAAGCTTTTGGTACATCTATTGTAAATAGTTTTGAATGCCACTTCTAATGGACTATTATGTGTTTTCCATTTAATTAAACCCCAATGACATCCATTATAATTTGCAGTTTTAACATATAAACATATGGAACACTTCAAGGAGGTTAATTCTTATGCAGAGATGGTCATGTATCTCAAAGTGTGAGCACTGTCAGGCTTTAATGTGGCATTCTCTCTGGCTCTAAATGGTGCTCGTGGTTCTAAATGAAATGAAGGAAAAGAGTCTGTAAGAAGCCACAAAGTCCCCAGTCTGGCCTGCTATCACTCTGTTCAGACATTATGATATGCCTTTGTTTAGACTGACATGCTTTAGGGCGGGGCTTAGCTTGCTTATTGTCTCAGCATCAGTAAACGCTTGCAGTGCCCGCTAATGAACAGTAATCCCCACATCCTTCTTACCACTGTATAATTGGTGGATTTATTAGCCAAGTGTGATAGCCAACCTAACTGAGAGCTTAGGAAATAAAACTGTGGGCTAATGATTGCTTTAATCCTCTCACAGAGCAGCTCCAAACTTTGCATTGTGTTTTTATACAAATGATTTTAACCAAAACTCAGAGTTCAAAGCCAAGCCGCTCCGTTTATATTCATGACAGCATCGAAAGAAGTTTCTACTGCTCCAGTTGTGTGCCACTGAAGATACACTGTGTGCTGCTGTGCTTGTTCTTGGACTAAAGAAAATGGAGAGAGGCTCAGGGGTTTGAAAGCAGAGCTACCTTAAAATTGCATTGCTTGTGGAGATGATGATCTCATCTGGTCATGGTGATGAATTCACAACTAGAAAAGGCACAGAATATACAGCAGGTTAAAAAATAATCAATGTATTTATGTAAATTTTGCAGATTGCCAGTGCTGGACTTACTTCAGGGCAAGTTTTCTTGGTTTATTTACGTGGAGCATTTATCATCTGGTATCATTTGGCGGTCAATAAAACACCATACACAACATACACAAGTGCAAAATGGATCACTTGACACTTTACGTATAGAGCAGGTCTAGACCATATTCTCAGCAAGCACTAGTGGCAAAGAAAAATGTCCTTTTACCAGTCAGAAAATCAAGCAGAGCTAGACTCATTGGTAGACAGCAATCTGCCGCAACTAGATAGCACTTTATAAGCTACAAGGACAAAGTGCTTTACAAAAACCGGGGAAAAAAATCATACATGTATTTTTAAAAGCATAAATAGAGCAAAATAAAAAACCTTAACTTAAAGTGTAATTTTATGAAGGTTTGCTGACAGTAAATAGCTGACTGTTTGGCTTCTTGGGGTGCAAGCCACACCGCTGCTTGTGTTTGTAAGAATATTGGTCCAGAAGAGATAACAATACTTAAACTTTGCATATCTCCGCTGACTCATCCAACTCTTTCTCCAATGTTGATTTATTGTTTTTTTCCTTCTCTTCATCCATAGGGCTGATAATTAGCTCTCATTGGGGTTGGAAGCTCATTAATACCTTGTCACCGTCCATGAAGAGAGCGTGTCATTGATAGATTCTCACCTAGGGTAACCCACACACTCTGTTTCCACCACCCCCACTGGATGTTAATGAGACGATGGAAGGAGGCAGGATTTAGCTTACATCGTCCATGCTCAGAAGATGTGAACTAGCCTTATAATTGCTAATTTACCCTTCCACACTCCCAGTGAGCTTCTAAGATGCTGTCTAAACACACCACGAGGAATAAGCATGCCCTTAATATCTCTTCAAAGCAACAGAGAGTAGCTGAGGGGGTAAGATGACATTTAATGTATGAAAGAAATGAAGATCCACAAGTTCAAAGTAAATATCGCAGACATAATTCCCCCAAAACAGACAGGAAGTACAGATTGTTTATTTAGCTTTTTTCAAATACCAATTTACAGTATCTACATGTGCTGCAAAGACAAGTAGAACGTGAAAAAACATAAAATCCATTAATCATGCATTGACTATGTTTAAGATGGTGCTTAGTGAATTTAATCTATCTTTTGGGATCTACTGACTTAGTACAAGAAACAGACAAACTACAAACTGCAATCAGTATGTTTTCCAGATCTAAAATAAATGGCTTACGGAGATTTCTGAGAGACATTTTAGTTTTCAAAGTGGTAAGGGGCAAACCTGTTATGAACACCTACAACAAGAAGACTTTGTGAAGTCATTTTTCCCCTAACATGTGATTCAAGCACAGAAATCAAATTGGAAGTGGACATTCATCCAGGTTAGTCTTTATCAGACACAGACCTGGTAAATAGCTATGAAGTGTCAAGTATTTTGACAGAACATGCAGTGAGAGCACATTATTAAACGCCATGTTAACTGACTGAAGCATGTCATACAGGTCTTACTGGGTCTTACCAATAGGTGGCGCTATAAAAAATATTAAACAATGGTATTCAGTTATGTTCAGAAGTGGTCTCTAATCAAACAAGGTTCTCTTTTAATTAAGGTACTTTAAGTATGCAACAACTCGTGTTTCAAGCAATCTAAAGCTGTTAAATGACAAGAATATTTTATAAAATGAAAAGTATATCCACACAAAATCAGGAATCAACTTCAACAGATCTATAATAACTTTGAATTACTATATAAAACTATATTTATATAATTGATTTATCAATCAATATTGTTTTTTATTAATCTCTCACACAAACAAAAACACACACACACACACACACACACACACACACACACACAAACACGAACACTGTGTGCCCTGCAGTCACAATGTTTCCTCTCTCACCATCGATCCCAACCTGACAGTAAAGCATCAGCATCATCCCTTTTCACTCCTTCTCCCTCTCCTCACCACCACCTACATCTGCATTTCTATGCCTATGTCTTATTTATCCATTCCTCTCAGATAGGCTCTTGAGAGATGAGAGACATCTGCTGCACGTTCTTTGAAGATGCATCGCGTTGCTCAATTACGTGCCGGGGCCAAGGTCTCGTTTGCATTCAGTGGCATGGAGGGTGCATCGCTAACAGGTGGTGGGAGAGAACATGCATGGCAGGCCGTTTGATAAATAAAATATATTATGGAAATGGCACCGAGGTGAGGGAGAGATGTGACTATTGCTAATTTGGCCTGCTCTGCGTTTTCTGCTGTGCAGAGGACAAGGATTTGGGAAGTGGACGCTAGAGATATGCATGCACTACAAAAAAACAAAACATAAACACTATGAAGTATGCTCCCATGTAAATGTGTGCATATGTTTATGCTCCTACAGTGAGTACATTTGCATACATGTCTTAATACATATTCAAACATGCTTATTTGTGAAAATGAATGCAAATGACCTGAAATGTTGATGGACTGGCAGGGAAACAAACAATACTGGTTTGACTGGTGCTGGCAGATGGACTCTAGCATCTTCTGGTGGGCATATTCCATTACCTCTCTCGAACCCTGAGCCTCGTCCTTGACAGAAGTTGGACAGGCACTCTACCATCAAACCAAATGAAGAATGTGCGTCTAATGAGGAGGCTGAGGGGAGGGAAAGATTACGCCAACTTTATCAAATCTGTTACAGGCTTGCACACAAAAACAAACACATTTGCATGATTGCAAGAAAACACAGAAGTATACAGCACAGCAAAACACTTCTGCTTTCCTCTTTAATGTGATCACAGGCAAACACATATCTGAGAGGTGACCTGGGGTCAATAACCATTAGATGGAGGGGCATCTCATTTGAAAAATAAGAGCCTTGTAATTCATCATATGTATTCTGCCTTGTCAGAAGTCATCAATCTTTGTGTCCTATCTTGCAGAGCAGAACAAACTTTGACCGATTTTTCAAATTAGTAATGGTTTCAAATTAAGGGCTAAAATCAAGAATCAATTAGAAATACAATAGTGATACTGTCTAGGTGGCATGGGTTGACTTAATGATGGATAACACAGTCTGTCATTGTGGGATAGTACTAGCTAGAACGCAGGTGTAACACAACAGAACGAACAGCAGAAAAAAAAAACAGACAAATGATTTCGCTGTAGAAGCTCTTTTTACTGTTGAAATTGTAGGTTCATTGTGTTTGACTTTAACCCTCTAGACCCCATAAATGTTTAAAATGTTGCCACAGTTCACGAGAACCTTAACTCAAATAAGCACTTTTAGACTCAGTACAAACAAACAGATGAAGCCTGTTTAGTTTACAAGACAGGCACAGAGAACATGACAGCTACTTTACTGACTTAGTGGATTATTTTGAGTGATTTTAGTCAGACACAGCCATAACACTCCAGGATTTCTCGTTAAGGAAGGCTGTCCACGTTGTGTACCTGTGCTTGTGCTCGTACATGAACTGCACCCTCTTCCAAGCCTGCCAGGGCCAAGAAAGTGTACCAAGCTTGAGCACTGATCGGAGCACACTAGTCAAACGAACTGGACTAGGGGTGAAGCCTGCATAGGCACGATACGGATTACCTATTGTTATTGCACCCTTAGTCATCATACAGGGTCTGACAACAAAACACATCCTATACTATACTGGTTAACACTTTGTATCAGAAATTCAGGAAATAGCTGAAAATGTGCAAGGCAAATCAGGGGAAAACAGCAACAACTAAAACATAAAATAAACAGATTGCATTATTGAACACATTTATTTTGGTTGGAGACAGCAACATCAAGCATCTACAATTCTAAGCTCAAACCTATTTCACACCTTTTTTTGTTATACACTGGGAATGATTAAAAAATGACAAGTGCTCCTAGTTGCTATATTTGAATGGGCACTCTGAGGTGACATGGGGGCTACAGGGTTAATGTTCTGACAAAAAATATCCAAACATCCAGTGTAGATTTCTATAATTCATTTATTTAACATTTAAACACTATAATGCTACTTACTATCATCTTCTGCCAGTTTAAAAACAAGCTGTACCACTATAGTTATTTGGCGAAAGACCTCAGGGTGAGTTTGGCATTTTGAGTTGTCAATCACCGCTCTAATGAGAAGTGCACGGCGAGGTTGGGATGAGGTTAATAAATGACAAACAAACAAAAAAGAAGGAGGCCCTCTGTTCTGCCATGATACCTGCCTGCTAGGGGGAATCAGGCCCAGATGTGTTATGGGTAACTCCCCATGGAAGCGGTGACTTCGGGGGTCACGCTGGGGCGTCTTTGTACACTCCTTATGGCACACAGCTGTGCTCGCCATCCAGAAAGCCATCACCTCCGACCTCGGGACTCCCTGGTACACGTTTGGTAGGAATGTTGGGTGATTGGCTACTTGGCTCCCCTTCTCATTTCCTGTTGCTTCAGCTTTTACTAGCAGCTTCATGAATCTCCTGACGCCTCCCTGCTCCCTGCTCGTGCCTTAAAGGGATTTTCTCAGCTATGAAAGAAGAGCATGCAGCTTAAAACTGAATTATGGATGGATTGGAGACTAACAGCGAATCAATAATGTCTGCTCAGGAATGTATTACACTTGTGCAACTCATTATTCAATAAGCAATAACGTCACCCTAATCCCCTATATTGATGTGTTTGAACATAGTTAACCACCCTGACCTGGCTTTGGTTTTGAAATGAAAGGTCATGTATGGTTCAATATTTTACCAGTGAAGAGTGAATACGATTACATTTCAAGGATTTCCAGTGGGGCCATCTCAGACATGATCTTGTAAGCACAGTGTTGGTATCACAGAATACGTGTTTCTGTTCATAGCTAGACCAAATTACAGCATGTTGTATCCCTTGGCACAGTTGGGTTCATTAGTCATCTTTTTTTGGTTTTTAGTGTTGGCAACTTTCCAACACACACTTAAACTTGAGTGAACTCAGCACAAGAACAATAGACCTCCGAGAGGTACATTTTCACGAGGTTCAAGGACACGGAGTAAGTCCAGTTATGGGTATGTTGTAAATTCTCTTACTTTTTTTGGTTTTTACAGGCTAAAATGTAGAAAAGGCATCTGGTTTTATAACAGGACACCGCCACCATTGTGCTAAATTACATCTGTTATCATAAAGTACATTTGTAATTGAAGCAGAGTTTATTAAAAACATTTTTTTTCTGTTAAGCAATAATAACAAAATATGATAAAGAAGTTTGAGAAAGAAAATGTCCAGGTTTTTATTTTCTTCCCTGTACAATATTTATTATCTATGTGGTTGTGAGGGTCCCTGGTTCAGTGACCAGCCTTCAATCTGAGGTTGTTTGTGTCAATTGCTTTTTTTTTTTATAAACCCGGCAACTGAGCTGGATCCATGACATTTGAAACAGAAGTTTGGTGCACATGAGTGAAACTGAACGCATGGTTATATGTAATAATAAAAAAAGGCTGTTAGAGCTTTCATAGAAAATCTGATAAATCGTATAATTAAAATGGAATGTAGCAAGCTGCCTTAAAGCTTTCCCCTAAGAGACAAAATAAAAATAACTTCTTTTTTTCTTTAACAAGCCTGTGTTCATTACAAACTCTCCTGCTTCAGGGGAATGAAAAGTTGGGGATTAAGACTGCCACAGATGATGGATGGATGCTGTGGTGTAGATGAGGTGAGATGTGAGACGTTGCTCACCCACTTTTCTTTTTTCATGTCTTTGAGGCCAAATTAGGATGAAAGAGGGAGGCGTTTAAACCCTTTGCCTTTGTGTTTCATCCCCTCTGAGGCTGGGCTCTGTTGTCTATCGGATGCCTGGGACAAATCCATTAGCTCTGCCGTATCTCAGCTACTGCAGGTATCCCTTTAGTCAGTGTCACACTGGTGGCATGTGAGGCAGACGAAGACAGATAGACGGAGGGGTCATGGAGAAGCAGACAGAGCATAGTCAAAACAAGAACTTGCATAGTATTGTTGAGGTAGACCACTGAAACAAGAATTCACTTTTTTTTTTATTGCAACAGCTGGTTTAATTGGTGTAGAAATAAATGGCAGAATGAGCTTTCAATAGAATGCACATGATAAAGGGAGAGTAGAGGATGGGTTTGGTAATATGAAGTCGAAGGCTGGTGTTTGCAACTTTTAAATTGACGTCTGTTGAAAATCTACAAGTCAAAACATTTCATACCATGAAATTGGAATTAGTAATATCCTTTTTTGTTTAGTTTGAAGTCTCTGCAACATCATTTGAGCCACAGAAACAGATGAAATTCTACTCTAAAACCTTGACTGAAACAAATGAAATTATGTGAAGTTGGACGTATTTAGTTGTATTTATTGTCATCCACTGCACTTGAAAACTATGGAATATAATATTACCTTCAAATACGCAAACATGTTTTAAAAAGAGTATAAAGAAAAAAGTTTAAGCATCAGGTTTTAAAGTCTATTGTCTCATGATAAAATAAGCCCAAGCAAAAATAGAAGTAATAAAAGCAGCTAGGGACACCTTTCTGTGCTTTTGGAACATGAATGAATTAGGAAAGAAATGTTAGCCTCTATATCTGCAGTTACGGAATAATAGGGTGCTTTTGCTTTCACATCTCATTTGCTTTGCTCCAATTCAGATTATAAAATGATTCATAGTTTCATGTTTCCCTTTTGGCCTTTTTGTGTTCACAATGCCGTGCACACACCAACGCAGGGCTGTCCTTCAAATGTAACAGCCCTCTTGTCCAGGGTGCGAAATACCCGGTGGCAATCGGGGGGGGCCCCCCTTCAGGGCTTAAAGTGGGCGCACTTTAATTGTGTTCATCAACAGGTTAGGGGGTGTCTGGGGATCTCCCCAGAAAATTTTGGACACCTAACATTCATTTTCCTGCATTCTGATCAGTTTTTATGCACCAATTTGTGCCTTTTCACTCGCACTTGCCTGCACACGCACTGAGAGCTGATACAGTACGCTGCACGGAAATAATTGCAAACGGTCTGGACGGCCGCACTGAACGCACCGAGTGTCTCCGATGGCCCCGTGCAAGACCACAGCACTCCCGTTTTAAAAAGTTCCGATCCCGGACCCGCGTGTGGGGAGTTTTCTTATCAAGATGCAGTAAACCGAAGAGAGCGCCGAATCACATCTCCAGCAAGCAGCTGCACAAAACGGGGAAATACATCGTTTATAGTTGTGTGCTTTGCATTCAAAGACCTAACAGCGGACATCACTCTCTTTTTCTCTCTCTCTCTGGTCCACTGCAGAGTATAAAGTCAATTGCAGATGATTTTTTTTTTCCAGAGACCCCCCAAACTTTTGCTTTTGAGGCTTTCAGGGGGTTTCAAGTGTCAATCAAGGGGTCTCAGACCCCCCTAGACCCCCTGTATTTTGCACCTTGCTCTTGTCCCACCTTTAGGTAGACCTTTCATACTGGTTACACTTTAGATTTTGGGATGGGTCCAAGATGCCAACTAATGTTAACAAGTTAACCTACCAACTGGGGATGACTTGGAGCAGCGATAAGGTCAAATGACTCATCGAGATTTTGGGCAGATGAGGATTTTTGTCAAACATTGGACACAACTCACAAAAATACAAAGGTTAACGAGGGCTTTCAGAGCTCCGCTAAGCAGTGTTGCGCGAAGGCCAAAAAACTCTGACAGCAATTTGTAAAAATACAAGTCCAGCTTGGCAAAAGTGGAAGTGGATGTGAAGAACAATTTGCCTTGGACAAATTCTCTGAACTGAACCACTTGTTGAATCAGTAGATTTTGAGTTCTGTGATATTCTGCTGATGTTGAATGGTATGGAGATGATGAGAAACGTCTCTACTTTGCTGATTATCAGTTTTAACTGAAATTGCCTAGCTGTATTATTATACTTGCTTGCTATTAGGCCTTCTACTGCTACTGCTAGCATCTACTACTACTACTGCTTATACTACTACTAACAACAACTACTACAACTGAGTCAACCAGTTATTTGTTGGATGTTGGCTTGATTGAGTTCTCACTGTGGACAAAATGCAACAGGGTTCAAACTGCAAGCTAAAATCCACGTCTTCCAGGCGCTATCAGCTCACTAGTTTTGTTCTACATCAGAGTGCGATTGCTAAGTTCACATGTCCAAAGGGGGGAAATGCCCCCTGTTTCAGAGCAAGTTCTCCAAACCACCCAGCACCCTTAAAGTTTTATTTTTTTATCTCTTGGAAAAGGATTTAAGGCAACCTTTGCTAGATAGTTAAATTACTTTGTATTATTTAGACTAGTTGTTATATTATTCATTTTGAACTGACCATGTACAGTACAGTGAATGATTTTGATGATTAGCCTATCTGAGAAGGCTTCTTTTTTACATTTTTTATAGCTAGCTAGCTATTAGCTTAAGTGTGTTGGGTAGTTTGCTACTAGCCAACATGTTACTTTGGGTAGCCTAAGTGAAGTTTGGTTCATTTCAAAAGCCAAATGGGGGTTGATTATATTAAAGGTTAATATAAACCTTTTGATAATACTCTTCGAAGGCTCATTGTTGTAGTTCATTGTGGACAGATATTTTACAATTCTGTATATAATAGTGCAAAGCAATGTTTCTTTTGGTAAATGTAGTTTGACATGTTTTATAAAACACATTTTGGGTTATAATAGCCTGCTAAAAATAACCTAAAATCACCCCATGATGACAATGTTCTGGTGTAACCCTGTCAGTACCCACACATTTAGTACATTAAAAAGTGCAAAAGATGTGCTTCAACAGAATATAGGAAACTACACTTTAAAATACATTTACAGTTTAAAGTGCACTTTAAAATTCAGAGAAGTTTCACGAGTTAGTGATCTGACATTTACAGAGGAACAGGGGGTTATGACTGAATTCCTGGGTGCTACATTATGCTATTACAGAGTTAATGTGGCCTGCACTTTTCTTGTAAAGACACAGCTGTATAAATGGAAGAGACTCGTAAGACAGCTAACAATGCTCTCCACTTGGGAGGAGAAATGTACCCGATAAGCAGTTAACTTGTTGTTGTTGTAGAACATGACATGGATGTGAACTGCTCTCTGTCAACGAGGTTTTCATCAAGCTTAAAAAAACCCTGACCCCTTCTGTTCCTGTACCAACCCAGAAGACACTGAAACAGTTCATCTGAAGTTCACAGTGCACCACAATTATGGTTATTGATGACATAATTAAAGGGAAAACAATGGAAATATTGGTGATATCAACAAGAAATTCTCACCATTGCAGTTCATCTTCTCCCATCCGTCAACAAATTCTGACAGAAAAAGGAAGTTAGTGTTCGTGAAATGGGGAAAGGTTTGGAGAGAAAGCACAACGTTGCTGAAGACCAGTCAGGAATACTCCAAGCAGATTAAAACAAACATTTAAATATCTGACCCAGTTCAGAGGGCATGGCATGAATGGAAAACGTCTTTTATAAAGGAGGATAGAAATAATCTGTTTCTACCTCTATCTGACTTTACGTTTTGCTGTTGGCTTAAAGACAGTTTCAAAAAGACAGAGAGATATTTTGTAGAACTGTAAAACAGCTTTGAACGTGGCACTTGTATTATTGTCTTTGTACTTGAAACCGCTGCTGTTCCTTGAGGAAAAATCCAGCTTCATCAAACACACCATGTCAGCCAGTCATTTAAAATGAAAATGAACAATGGTTTGAGACACCTCCAATTATAACTCTGAGAAACAAATGGAGTTAAACAGGCTCCTGAGGGAATCTGTGTGATGGGAACGTATAGCAAGAAAATAATTCTGTACGAACAGTCAATTTATCATACGTATCTAAGTATTTCACCCCGACGCTCTGGCTGCTGTGTTCCTGCATTTGTTCTTTATGCACACCAGATTAGTTTAGTTTTATATCATGTTTATTTGTCACTTATTTGGAAGAAAAGGCCCTTTCCCCATGCAGATTAACTATCACTGTAAGAATAATACCTTTATCTGATTCTCATCTACTGTCTCATTTCATCTGAAGGTCATAACGAACACTTTGTTTGTGGACACAATGACAAACTTTCTTCCTCTCTTTCAAAAATCTAATGAGGCTGACCTGAAATAAGACCTCCAAGCTCAGTCTGAATAAATGTACTTCTTAAATGATTAGAGCAGATGAGAGGCATGTTTTGTCAGCTTAGCCACTAATGGAGAGCTCATTGTATGCCATTTTAACCTGAATTACTTGATGCTTTGCCTCAATTTATTTTATTTCTCTTTACAACCATGCCAATGGTAGATTCATGTGGGAGTATGGGAGAGTTCCTTTTCTGTCATCAGTTTATTGGAAGTAGTCAGATGGACTTACCAGAGTCACAGTAATTAGGAAGAAATTAAATTATTTTACATCTGTCAAGAGTTTGTGGTCTCATTGAGCACTTCAACAGACTAAAATAGTATAAGGAAATGTATCTTTTTGCAAAATGATCTTTTCTCTCATTCCTATTTCTTCCGTATTATTTCATCTTACAATCAAAAGTATTTTGCAATATTTTTTCATAACCATTTGTGTAACCATGCCTGTCACTAAAAGGGAGAAGAAAAGGGAGAGGTCGTTTAGTGTAGAAATATTGTCCCTACAAGAACAATAGGATTCCTTTTTCCAAACCAATGATTTCATTCTCCCATACTCACTGGCCGATTCATACACTGACAATTTTTCCACTGTATGTTTCCTCTGACAAAATAGGCTCATGTTTCATTCAGAGGTACTGTATCTGCCTCTGCATTACCCTCGCTCATCTATCCTCGACTATGTCCTAGCTTTGTCTGATACCCTGTAGCTGCTGCACAAATATGTATGCTCTCTATCCTGTCACAGATAAGGTTTTTAGTACAAGCTACACACATTGCATGTTATCTGTGGTGCCATAACTCTGGTGTCCGGTGTTTTCTTTTTAGAGAGCAGGTCTGATATGCTGTGTCGAGCTAATCACAATGCAACCATTCCAGTGATTGATACTTCCCGCGAAGCCTTCTGGGATGCCATGTTTTCACAGAAGGAAAGGGGTGAACAGTTTTGTTTCTCGAAATGAAAAACAAATGGAGCTGGGTGGAAAATTGTAGAGGGATGGAAGGGGATCACTACTTTTGTGGTTCCATGTCAACCACAAGGTCACATACCAGAAATCAGGATCCCCCACAGTAGAACCAGCGTTTTGTTTTGTCGGCAGCACATTTTTTGTGCAGTCAATGTTGCCACAATCAGGGAAATTGGCCAGTTAAAAATGCTATAGTGGCCCCCACTGTCAAGTGCCACCCTTAACATTTATCGTGCCATGAACTCAACTTTGCCAGACATTTGTTTTATTTCTTTTTTTTCAAACCCAGATGAAGGGCTAAAAGCCTGGAAGCTGAAAACTGTATATGTCAAACACATAACACATCCAAATATGCCTTGTCGCACAATGGGACTTTGGGTTGAAACTTAACCACAACAACAGGCTGTATTGTGGCATTTTTCATTGTACCCCAGAGACATTAGACCAATTACCTTGTTAAGTCTTGTGTCTCCTTAACTGATTGGTCTGGAGAGAGAGAGACAGGCAGAAAAAGAGAGAGGAAGGGAAAGAGATGATCAGAAAGAAACGTGAGTATGGGGAGAGAGAGCAAGGGAATGTAACTGTTGTGTTGTATAATGACTAAGCTATGGACTCTTTTTTCAAAATATCCAAAGCAACGTTCAATAGCTACCAGATGGTGGAAGGGAAATACAGTGAGGGAACTTGATTACCTCTAAGCATTTTTCTCTTTAACTTGTACCAAAGCTGTGATGTCCTTAATAACTCAAAGCCTGTATTCCTTTACAGCATAATCTAAAGTGGGAGTATAGAAGCACTAAAGGGTGCTATCAGGCACTTCATATAAGCAAAGTGACTAATTGAAAGGAATAGGAGAATATGGCACAAGCTGGTGGCCTTTTAAAGTCAGAGCAATCATGTGCTTTGAATAATAATGTCTCCATCAATGAGTTAACAGCATTTTTCTGCAGCTAAATGAGCTAATATTTGAATACATTGCATAATTATGGTTCTTAAGTGCCCCATTGGGTGAGGTAAAACCGTCTAAACCTCCATTCTTTATCTTGTTAATATGCAAAGAAATGAAGATGAGGGTGTTTTTATCATTGTGCTTAGTGAAAGTGTTGAAGCAGTGACAATATTTAGAGGTCATTTCCACGTCCTCGTTATGTTTTCCAGCATACCCGGGCAGCTGGGGTCAGGACTTGTGAGGGCCAATGAGAGGACACGGAGGGATGTGGTCTTAAGTTAGAAATGGCAAGAGGATCCCTTGGGTGCCCCATATATGTCATCAGGGGTCTCGTAAATACTACACCTCACTGATTGATTGGCACTCTAGCAGGGAAATTGTTTTAAAGGAAGTGCTGATTTGTTGATGGAGAACCTGCGACCTAGTTGTGCTATATTCTCAACAAAAGCAACCCCAGCTGAACAGCAAAGGAAAGAAAGTAAGAAATACTGTTACTACAGTCTGTGGTATTCTTCAAATCTAGGTTATGCACAGAAAACAAGGAATCATACCCTGGTATGACAGATTTGATCAGGCATATGGACCGTCTAAACTGTGTTAAATTACCCAGAGTGCTCGCCTTGTTGTCTCGTCATAGAAAGTCTTTTGTGGCACTCCAATTGCTTCTGGCTGCCAGACTGGTGCAGTCAAGGAGTCTGCCTTATACCTTGTGTAGCAAACCCAAGTCAATTACCCCAATTAATCTGGCGGGAGAATGGAATGGAGTGGGAGATTGTTTTGCTAATGTCAAAATAAGCACAGTCTCATTCCCGTTAGCGCTAGCACACATGGCTGTAAATGAGTACAGGCCGCTGCATTTTTGGCCATTTTTGCAGGATAAATGTGCACGTTAAGTAGATGGAGATCATGTCATGCATTACGAGCTGGCAAGAAATGCTCAAAACCTGTTTAGACTCTTGAGTCTTGGGCTCTCTTATGGACAATCAACTGCAGACAAAGTGCATGGGTGAGGACAGACTTTCAGAATTACTTGGTTACAGATGGTGAGGATCATATCTTCAAAGGGACAGAAATACAGTTTGGTTTGATGCGGAGCACTTTTACGAGAACAGCATGTTTCAAATCATCTTCCACATAAGAAGAGCAAAAGAATGTAGCCCTGTAAAAATGGACGTAGAAATGGGACAAGAGATGCATGAAGGAGATATGAACCATGCTGTAGGGAAGCATTTAATGGATCTTGTTGCTCAGGTGGTGTGACGGTCTTGAACGTTCCACTAGCTGCATTTGCACTGTGCCGTACGGTGTCCCAATGAAACCCAGGACCCCAGGCAATTTGGTCTCTGTCTTCGTCTGTCATAATAAGGTGACCAGCTGCTGGTTTATTAGCCAGGGCAATATGTTGACCGCTCTTGTTAAACTCCTGAACCTCACTTGTAGAGCCTACCTTATCCAACAAAAATTTGCAGTGGATGATGAACCTAAATTTGCTGAAAGGCTAACGTCTTGAGCGCAGAGCATTTGGCAAAGATAATAAAATCAGCAAGAGATGGATGAAAGCTTGCATAGCCTTGAAGTTTAGGTTCTAGGCTTCCAGACATCAGAGTTAGTTTTTTATGTGAGTTATTCAGCGCATGAGCTCTGTGTGCATGTGAATAACTACAAAAGCAAAGCTGAGCTTTGACATTCATAAAATATTTACTTTATAGTTCTATATTTTTAGAGGAGTTGCTTTCGCAGGAAGTTGGTACTAATGTATTATTGAACCGAATGAAGACATTTGTCAGCAAGCTGAAACTTAATATTCCTGTCTCACTGTCAGTTAACCCACTTTTCAACAGTAGTATAGTCCTTTAACTCTCCTCTTTTGTGTTTTCTGATTTTTTTCTAGAATACTTATCAAACTATTAAAAACAATCTCACAATATTTTGTCCTGGAAGATATCCATTCTGATAAGTATTGTCTGATACCGAGTTACCCTCAGATGCTATGGTGTGATTAGAAAACAGTCAAGTGAGCTAAATGTTAATAATCAGGGTTTTTTACCAATATTATGTATAACTTCAACTCTCTGCTGGCACGACATGGTTTATGTTTGCTTGATTACAAGGTATGGACCTTAAACACGTTGATTTGAACTAACTGGTTATCAGATCGCGTTGTGGGTAGTATTGGAGGCTTTTACCGTTATTGGAAAAAGTCAATTAGATACCTTTAAATATAAATGAAATACCTTTGAAAAATGAAGCCTCTGAATGCAGCAGGTATGGCACAAATTCACAGTACATCACTATGTCTTGAAATAATTCTCATACCCGCCTGACTTCTTTGACTTGCCTTGACATTTTTGAAAAGATTCCTGATAAAGGGATCTGTGAAATAAAACTCAAATTCCTGACCTTTGGTCTCTCTCTCTTTTCACTGAACTCTCTTGACTTCTGAGGAAAGCGCCACTAGTTTCCTCAGCTGTTCCTGAGTTTCCGGCTGTCCGATAAGCTGATCCAGCAGGCTCATGCGTACCTCCCCTCCTCTCTGACCTTTGTGCTCTCAGTGTAATTGCGTTTCGAGTTTGATGGACCAGTGTCTCTGAAGCAGATGACGTGTCACTGCAGTGTGTGATAACATATAGATGACCTCCTCATCCCTGACCACCACAAAACTCTTTTAAAGAACACGTTAAAGTTGGTGGTTAAGGAAGTCACCATCTGCTAAGGAAATAAAGTCTCTATTACTGAGTCCCACAAAACTCTGGTTTTCATTTCCACTCTGTGGATAACTTCAAGCTTTCCATCATGCAGCTTTTAGTAGCTCTTAGGGTGCATAGTTACTATATGTGGCCTGTTCTTTATGGATTTCTGCTTAATACAGATGTCAAAATCCTCTTCCTTCTTGTTGTGATCAAAAACATAAGAAACTCTGCCATCCATTTTTGGAGCATGTTTTTTTGTTTTCTGTTGTTGGAAGCTTTGCCAAGCCAAAGGATCCCTCCCGGCCCTCTGCACCAAATGTATTTCCATTGAAAAACATAACGTGATGTACTATAATTACATTTAAGTGACAAGATTGAGGTAATTAGTAAACCAGATAATGGGACAAAACACAGGCTTTTGAATTGGATCACATGTGTTCAGATATACAAAGCATATGCTGGCAGAGTAGTTAAAAGCCAAAATATGTGCACTCGGAGGAAACACATGTTCATAAGCATGCTGAATTCGATCCAGCTCTGATAGCAGAACATGTCATTCACTCTTAATTCGTGTTTTGAAAGCTTCATCAGCAGGATTATCTCAGACAAAGTCCCGTTGCAGGACAGAGAACAGATATAGACAGGTTGATGGATGTTCAGGAGCTGAGTCATGCATGTGCAGAAAGGAGTTCACCCTGTCTGGCTCCTGGGCTGCCCCTGAGCTACGGTGTTGACGGACAGGAGGGTGGATGATAGATGAAGATGTACGACTGCAGACAGACCATCAGATTAGTGGTCTGTTATATCTGTTGTTATGGTGTAATCAATCCCATTCATCCCCTCTCTGTCCACCACTTGACTGTGGGATCTGCTATCTCTGAATGTCCGGCCCCTAATGATGTCGAGTCACAACAAACAGAAAACACTCTGTAATCAGGAAGCAGCTCTATTATATATCTCTTTTTTCCCTCTATGTTAACTTGAATATCCTCAGTGCATTAATAGCACACAGCCTTAAAGTTTTTGATAGTTTCCTCACACATCTTTGGGTGATTATTACCTCCTTTTTATTTTTTTTGGTAAGGAGGACGTGATGCATTTAAGAGCTTCGCATAGCACAAATGCTCTCTTAAGTCTTGCCAGTTCTGTTATTTCCGTCTTGGAGAGGAACTAATTTCTTATTGGTACAGTTATAGTTTTTAGAACACAACAGCAATTGGATTGAAAAGTAAAAATGTGTGAGGCACATGTTGTGAGAATTCTGGAGCCAGACTATGGAAACCGCTTCAGCCAGCTACATGAATACATCCACAAGATTTAGCATTGCTGCAATGCCTCAACACTGGAGTAAACAGCCAGATAAACACAAAATTAATTAAAATCTAAGAGGAAAGCTTAAGCATCTGGTCTTAAAATGTCACTTTGCAAGTTTCCAGTGAGAGAAACACACAACAAAGACCCAACACTGCCTCTGAAAAGTTATTCCCTAAAATATCAGTTTGTGTTTTACTAGTTTTGTCACTGTTGCTTTTGTATCATACATAATTGATGCATTACGTGCATTAATATGTATGTGGTAGTCACCATTTGTTTGAAAGACTGAACTTGGCGTATGTTTGCTGGTCTAAAAGAATGTGATGTAGTGCTTGTTACTGTGTGAGCAGAAGCTCCAGGGATTATAGTCCTCATTCTGAAAATTGACCCTGCTGGAATTTGAAATACACAAACGCTGACTTTGTCTTGTTTTTAAACAGGATGAGTCACTTCTTTGTCTTTTAAGGCACGAGAAATGCACTCAAAAACATGCTACCTAGCTCAGCCAGTTAGCAGCAGTTTTCAAGACTTGGGGCTATATGCCTTTGACTCTGCTGTCAGAGTTATAGCTGCAGTGTGCTACCGACCTACACCTGGCAGTCATGACAGGTAGAAGAAAAATACGACACCATTTCAGCATCCGCGCTCATGGGAATAAATGGCTTACACCAGCTTGCCACATCCTGCTAAGAGCACCCAAAGGTTCCACGTCAGGGCCTTTCAGGGGAGTAAAGCCAAAATGTTTGGGCAATAATCAGCTGGGGGGGGGGGGTTACGAACATGGCTGACAGGGTGAGATTGGCTTCACCCACACATGAGCTGTTTTTTCCTGGCGTGTTTTTTGGAAAATTTGGTCAAAGCGGGCAAAGTCTTTGGTAAGACTCATTCCATTTAGCTTGAAGTGAGATTAGCTAAAGTACAGAGCTAATTAATATCACGTGGAGAAGAAGCTCAGTCATTGGGGTTTCAAAGTGCCATCCTTACTGTAGGTGATGACAGAGTAAAACATCTTGCAGTATTTTTGTGGTGTGGGAAAAAAATCTCCCTGCAAACAATTCAGCTCATGACCCAAACCGAGTGATTAGTTTCTCTTCCCTTTCGGAAATATTCCTCTGAAGAACAAAAGCTAAAGGAAGATAGAGGTTGAAGTGTAATAAGCGAATCAGAAAAACGAACTGTTCCTCTGACGCACGCTCAATTTGCTGCTTCTCACTTATCTGCTGCAGCAAATGCTTCACCTCTGATCAACTCTGAACTTTCATTCCACAGTCTTTTATTTCTTCTCTTTTATTTATCTCTGATGTTATGAACCTGTGAAGATGTATAACCCGAGGATCTGGCTGAGGAAGATACCTCTGAATTTGTCTGCCTGTCAAGATAGCTGGAAGCATTTTTTAATTGCTTCGTGAGATGTGTGCTTTTGAAATAAACAAGTTCAGTCTAATTTCAGGGAAGTGGACAGTTTAACACTTTCAAACTTACATTTACAACCCAACAGAATCTTGAGTTTTCTGTTAAAACACACCACTTCCTTTCAGAGACACCTCAGGGATCCGTCTCTTTCTGTTGGTCGAGGAAATTATTCTCGTTCATTTTTCCCTTAATGCTTTGTCATTTAATGATCATTACAGTTTAGTCGCCTAATCATTGTAGACTAATCGCTTTGAATTCATGCAAAATAGGCTTTGTTTTAGAATAAAATATAAAATGGAAATGAGTCAAATAAAAAGTTTTCCTTTGTTCCCCCATGCATTCATTATTTGAAATCCCTGAACACAGTGGGTAATATTAAGTTCAAACTCTCTCTCGCGTTGTATATTCCTTTGACAGCCATTATTACTGGTCTACAAAAGCCTTGAAGGTATATGAGATAGTTGTGTATGTTGCAAACCACCATAATACAGCCCTCCACAACAACTCAACAAGATAGCAATGAAACATTATTTGTTCATGGTGGATGTTTTTAAAGCACAAATAAAAATGCTCACAACTCTCCACAAACCTGCAGGAAGGTGTGTGAATCCAGCGGATGTGCCCTGTATGTGCGTGCAGCTTACACACTGACCTGCAGCTCTATGCTGTAGGCTACTTCTGTGACACAGACAAAAAGCAGACACCATCTCGTCTGGTCCCTTGGTGTTAACTGGCAGGTTTCAGAAAATTGAGGACTATAGGGCAAAGCTAGTGGTTGCGGGTTTCAACACCTATTGGCACACATTTTTGGGGGTAGTGGTTTCTTGAATGTTCTACAATTTAAGCCGTTTTCAAATATGCACTCCTGAAGATATCTAAATAATTTCAGGAGGACGGCTCTGGATACTCTCCTGACCTGGCTGTTCACATAATGCGACAGAGTCCACTACACGATGCTGTAATAAGAATATTTGCCTTTACTGTATATTCAGTGTAGTTCGACATAATCACAATATCAACAAAACAAAACAACATAGTGACCAACAGAAAACATCGTTTTTCAGGAGTTTTCTGCAATTGTGAAAGCCCTATAAACAACATATGTTTGACAATAACCCACCACTTCTTTCAAGAAACATTCCTCGATTTCTTTAAAATTCCTGAACAAAAAGAGGCTGATTTCTTTTGGAAACAGGTGGAAATCTTAAAGTAGATGGGAAGATTTTTCCCTACTAGGCCTATAGGAGACGTCAGGGCTGGTTCATGATTTATTTTTTAATTAAGATTGTTTTACAGTGAAAAACACATTTTAGTCAGTTGCAACAACATCAGCACTACAATTAAAATATTTATCACATGTAAAGGCATGGGTAAAATGAATCCCGTGGAAATTGAACCTTCCAAACGGGGGACATTTTGCATATAAGTTACACTACTTTATATTGAAAGTATATTTTACTGGTGGTACTTCTGCACTTACTTTCACTACATTTTGGATGCAGGTCTCTACAGTGTGTTGTTTCTGCTTTAACTAAAGAAAAGGAAAGTAGTCATCTCACACCTGGACTGATGAAACTCAGGTGTTTTCTTTTTTTTTGAGCTACCTGATTTAACTTGCATTCGTATAAACCTCAAAAATGTCATTTATTAATGCACCAGCATCCAAGAACAACACATGCACTGAATATTCAAAGAGTTCGTCTCACACTTTCTTGGCACACGTTCGTTTAACCATCAAGATAAAAAAAAGAAACCACACATTGACTAACCAAACCTCAGGGCTTTTGGATATATGCCAATCATGATCAAACTATTCCATCTGATTTATTATATTACATATTACACAAGTTTTCTAAGAGGCTAACAGATGGTAGCAGAGTTGGCCTTGTTTACCAAACCATGCTGAAAAAATGAGTTGGCGCAGGGGATTTATATCAAACATGCCCCCACGCCCCACCCCAGCCTGCAGCCCTTAGCTGTAGTGCTGCGTTAGCTTCACTAATCAAATCCACATGTGAGAGCTTTGAAAGAGGTAAAGAGAGGAGAGACTGGGAGAAAAACACAGGATGGAGGACAATGAGGGACGGGAGTGTGATAAAGAGATAGGGGGAGATTGGTTTTAGAGAGATGCTGGTGTAGGAGAGTGTCTCGTTGGAGGAGCGGGCGGAGTGCGAAAGGGGGGGGTTGATTTGGGAGAAGAGGGAGAAAAGTATGGGTGGCAAGAGAGAGAAGAGGGAGGTCTGAGAGTCAAAAAATGGGAGAGAGAGAGAGAGAGAGAGAGAGGGAGCTGGAGGACTATGACTGAAGCAACGTTCACACTTCAGCTTAAAGTGTCCCATTTCTGATCCCCCTTCTGCCTCATCCGAGACACATCTGATGTTTCTTTTTAGCTGTGAGAGAGAGAAACCAGCCCTAATGCACAAAGACATTATTTCATGCTTATCAATGCAAAAATAACATTAGAAAGCTGTGCAGCACTTCCATCTTAATGCAAACACTGCAGTGTGTCTCTAGTCAGTACTCTTCCTCAGGCAGCAACAGAGAATGAGCCAGATGCAGGCAGCTTTAAAGCTATGGGAACGCACAGGCAAAACAAAGTGAATACTAAATGAAAAAACAGTGTTTGATACACACAGCTCAAAACTTTACTAGGTCTGGGCTAAATAATTCACAAACTTTATACTAAATGCTTACATGGAACGCCACACATCCTGCATAAAACTAATAAGGATAATAGTTGTGATAAGATATCCCTTTCAAACTAAGAGCTAAAATATCAAACGTTTGAACAACCAACTAGAACGAGATCTCAAACTTGAGATTGGCTTCTTTTCTCTGTCATGTTTGTTTATAATTCTTTGGCACGGTTGGTCTGAGAGACAGAGTTAGAAAAGTTTCTATTTTATAGATCAGAAAAATTTAAGAAGAAAACAAACAGCAGATTTATAAGTTATAAAATGAAAGATTGCTTCTGCTATTACTTGGCTTTGTCAGTAATCATCATCAGTTAAAATTTTGTAACATATTTCGCTGTAATTTGTTGGCAACGGATTTAAAAATTCATCCTGTGTGCTGTTTGGAGCGACTTTTGGTTGTAATTACTTCTGGGCAAACAATGCACCTTTTTTTTCTCGCCAAGAATCTTCGACATGTTGAATCAGGAAAAGATTATAGTTCTGTACAAGGACAGGAAACTGGGAAGCACCTCTTGAATAGCTTGGTTGTGAGAGAATGAGGGAGATTCTGTTTCAGGTGCTTCCAAGGTCTCAAGGAATTTAAACTGTGCAGAACAAGAGCAAAGACTGAGGATGTGTGCAAAGCAAAAACAGCGTTCTACTGTATGTTTAGATGGATTTCTTGACCAACGAATAGAATATCTTAAGACTGGCCAATGACTTTCATTAACCTGTGAAATGCTTCAGTTTCTCCATACAAGTCATAAAATATCACTTCTGAGAGATCCGCTGCATGGTCAGTGGGGATAATAAAAAAAGGTATGGCATACATTTATGCATGACTTATATGTGATGGCTTTAGAAAAAGCCACCTGGGACAGAGATTACTAAAAACAAAACGGTGGCATAGTTTTAAAAATATATTGCAACAAGGAGGAGACAAACTGGTGTGAAAATGATGACTACTCTTTTATTTATACTTAATGGTGAAAATAATTCACAGAGACTGCCCCAGCCCTGCCATGGCTCTCCCTGTAGGTCTTGTACTCTGCTAGCCCAGATCTCTTTTGGGAAATTTTTGTTATATCAAATACATTTAATCAGAATCAAGTTTCTATTAGCGCCCCCTACAGGCCTGGATCCCTTTTAGTTGTGATAACTGGATGGGCAGCAATTTTTTGTCCAAACTATTTTGTTGGTGTGTTTTTGATTTTGCATTGTTCGTGTTTATGCAGCCTGCATTTTTTTTTTTTTTGCATTTTCAGCAAACATTTCCATTTTTGTTTTTGTCTGGGATTGTTGTTTGTGTTTTAGTATTTTCATCGTGTCAAACTAGCAGCCCATTCTTTTCCGGTGGGAATCCTTTTTGGCAGTCGTAGCGGGTTTTGTCTTGTTCACACTGTAATAATGGTTTATGTTATAGCTTCAAATCAATATAAACAGTCGGAAAAAAGTCATGCTTCATGCTATCTCACAATTGTGAAATGATATTGAAACCTCTATGGTTTGACATGCCATGGCTGGAAATGATGTTCTTAGCAAACATGATAAGAACAAAAAAAGCAATTTTCACAAGGATCTGCTCCAATTTGAAAAGGCTTTTTAAGGCTCACACATCCAATCTCCTTAAACCACCAAATACATACAACACAGTCATAATTTATCATGCTAAAAGATAGAAGATATTGGAGTCTTTTTTTTTTATAGCAGGCCACAGTGAGGGAGTTTTTCCAACCTTGAGAGAAATCCAACACTGCATCTGGACTTTTAGCCTTTGCTTGGACATTTTTGAAAGATACAAATGAGTACAGTGTTTGGTTTTTGATAAGCAGCCTCTCTCTTATCATGTCCTTTTTCCTGGAAGAGTGAGATATACTGCTGATAATGGATCACAGTTAATTTAAGTCTGTGTGTTAAGCCACCTGACTCCATTCTCATGTTCTCCAGATTGATGATCGCTCGCCCACCTCTGCGTGAGGAGTCATAATTTGTCAGAGAGTTTACGCTCCACTTACATACTGATGATGATGTTTTCCGGGGCGGTTTGAACCATCAACAATCTGACATTAATTCTGCTTCTTCCTGTAATAATGCAAACTTTATTTATAGAGTGCTTTCCTGAATAAAAAAAACGAAAAAAATACAGATCAAGCTAAGCACGCATTGCTAAACATTTTTTTTTTCTGAACTGTCAAAGGAAAATTGCTTGCAGAAGTGTTCTCCCTCTTTCAGTGTATAATTGTATATATATTGAATGAGATAGATTTAGAGTCCTGTGTACCATCTGCCTAGCTGGTGGTTGAAATCGCTGAAACAGATTGATCTCTGATGCCTCTTGAAAATGACCTCTTAGGTGTTGTGATTGTGTGAGAGAGTCTGGATCACTTAGTGCTAATCCATCTGAGAGTCATCTGTGCTTTTCTCCCACTCACCTTTGACCTTTCTCAAGCTCCCTGGTCCCAAATCCATTGCTGGTGAGGAGCTGAGGAGGAGAATGTGGAGAGGGGGGTTTGAAAGAGAGGGAACATTTTCCTCTGGATGTTTCCTGTGGTTCCGAGTGTTTCGTAAACGTTTCCAAGCCTTAAGGTCTCGCAGGGATTTTTCGGCAAACACTGGAGGGCAAAGCATATTATTTGTTTCTGCCTGACCACTGAAGGAGAAAAGGGGCAATCCTTAACCAAACTAATGGCTACCAGAGGGGCTGTCAAATACTGTGAGAAACACAGACTAGTGCTGACATCACTCTATAGCATCCAAAGAAACAGGGGCAATTCTAGTCTGTCACATAGACTTTTGAGCTTAAAAAATGACCTTAAATCCTTGCTTTTGTCACAGGAACTAGAAATGCTTGAATCTGGTCTTCAAGGACAAGGGCACAGTGAAACTGAAACCACGTCCTACCCACCACAGAGCGCTTCGCAATGTTTTTTAGAGGGGGCTTTAGTGGCAGAAAATAGGGACAGGAAGATAATTGAGTGGTAAGCATAGCTGAATGGTTTGCAATGGGCCCAGGGGCTAATTAAGACCCGCTTTGACACTTTAGTGGGAGCCCAGGCCAGTCGTGTGAGATGAGATCCTGTCTAGAGCCACATCAGGCAGGAAAGGGGAGCAGGGGGTCGGTATGTGGGGGTGAGTGGCTGATGATGGCTGTAGTTTAGACGGCTGCCCTACCTTTATTGCTACCCCTGACCCCTCTTCTGTGCCACGCCTAGGGAGGGAAAGTGAACCGGGTTTTGGGGAGTATTGGTAAAGGGGGGCTAAGAATCCAAAATGGAGCACAACACAGGACAACGTCTCCATTTAGTGCTGCCAAAAAACAGCTGCTTCTAAGTTTCCTCCCATGGCAAGCCCTGGAGACGAAGCACCCCCAACAAGAACTGCTCCATTACTACCTCCTCCAACCCCCCTTCACACATGCAGGAGCAAGTTTCCTGCTTACTAGTTGCCTCACTAGTTTTTGTTATTCAAAGGCACCAATTTCCTCTGGCAACATGTCATCTATCGACTCCTTGGCACACAAAACACCACAAACTCAACACTGTCCTCTCAGAGCAAGGTTCCTCACTCCAACGTGTTCTCATAACATTTCTCAATTCCCTTTCCTCCAACTGTCGACATTTCAGTCTCTGTGCAGAAAGTGAATTCCAGCAATCAGCCGCTAGCAAACAGTGTTCAAATGGACTGTGGACCACCCTTACACTTCCCAGCTCTCCTCCTGAGCCCCTGTGTCTTACACAAATAAACCAACACAGATTTAATGATGACCGGCTTCAAGATCTTCTTCCCCCTCTTTATCAGAGGATCAAATACTTACAGAGACTGCCATGTGTGGTTGAATGTGTGCGTTATTTTTTATCTTATAAGTTTAAATGGAACCTCAGTTTAGTTCCACATTGAAAGGTGGACACACCATGCTGCATTAACACATGCTAAAGAATGTATTCATAACTTCCCTAGAAACCCACCATTCATTTATTTCACAACATTAAGCAGCTAAATGAAAAAAAAAAACGTTCTTTAGAAACAATCCACAAGACCTGTGCACATCATAATTGGTCAAGAAACAGAAAGTGTTGTAAGTATTGATTATTGTGGGAAATGTTTTTTGTGTATACTCTTTTTGTTCTACTTTCATATCTCTTACTCAGTGATTCATTTCAGACTTTCTCTTTCGTCCTCTCCAACAGATGTTTATTTTCAGAACCAGTTTACAGTCCAAGTAGGATAGGGCTCCTCTAACATAAACCCGGCACGTTAATAAAGATGAATGCTTGCTTTTACATCCCTCAACGCTGATGATTTTTCTTGTTGATTTTGCCCGGTCCCCTGAGAATACATACAGCCTACATTTCAGCACATCTTTGAGATGAACACTTGCCGCAGAGCAAAGCGGAATCACTGGCCCGCTCCAAACTGTTTACATAACTTAATCATCACCCCGGCTTATGGGGCATGTAAAGTTTGTGTTACTAGTACTGACTAGGACTATTATTTCAGGGCCAGGATGAGATCTGGGCACATTAGAAAGAGGTTCCATTCATTGGTATTAATAATCCCACTATTGTTGCTTCTGTATTTTCACTCATCATTGTTGAAGTAATAGGGATCATACTCCAGACAATGAATGCATTATTCACCATGGACTCCATTTACAATTCTCATTCATTCTGAATCCAAAATGTAATCAGTATCTCTCAATACTAAATGTTGCAGCCAATTTCCTAAGGTTAAAGTGGACATTTCAAATTCAACAAAACTCAAGGTGTGCTCTGCACAATGCTAAACAGATGTTGCTTGCATTAACTTTCCTGAATGCTGTTCAGTTATGCAAATATGACACTGAAATCTACATATTCATAAAACTAACGTTGCTAAATTTCAGCTGTGCTGTTGACCTTATTCGTACGGATCACAGATAACATAATAATCACGCTGAAGCAGATGTGGGCTAATGTTCTTGCACACATTCCAGAGTATTTAAAGTATTTCCCCCATCCCTGTTCCACCTCCTCTTCTCGGCTTCAAGTGCAGCTTAAAGAGATGCCGGTGCATAAATTGAACTCCCCAAACCGCATATCAATACGCTAACTGCATGTTTATGTCGGCAGCAATTAGCTTTGAATTTGTTTCGGGAGAGCTGGTGACAGAAGTGGGACGTGTAATTGAAGCGCGGGGGAGGTTGATTTACACCGGTCAAGACGACTTCAACCCATACAGGAAGTGGATACTGTTTTGAGGTCAGCAAGCCACAAAGCACCTACTAGACTTACCCTTATGAAACCCATGTGAGGTGCTGGTGTGAAGTGTGTTTGTGTGAAGGTTTCTCAGGGAAGGCCAATTAAATGTAATCACAACACCCACAGTTAACGATGATGTCAGTGCTGATGCACTTTACACAGCATAGTTGGTGGTCCTCGGTGTTGCAAGTTAGGAAATGAAGTAGTGCATTTTCAACACCTATTTGAAGTACACCTGGGGTATTTTAAAAGGAAAGCTGTTTAACCAACACACGCAGTCACAAAGAATTTTTAAATTCTCGACCAAGCAAAAAATAGAATAAAAACTCCAGTTCTCTATTTGGTCTTTAGAAAAAATGTCCTAGCAAATGTTGCTAAAGAACATTTGATGGAGTTAGTGTAATGAAGAAATTAGCAGACACACAGTTATAGTGACTGGACTTTTATATTCTTTAGTTTAAACCTCATTGCACAAGTATTCACTGCTGTTCAAGGCCATTTGCTCTTGTGAGCGCACGTCATCAATGGTGTTGGTGAGTAGTGATGCTTTCCAGATAATGACTGACTGCTGACACATGCATGCTCATACACAGACACTCGCACATAATCACACAACCGTAAACTCAGACCTCTTTGTCTGTCACACATGTACACTAATTTTTTACACACATTCTCCAGCCAACACAGGCACACACCCAGACGCACATGTCAAACTGCGCCAACGGCAGCGGAAATATTGAGTTCATTTTCAAGGCGCTTACCGTGTCCTCAAGGAGAAATCCATTTCAAATGTTGCCGACCTCATTGATTTTGAAAGACGAGCCAAGCCAACAGTTGTCTTTTGTTTATCAGAGAGTGATACAATCAGTCCACATTTGAATCTACTCACATAGCATGCAGCCAAGGCCAAAGGAGAGGATCAGACGCTGGTTGAAAGAGCAGTGCGCCAAAGGCCTAGGCTGGGGGTGGGGCTGGGTGCAAGTACAATTATTGTGTTATTATTGCAGAGGCAAGATAGCACTAGCCTTTCACTCTGGTAATTGAATCCAAGAGAGAAGCTAATTGGTTTTCAAATGGAGCATTAAGAAACAAAACCAGGGACTTCTGATAACAAAAGAAAGTGTGTCCACTGATTGCGAGTTCAGGGGGGAAGAAAAGCTGATTAAAAAAGACAAGATTAAAGGGAAATTACCGCATCGTAAACATATTTGTAATGAAAATTAAAACCAGAACCAAACACGCTACATTATACTGATGCTGACGATAAGAAATGAACATGCTCCTGACCAGTTGTTTTTGGTCTTTTTACATGACGCTAATCCAATGCCAAGTTTAACACACTCAACACCTACAGTATTTACAGCATTACGACAAAAAAAGAAGTCCATCTGTCCAGCAGTCTTCAGTAAAGCTGCTATTGTGAGCTGCCCTTTACTAATCAAGTATGTCTGTGGATAGCCCTGCTTTTGATCCTGACGGGCATTTACAAAGTCAGCAGCGTGTGTGGGCCATGGCCACAGCTAAGCTTTACATGCACGCACACACACACACGTTCACACACATCAACAATAGCCAGACTCTGCAGCCACTGGGGCACCTTCCCACAGTAAATGCACTCCGCATGTTGTTAGCTACATGACTGGTAGCTCAATCAATGAGCTGTTGGGTTATTTAAAAGCCATGTTGAGTTTTTAATCGAGCGTGACCGGCATGTGAGCTGAATATGCTGTATTCATCATTTTACTTTCAGTTGGAGGCTGTGAGCTTTTCTCTTAAAGGCATAATATGCAACATTCTGAACATTATACCAAAAAAAATAAAATATATAACGTGTGTAACTATGTTGTGGAGTAATTACTTTAAAAAAAGATAGTTAAGTTAAACTCCCTCTGGATTTGTTAATCTTGAATATGTGTTCACATGGATTGAACAGTGCTTCCTTCAGTTTGTTTATGATTCACTCAGAGGCTCAAACATGTTACATGTTTTTTACAAGTGAACCCCTCCCTCTACAACGGTGAACCTGCCACCACGTGTGAAAAGACAGAAAGCCCCGCCCACTCAGTCAAGCTGTTTCTGAGTGGGCGGGGCAACACCAATTTAACCACAGAAAAAAGGAACTTGTTATAGATCGAAAGACCGTAAAAGAGTGAAATGTTTGATATCACAAGGTGGATTTTACTTTTGAATTTTCAACTGAGCTGCCTAGGAGTTTTTTTTAAAGTGAAATGAGACATTCAAAGGTGCAGAGGTTTTGTTCTTTTCCATCACTGTGCCTACAGGAAGACGCTGCTTGCTGTGCCGTGCAGTGGCTCAGAAAGTGAATGCATACTGTATATATCGGACCTTAATCACATTGTGATTAACGTGTTAATGCTGACAGCCTACTTGAAATTGATAACAGAATGTTATCAGATGTTTATTAGCACCTGTCTGATACTGTCTCTGCCCTACAGAACCCTGCTATTACAACAGGACGTGAGGGGCGGAGGAAGTGAGGAGACAGGAGGAGAAGGGGGAGCTGGGGATGAAGGAGGTGTGTTTGAGGAGAGCAATATTTTGATCTGAAAAATCTGCTCTGAAAGTCGCATAGGAAGCCTTTAACTCTTTACACAATGACATATTCATTTGCACAATTATTTACAGTACAAACATGTCTTAATATAATTTGTGCTTTTCATGAACCATTCTTTAATGAACATTTCTTTACTTATTTAACCATTTTATCCAAATCTGACATGCCAGACTCAAAAGTAAAAATAAAACATCTTCTGTATTATTACAGTAATACTAACCCCCATCTATCCAAGACTTTTGTAGTATTATAACAGTAATACTACCCCCCACCCCCATCCACCCATCCATCCATAGAAAATGGATGTATAGATGTGTGGCTGGACATGGAGAGTTGACAGTCGTAACTATACAGTATCTGAAAAAAGCCCTTAATGTCTTAAATAATTTAATTATTTTCTTAATGAATTTACTGACTTGATGGTCACACATTCGATTTTGAAGAAAACCAACAAAAAACTGCTTATGCAAGGATATTATTTCAAAGATGCATACAATGAAAAGATAAGCATTGTAAATTGATTGCATTTTTTAAATTAAGAACCACAAATGTCTCTGAAAGAGAACCTTCAAAGCCTTTAGTAATTTCCTACTCAGACCTTCCTAGAAAAGTGATTTTATAAAGCCACTTGCACTCACTCAGTCCAGACCCATGACAGATTTTAGTGGTTATGTGAGACAGAAAGGGTTATTATGACACATGTGTTGGTAGTAACTGTGCCTTTTTCATCTTTGGAGTTACTGATGGAGGATCAGCCAGATCAGCCAGGACAAAAATCCACATGCGGGAATGATAACAAGGCAGCAACTCCAACATCAAAGTGCAGCTGTTTATGCATGATTATGGATTGATTTGTCACAAAAAGATGTTGGTTGTTTTGAATGTTCAGCTCTTCCTGGTTAGACAAAGCATTATCAAAGAACCATTTACAGTAAAAAGTAAGCGCTTGTGTAGACATGCATCTATTGACTGAGATCATTCAGATAGTTTGCTCTGTGCTTTCTGAAGAATCCAAACACAACACCTTCAAAGAGTTAGTTACTCCTCCTTCCAACTTCTTCCAAAAGTCCTACTTTTTCAAGAGGGGAGGCAAACACAGCAGGCTGAAGTTAAGAAGGTGATGCATAACAACCACAGTCTAAGAAAGCCTTTGGCACCTGTTGCTGACGCTCAGAAGCAGCAAGGCCTGCTGGTGGAGCTGTCAACCGGCTCCTCTGGGACTCTGAGGGATTGGGTGAGAGGGCCACGGTCCACTAAGTGTGACTGGCTGTAGATGTTGGGTTGACTAGGGGCTGCTCCTTTGTGCCGCCCACCTTCCCATCCTTCATGTGGAAACTGAGAGAGAAAAAAAACAGTACATTTCCTGGCTGACTTGACAGCTCATGCTGCCTGAGCCTTCATTTCACCTTTTGACAGTTGTCATGGCCCAGCACAGAGCTGCCATTCCCCTGCACCTGTGACTGACCACACTAAGCAGCTCCCTCTGGCTTCAATAAACCATGCAGCATACCTGAGGAAGGGTCTGTGGTATGTGAGTGCTATCATGAATTGTTGGGTGAGCAATGGTCTATTGTCTGCTTAATATCTGCGCAGCCCATTTTTGGCCTTTGGACCATGTAATATTGATTTCGGTCAATTCAAGGAAGCTTATTAAGGCTACTTGGCAGTACAGTTTAGTGTTGGCAAGACTGCTGTGTAACATTGCCAATTATTTGGCATGAGTGACAGATAATATAGAACAAATCTCTGTACTTCTTCACTGTGGCATTTTCTTCTTTGTGTGAGGCCTTAATCATATACAAGTTACATACGAAAGCTTTACACGGCAGGTCCCTTGCTTGCAGTCATTTTGGCAATTACTGCAAGTGACTGATCTAGGTAAGGGTCATTCACAACATTTTGAGTTCCATCACACCAGACTTCTTGTCATTGTTTGCCAAAATGTTCTTAATCCCAAATCCATAGCAGCTCGGTTTGTTCCTCCAAGCTCCAAAATAGGAAGATGCAGTGTCAATTTGGTAGGTGCTGGGCGTCATCTTCAAGTTAGCTTTACTAAATATGCAATGTCCAATGTGTATTTCAAATCAAACCATGAAATCTTGTGGTAATAAATAAACAAGTTTTCTGAAAAATCTTACCAAGAAACCTTTGACTTTTGGATTTTCCTACAATCACTAATCCATTGTTTATGTGTTTTTAATTTTTAAGTGCTTTACGTTACAAACACAATATACATGATGGTAACCTAAAAGGAAGTTCAACCTCTAAAGATTAGCCAACATTTACTTTTTGTTTCCCTTGGAAGTCCAATCCTAACCTCTTGACAGGAAGTCCTTTGTTTTTTTTGGCCCATCCTTTCCCCACAGACATCATCCCAAGCGTTTGTGATCTTTTAATTATGTCACCTGGCTTCAGTGCCAAATCCAAACAAAGGACAGCATCCAGAAATTACACTAAAGGGGTACCAACAGTGTCATATTTGTACGAGCTTGCCCACTTACTGTCATTTTCAGCGAGCTTGGAGTGAGTGCGGGCTATGTTTCTTGTCTTTACTGTTACAATACTATGGCATTATGTAGTATTAGGTACATGTCAATAATGTTTCCAGGCTCATTTTACTCTCCCCTCATAGAGCTTCTTTCACATACCAGCTGTGTCTATTCATCTCCTCTTGGGTGGAGGACCCCTAACTGTATTAAAGACCTAGGAAAGGCCCTGGAAAATTCATGGAAACCGACATGAGAATCTGTGGGGTGCAGCGCTTCCAACTCTGAAGAATGTGCGCGCCACATTTTCATGGCTAATCAGTCTGAAGTGCAGTGGATGGCTTACAATGAGCACGGTGAATTATGCACATTATACCAGTAAGCTCCTGTAGAATGCAGCCGAGCAGTCTGGCAGCTTTTCCACAAGAATATCAATCAGAGCTGCTACAATATGATGACAAGTCCAGCTAGAGCAACACGGAGGGGATGATTCAGACGCTGAGTGATTTTACAGTCCGTGGAGGGAATTCTTTTGCTGACTGGCTTTGGTTAAATACGTGGTCAGCATCACAATCAGGCATTTCTGTATATGGAATATGCAATGTCTGATCAATATTTTAAGTAATCCTAAAACCGCTGTCCATCAGGTCAGTTTTACTATGAGAGATATAATTCTGTATGTCAAATAGGTTAGCCTGAGAGCAACATTAACCTCAGCAGTGTCAGAAAATAACAGTCAACATGACATTTAAATCCTCCTCCCAGAACTGTCAAACTTGTAGGCATTTGATTAACTATTTCTACATTTTTCTTTCCAGACAGGTCAACACAGCGCAGGTAGGTGCATAAGCAAACATGGGCCTGAGCCCATAGCTCAGTCAACATACAATTTCCTTTTAGGGCAACTTTACTCTCATTTATCTTCCCATTTTTTTCTTTTTATATATGTGTTTTCTACTCCATCTGAACCCCCATTTCCCTACTCAGCAACCCCCTTTTCCAACCACATCAAGGAGAAGCAAAGAGGGAGCAAAATTACTGTGGGCTAGCGGAATGGAGAGAGAAAGAGGAAAACCAAAGAAACGGACGGCAATTATGATCAGAATGGAGGAAAAACAGTGACATAAACAAAAACAACGGAAAGCATGAAGAGTTGTTAACAGACCATTATAGAAAATAGTATACCGTTGTTGGAATGTGGGAAAAGCAGGATTTCTCTGTGTCAACACGACAATGAAAATGGAAATATCAGGCCAACCCAAGAGGAAATGAGAAAGGACAAGGGAAGAAACAGATTAGCATGTTTATCTGTCATGTGAACAAAAACTGTGCTTTGGTGATTCTGTTCAGGCTTTATATGCGCTGTTCTGGAAACCTATAGCATACAGTATTGGCTTACTCTATACTCCTACTAAACTACTGAACTATATTAGAGCAGAACTTGAAAGTTGTTGGACAACACAGTTACTTCTTGAAGGCAATGACAATAAAATCAGACAACAATTGACAATCTTGGTTACCTTATTACTTATGCTACGAAGAAACAGTCTTGAAATGCCACGATCCTTCCAAAGTGAAACCTAATTCAGTTGTACCAAATTATAACAACTAATTGGTTTTAATATACAATTTTAAGCTATTTTACCATTATTGAAATTTTTCCCAATACATTTTCCCATGTGTAAGTTTGTCAAGCCAATTCTGTCATAAAGGAACACATAAGTAACTATTGGACTATTCAGCTCAAGTCAGTGTCACTATATTCAATCTTTGCATTCTAAAAGCACCGTATCCCATTTCTCTCAGCAAAATCTGCTGCCAATCTCTATAATTTAGAACCTGTCAAACCCTGGATTACTCCCTGGCTGTCTCAAACAACACCTGCTAGACAAGAGCAGAAGGGTCTTCCAACAGACTGTTCCAACCTTTACATACTTATGTTTAAATTAATGCTTCTCAGATGGAGCTGAAAAGGCTCGACACATGAGAAACTTAAACCAGCTCTTGTCTGGATGGAGGTTTCACCAAGTAAAAGCATTTCTAGCCAAGCTCATTTGGAGGAGCAAGGAACCCCTCTCAAGTTGCAGCTGTCAGCCAGCCGGCTAAATCCGCTACGCGAAGCGAACGTGACGGGTAGGCCAAAATGCGGGCTGCCCTCACACAGAGTCCACATGAGAATTTGGGGGGTTAATCCTGTTTCAAACAAGCTAGGTTTAACCCTCGTCAAACCGACCACCAGGGCTGCTAACGCTACCACCCAAAATGAAATATCACAACCTCTCGCATACAAACATAGGCTATTAATTTGTCTCACACACAAGCACACACAAACATATTCTCTACACATAGCACAAAGGACTACAGCGAGACATTAATTTGGTGTTTCATTCAAGCAGCTGTGTCTGTAGTCAGGCAGCAATAATGACAGCTGAAGGTCTTATGTAGTTTAATGATATCTTCGACTACATGACTTTAAAATAAATACAAACGTGCACATAGCAGGAAAAGTGCAGGCTCACGTGGTCCTAATATTTTTACTTTAAACACACTTGCATATAAAATGCATACACGACCAGGCAGGTGATCTGTCCTTTCTCATAGCCAACACTGCCAGAGTGTTAATCCATCCCCTCCCCCCTGCTTGAGTCCACAGTCTCATAACTTCTTAATGGCAGGACTGGCCATTCAACAACTAAAAAGATGCCTTGTTGAGCCATGATGGTGGGAGACCATTTACTCCTTATTACATTTCAAGCATGTCAAGAAGTCTTCTCTTGTAACATTTGGAAATAAAGTTTCAAAAGACCGGTAAATAAGATGTGACCTTGATTTAGCTGGTCTTATGTAACCCTCATCAAATGTTTAATGGCAAAAGCTCTTTCTGAGAGAGTGATACTGGGATACTCTCATTGGGCTTTATTCATCAAGCACCTAGAGTCCCCTCAAATTAAATATGTGTTGAACATCTATGAGATGACAGCTACAGCAGATGCAGACTAGAGCATTAAATGTGTTTTTAATGCATTTTTTGAAAGATCTTACGTCCATAATATCACAACACATCCTAACTCACAACTCTTTAAAGCCAGCAGCTTGGTCAGTTACCATAAGCTTAAAAATATGTCTATGCAAACAGATATGCAAATCCTATACGTTTTGGATGTGTGAGAATCATGAACACATGGTTAACAATGTGAACATGGTTGAAGATGGTGTTGTTCAGGTTAGGTCCAGAAAAATATTATAGTACACTTGTTAAGAAACTTAAAACATTGCAGTACTTAATGTACTCTAGTTGCATGAATAACATATGTTATTTGGTTTAACCTGAAAATGGAGTGAATAAAGCTTTGAATTCTGACCTCCTGGACGGGTTTGTTTGCCCTGTCCCTGGCACCCCATCCACAACCCTAATTGGAATTTGACCCTTTTCATTCAAAGTTAGTTAGTTAGTCTTCATCACTACATCAATTCAATAAGCTAGATGACAGTGCCAAGGCATTACACTATGGGGTACCTAAAAATTCCTATATTGATGCATTGGGCTAACAACAATTCTGGCATGTGTCAAAACTCGGAATGAACTAACAGGTTGGATATGTGCAGATGTCTGCACACAATAAGCAATCTTTAAATGGGTTAATGTCAGCTCTCAGACAGGTTTGCCTCAACGTGGGAGATAATAATAGTAGTAGCATCTCAGGTATAAAAGATGACAGTGTTTCCCTTATATATTAATGTACCCACAGAGTGCAGGCTTGTGCATTCTGTCAAAGCTTCAATCTCTCACATCCTTAAGGAAACCGCTTGTCAAATAGTTCTCCAATATGTGCACTAAAGATTACTGTATTGGCAGACAACGCTTAAAATGAAAAGTTTGTCCAGAAATTATTTCCATCAAACGTCCATTCAAACTAAGGAAGGCAAACCTTTGTGACTTATAATATGCTCTACCTTCCAAGTTGTCAGTCTCCAAGTTTTCCTAAGGACTGTGTAAACTGTATTATAGAGAACAAATCAGTTAATAGCTTCTTTATGGCACATCCTAAATGCCTCATTTAAAAAGCTTTCAACTCAATAGCGGTTCTCCCATGTGGCCTGGCTGCATACATAGATAATTAACAGACACTCTGCCATATTAGTTTGAATTGGGAATGAACATTTTTATCATCCATTCAGTGTTTGCAAATCATTGTTCCGCAGTGCAGTTACACTTTGTTTCTCTACTCCCTTTGTGCGTCTCTCACTGTAGAGATGGAGTTTGTTTTGTTTGCATAAATTCTTCATAAGGCTGCATATTGACTCCACAAGATAGAGATAAAATCCACAAACCAGATGAATAGTTAATAGTTTAAATAATCATCAAAATGCTTTCCTTTGAGAGAGTGCAAGATAACTGTGTTTTTCTAATATGTCATATTCTCACTATCCACCAATCCATTGGCAGAAGCCCTGCTACAGTGAGTTGTCACCTGTCATGCACATGAAAAAAGATTGCAGCAGGGAAATACACAAATAGACACCAACTAAAGGGGAGGCAGATTGCTGGGTTTCAAAGTCAGTGTGTGCTTCTGTGTTTGCAAACAATATTGTACAGGATTGACATTGCAAGGAAAGCTGAAAGTTTAAAATTCCCCTGACTTTAAGAAAACAAATAAATAATTTACCAGTAAAAAATCAAGACAATTGTACCGTTTATAGACTTTTTCAGAGAGACAGTGTAGCTGCATGAGTTGACTGACATTTAAGCACTGTTGCTAGGAGACTGGGAGTCAAGTTGAATAATTCGCTGCTGACTTGTGAAGCTGACTCGGCTGTTATCAGTGAAGTATATATGGAGTTCATCACTAGTAATTTGTCTTTTGTCATCTGTTTTTTGGGGTTGAATGACCCGTATCAACATTTTGTCCCTGATGGATAGTGGCTGTAATATTGTGATCTTTGCAAAGTTTAGGAATTAGTCAGGTAAATCAGTAGACACAATGAAAAAGTCCAGCTGAAAATGTCTTCTCTGCAAATGTTTAAAAATCTTAAACACACGTGTACGATTGTTACGATGACAATAAGGCCCAGTTACTTCAGTCAGTGCTGGAGATGTGTAATAGGTGATTATGCACCTTCTGTCCTGCTGTAAGGTGCAGCATGTCCATTCTGAAGCATTTAATGGTAGTGATGTGAACAAGTGGCAACCTCCAATGTTTAAAAAATGAAGTACAAATTTGGATGCGTTCTTCAAGTGCAGTTCTTCAAGTGTCCACTTGAACTTGGCTCCAAAAAAATCCCAATAAAGCCCCATATTAAAATGTAAGCTTTTACAGCAGACATCAAGATTTGTACAGCCTGTAAAAGAAACACAGTTTCTGGTTCTTATAGCTCATTTCTTCATTGGTTTAAACGTTATGGGGGTGATTTATTCATAATGCATCTGTTTTGATAATATTAAAGAGTTAGGGAAAGCCTACATTTGCAAAATGAGGCACATGGTCAGTTTGACTGACAAGTGTTTCCAGATTGATCAAAAGTTGGAATGACTTGTCATACTTATGAGTCTTATAAGGTGTAAGTCAACCTAGCTTGGCTTCTAACCGAGTTCCTCATTCTGACAGTGTGCTTATGAAAGGCCTTTTGACAGTTTGCTGATCTTCTGTTTCTTCTGTGACTAAGATTTCCATGGACACTCTTTGACTCTACTTGTGTGTGTTAAGGCTTCCAGTGACATTACGGGAACACACCCTTGAAGTTGTTCTTTTTCTCAGGTTTTATTCTCAAAACTGCTGAACTATGCGAGACCATTTGTTTCTGACCACAAAGCTATTTCTCTCAAGGTCTGGCTTCCAGCTCCTGCTGCAATTCTACTTTTGTTTCCCCTTTAATCATCAATACCAACTCTGACATTAGCACGATGACTTCTCAAAAGCTCCTGCCCAGAGGAATAAAGGGCGATATCGTTTTTTCATAACATGCAAAACTGTTTTGGATTTTAATGCACCATTAGAAATCAGACAAGTTACACCAAAAGATGCCCAGGTTAAAATAAAGAAAGAAAAGCATGTAGTCAAACTGAATACTGTAAGTATAAAAAAGACAAATTGCATGTATATTTGAAATGCTGCAGGTCCTCCCACTTCATAATTTCCAGTAACTGTCACGCACTGCAGGGTCATTTCTTAAACCACCAGTTCTGTGATTTATCTCCACCCAGCCTGCATTGCATTGAAGCCACCACCATCATTTTATGAGCATTTTTCATCACTTTTCATCATCAAAATTAACAGTTTTATAGCCCAAAACTGATTTTTTTTCGAAAAAACTCTCAACCATAGGAGCCAGGCGTTGTAAAATAAGTTAAATCTTTTAAATGAATGTGCATAACTCAAAAAAGCTTCTCATGTCTGCCTTTTGTTTTCTTGATTTCCCCTGTTTTCATCCTGTTTTGTTGTATTTAATTCATTTTATTTACTCTATTTTACAAGCTGGATCTTTATTTTATGATGGTGCAAATTTGGTAAACAGCAAACCTCCTCTTTTGTGGGCAGTGGTGATGTCAGAGGTCCCAACAACATGGAATCCTTTAACCACAGCATTGTGTTACTCAGTAACAGAATCACAACACCAAATAACAAAGTCAAATCACAGATGGGACGACTCAGCAGCTCAAAACATTTGCCCCCCCCCAGAGGGTTGACTAGCTGTGTGGCCATTGGGATTTGTGATTTATTGGTTGAATTTTAATCTCTGTTCAACTTTGTTAATAATCGACTTTAGCTGTGTGAGGAAACGTCTACTCCAATCAGAATGCAAATGCACTAGAGAGACATAATTGTGGCAGATGCACACCAATATGATGAGAAAAGTTGACAAAAACAAAACTTTTTCAAGAAAAAAAAAATACAACAACAAAAAATCCAAGAGAAGGTAAGGGTCCAAAGGTTGAGCTGGATGTAATTAACCTATACTCATCCAGACAAACAGCGATGGACAGGGGATTGGGAAGGCGATCGGTGCAGACTCACAACGGAAGCTTCTAGTTTCTGGGCTAATTAGGACTGTGTTGTGGTGAAGAGGTTCCCATGTGGGCTCCTCATCTGTTGGCTGTGCGCACATCCAGACTGCTCATTTGCGGCGAGGTATGACAGCGTGAGACCTAAGGAGCTGGCGAGAGGACGCTCAAGATGAGAGAGAAGTGAGAAAGCTTGGATGAGAGAAATTAGACGGTGGGAAATCAAAGTGGGAAAGAAGGATAGAGGAGAGTGATGTGAGACAGACAGACAGTGAGGTTTGAATTCAGGGGTCTGGGAAGGTTAATCTGCTTCCCTTCGCAGTTGTGTCTGTCAAGTGGTGCAGCTTCAACAAATAAAATGGCTCCTTTGAGAACCAGCTGCAAGAAAACAATAACACTTCCACTGCAGAGCTGCACTTCTTACTTGGAAATATAGTGCAGAAACATGTAATCACATTATGCCACACCCAACTAGTGTAATATCAATAAAAACTACAGTAGAGAAAATTGAACTACAACTGATAATAAGTATGGCAGTTGGAGTCGAGCTGTTCACATGAAGACATTTACCTTTAAAATCTGCTGATTCAAAACCTTTTTTTTCTTTTACTGAAGCCTTGCCTTAACCATTACCAGCCATGACAAGGAGATCATCCATTAAAACTCCTTCAAATCAAGTTCAAGTGGAGATCATGTGTCACTTTTCCATTTTTTTCTGTAATCCTTTTGAGGCAAAGGAATAGATCTTTATTTATTTTGTCATATTGCTGCTCTGTTTTCCATCTTTCATTGCGAGCACCCATTTTATGAACTATTGTGACTGTATTAAAGTAAAAAAAAAAAAGCCCTTGAGATAAACAGTAAACCATAAAGATGATTTCACTCTCATGAAATGTACATCAGTGTGTCTTTGAGGGTTATGTCAGAGAACAAAACAGGAAACTGCCCTGAATTGCTAATAATTTGAACTTTTAAGAGCTGTTGGAGGTTGTGTGGACTTTTTTATGGTGCATCCATCACAGTGCAGTCTGTAGGGGATCTATTATCCCAGGCTCTCTGTGCTTCCCACACTCTGCCGGTAACAATGCACAGCAGCCCAGGTTCATATCCTCTTCTGGGCTTTGATCTTTTTTACAACCTTAAAGCAATCTCACGCACAGCACATTAAAATCTTGGTAATGTCAGCCGCACTGTGCCATCCGCAGTGAATCATGCACGACACTCGTACACGCATATACCAGCACGGAGTAAAGATGAAGAGCCCTTCAGATTCACTTTCCTACTGAGGCAGCGAGGGTGATGTGTGGGAGCTGAATGCGAGAAGGAGGGTGACGCTTTAATACGCTTTTCTGTTTTATGTGTATTTATGTTACAGCGACTGCTCTGCAAAAAGTCACGTGGCTTATAACCAACACATCAGCAACAATAGTGTAACCTGTAAGCAGTGCAGAAAGCTTGAAACTGTGATTTTTCCCGTGTTCTTTACAAGTGCGCACTTGTACAGCTGCTGAACATTTCTTAAGTGGCTACAGTTTGAACATCACAATTTTCACACACTTAAAGGATGGTAAATGCTAGTTTTTCACAAACTGAAGGTTTCTTTCCACCTGAAATCACTAACATGATGATGTCATGGTAGTATGGTAGTGTACTTTTCAAGATCCATTAATTTCTAGTCTTGCTACACTTTTATTTCAGTGAAAATAAACAGCTTGTAATGTAGGCTTTAGAATGCACAAATTGTGCTGAATTAATGGAAACGTAATCCTACATATTTTTTTTACTCAATTAGGATGTGTTGTGATTGGACAGAGTCACTGTTTTTTGGTTTCCTGGCCACATTCATTTTTACTGAGTAAGGTTTTACCACAGTGAGGCTTAAAGCCCCTATGTTTTCTATATTTTATGTGCAGCCTTCTTTATGGACAGCCAGGTGGAAGGAAGTAACAAGTACATTTCCTTTGCTTTACTGTTTTCATTTCCATTACGTTTAGGGTTGTCACTGCACGTGTAACTGGTTCAGGTTCTGCCATCGTAAAGTGGTGAAGTCTTTCTTTGTCACTGTTTTTTTCTTTTTCCTTTTTTTGCCGTTGGATTGTTGACTTTTTATAGCTGTTGAATAAATGTGCCATTTCCTTCCTCGACCCGTGGCAAATTCAGCACTACCGGCCATTTTCTCATTTTTTGAGAAAGATAAGGGAAAAGAATTACTGGAGTTCACCATTAACTTTAACAGCATGCAGTGCTGTTCCTTTATGAAGCAAAGGAAAATTAATTCTTCCCTCCGGCCCAAATATTTGAGTCAAGTTCCAGGTTTATTTCTTCAGTTGGGTGAAAAAGTCACAACCAGGGGTTTGTTTTGCCAGGGGAATCCATTGCTGCTGATCACCTCTGTAACATGCTTCCACAGTTAGTCAGTAAACTATCTACATGACATCTCCAACATGAACTCTGTTTGCAGATAGAGATCTTTGGATGCATTTGGCATTGCTATTCAAAAAGTGTTTGTCAACGCAGACTCTCTACTGCTGTGCATTACATATCGTACTATTCCTTTTGTTTGCATTTGGACGCCAAAAGTGTGCCTCTCTTATCAAACTGTGTTACAATAAATCTTAGCTTATGCTTAAAATACACTTTTATTGACCACACCAGAGTTTGCTGGCAGCTTTAAAGAAACCTGTACAATAAGGATAAAAAAGTTAAGCTCTCCATTTGATCCAAGCGTTAAAACATTATTTTATTCTATCTGCATCCACAAGCGTGACATCATCAAAACCAGATCTTAGCCGATGCTTAGTACATCGCTGTACCATCAACCCGCTGACCACAGCTCTGATTGCGCAGCCAAAGAGTCGCAATTTCAGGATTTCAGGGCAATTGATTGAGCGGTCTTTAAACCAGATGTTTGGTGTGATTGCCCTCTCTTCCCAAAGGGAACCTCCTCTTATGAAAAGATTTGACAATCCCAACGTGTCGGTCACGCTGCAGCAGAGCTGTGATAAAGTGTATTAGCATTTTGATAACATGCTGAAGCCCTGAGCGGTCTCCACCTTCTCACACTTTGGGTTTGCAGGTTGAATTCACACGATGGAATATTCAGGTGATGGCTTTTGATTGTCAAACTTATCATCCCAAATATATCGTATAACGTCCCACAATTTCACAACAGGAATCCCTGTACGGTGGAGTTTGAGTAGTCGTAGAGTCTTTACCCTTTAAAATAAAACATTGATGCCATAGATTAAGTTGTATGATTACTGCAGTAAAGTTCAAACTGTAATGTGCCCCCCTAACAAAGGATGCTTTGTTCCAGCGGCTGGGGGGTCTGTGCACCCCTGAACCCCCCCTTCCTACAGCGTTTCCCCCTGATGTCTATTAAGAGCCCTGATTCCCAGTTCAAATTGGTCCCCTGTTATTAATCCCAATCACCCGGAACACATCGACCACAGCGCACCACCAAAAACACATGTGCCCGGCGCCCCCCAACCCCACCCTACAGCTCAGCGCACTGATTCTAATTAATTAATTACATCCCAGGTGATTTTACTTTGAGATGGAGGGAAGAAAAATAGAAAAGGGAAAGAAAAAAAAGAACTGCCTCCCACAGGCACCACCAAATTGGCAGCAAAAGCTCCTCAGCAAAAGAAAGAAAAAAAGCGTCCCAGTTCATTACTGGAGGGAGAGCTGGCTTCTTGTAGCTGCTTCCTAACTACTGCTCTGCTGTCCAAGACCAAAATACTTTCTGATTTTTTCTCTCCCACTTGTCTGCCTGCCACCCACAAAAGCCCCAGCCAAAAACACACACTCAAGTAAGCCCGCAACAAATTGATAGCATATTTAAGTATTCAGGATTATATTTTTGAGGAGAATTGGTTGAGAAAAGAGCTTTTGAGCAAATCATATTTCTGGCCGGGGCTTTACTGGATAGCCAGGGAGCTATTTAGCATAGCACAGGCACTGCCTTTAATAAAACAGGACTACATATTAGATATATCTCGTTTATGTAAAAGTCAAAAGGTTTGCAAATTCTTTCATGTCGTCCTGGTTGGCTTTCTTCGTCCTCGTTCGAGATGCTCAGAACAGAAAAACACTTTGCCTCTGCTTTTTTTCTGCTCCTTAATCAGTATAATCTGCTGATGTGGAAATGTTTGACTCGACACTTTTGTTTTGCAGCATGTTTAAATAATGATTTCTATCAATAATCTCAGACAGCATCTTCATCTGTACGGTTCAATTTGTGCTGGAAGTGACATTGCAGAAGTTTGCAAAGTGCTGCAGAATTAATTTGAGTTTGAATCCAGAGTGAGAAAGCCTGTGCACTGAGTGAAAGATGTGACAAATGACAAAGTGAATGCTGGTGGTGACTCGCTTAATTTCTAATGTACATTTGTTGAGTTACATAAAAACAACTAAAATGTCACATGACTGCTCCCTGGGCTTATTCTTTTTAGAGAGGAAAGTATCTGTCAAGTGACATCATGTCGACCTTGAATGCCATTGTATTTATTCAAAGAAACGTTAAAAATACCGAACACTTGAAGTTTAATTAAAATGAGGCTCTAGCATTCACTTAACAACCCTGAAAACAACTCAGTAGTGTCATGTTTTTAAGGACGGTGTGCATCAAAGGCTGAAAATACTAAAAAGAGACTGAAACTTTTAAAGATGACGAAAGTCTATTTTTTAATAGAGAAGTCTTAGGTAAAGTTTTATAGAACTAAATAAATGTTTCATGCAAGGACTAAATCATCTGCACCTTTCCCCCTCAGAGGGGTAACCTTGGCTTGAAATAAAAGAAAAAGTGTTCTAAGAATTATTATTAGGGTTGGGAAACATATCAGTTGGCAATATATCATCACTGACAATTATCGAAAGGCTGGTGCCAAATATCAAATTCTTGAATTTAAAAAATATGACGCCCTAAATACTCACTGAATCACCCCCTCATGACCCCTCACAGTGGTGCTTATGACATTAATAAGGGGAAGGTAAAAACAAATTTTAGAAGCCAAAGGAGAAGACGGTGGGAAAACGTTGCATAGGAGAAGAGTAGTTACAGGATTAAGCATGATAATTAGTGAAACTCACATTAATCCTCCACTTTACCTTTTTAGGGGCACTTTATATTCTTCAGTTAATCACATATCATAATGCATCATACGTTTATTTTGATATATATCAATTAATGCAGAATAGCTGTATCATGATATTAACGTTATCGTGGGCCACGTATTGACTTTCCAAAATTGTCAGACGGTTTACTTCCCATCTAGAATAAATCCTCCTATAAGACATTGTTGATGTCTCAGTTCTTCACTGAAAGGTATTACAGCCTGCAGGCAGGTCATATATTCACTGTTACCTCTCTAGATGGACAGGTGCCACCCACTTTTCTCACCTTTATGAATCTGCAAAGTGGTTCAGATGATCTGATAATCTCTTGGCAGGTTCATATGCCCAGTCCTCTTCAGGCACCTCCTCACCTTCATTAGCACCCATGGGGACACTGGCAGGCTTTCACTGACCAACAAGTGCAAGGTTAGGAGTGCCGGCACACTGACCAGACAGGGGGAAACCTTCGTTAGATTTTTTGTTAACAAGAAGTAATAAAAAATGAGGATCTTAATACAAAAAGATTAGGAAACAAGCTATTTGAAGCCACTTGAAGCACTTGCTCTTTTACCCCCTTCCTGTCGTACCTTACAAAAATGAGTTATCACATAATTCACTATGTTCATTATCCAATAAGGTAAATGTATGTCAATAAATGAAATGTGATAGTGCTCCAACAGAGGGCGCCAACTCTAAAAGTTTTTCTCGGCCACAGATTTGATCTGACAACAGGTGGAATCTGAGAGCTTGTACAGAGCAGAAACACATCATGACAGATGAGCTGCTGTAAAAGTGTGTCCACACAGAAACAGGCCACAAATAAACCAGCAGCTACTGTAAGTGTACACTGAAACTCAGGCTGCCTTCAACATGTCAAACCTGAATCCTGTGAGACACATGAGATGAGCACAGAAGCACCGAGCTAGTTCTGGTTTGTAGCGAACTCACTCATTGAGCAGAAGAAAAAAAAAATGGCTACAACTTTTTAGTGAAACACACAGAGTGGAATTACAGAAAAGCACGTCATGTATTTTCTCCATCTGTATTTTATGGCACAGGTCCAAGTTCAGGGTCCTGTGTGATGTTCCTTCAGGATCCCTGCCGCGAGAAATGATCTCCAATAGAGGAATGTGGAACGGTATGCTGTTCTATGAGGCCCAGATCCCGGACACATATTTATTTGCTCATTCATCACTCCTTGATGACCTCTGACCTACTACTGTGTGTTTTAGCTTTCGTTCACTCCCAGGTTCTTTTTGTTTTCTCCCCATTTAGAGAAAAATAAGGTTGATTCTCTGCCAGGGAGACATGTCGGCGTGCAGCAGGAGCTTGCAAGTTAGCTTTTCAGAGATGGCCCAGATGGGTAAAAGATGCTGGATTTCTTCCAGACGCTCATACTGAAGTTTCTGTGGCTACAAAGTTTGAGAAAGTAAATGGGCATCGAGATGAACGGCTCACTGCATGTACTGAGAAGTGTGTTTGAGATGTTTTCTAGGTGATGGGCTCTCTACTTCAGGGAGTGTCTGCTGGGACTCTGTGGTGGAGAGAGGAAACAGATGTTGCTATTACCCAATGGGAATGCATATGAAAGAGTATAGGTATATAGAAGCTTAGTGAAGGATAAATGTAAGAGTTTAATGATGAGATTTGAATCCTCTGGTGAGAAAGAGACTATTTTTGGCCTACCATAATGTTTGCAAAGTGAAGACTGAAAGTAACGATGCTTCACTTGATAGGTATTGAGGTCAGATAAGTCAGCCTGTAAAATCATTTTTTCTTAAAGCCATGTGTGTAAAAGAAGTGTTAATCAGATCAGAGTTACACACAATCAGGGATTATAGCTTTCTGTTGCTACGATGAACTTCCATCAATTTCATGATTATTTTGACATTTTAGGACAGTGATGATCCAATGTGAGAAGAAATATAGCGATGCAGGGGAGTTGATGTCATAATTTTACAGCAAATAGCTGTTTTTACTTTCAGCCAGTTCATGCTTTTCAAAAAAAAGCATAGTTCTCTATTTCTGTCAGTCTGATTTGCCAATCAGAGCTTTGATCTCGTCTGCTCTGTGATGTCCTGTGAAACCATCCTACTCTCGATGTAAAGTAAGCTTTTGTTTTGGTAGTGAACATCAGCGTGCATTGCGTCACGTCAGGACTTGTTGTGTTTGTAGATTACAAAGGGCTCATTTATGGACTCTAACAAAGTGATATATGGTAGAATAATGGGCTGAGTGTGAGGATGACATGTGAGAGTATTTCAGGTTTGATTACCTGCAGCCAGAAACTAAACCAGAGAGCACAATGCTATACAGGAAACACTACAAGACAGAGGAATACACGTCAACGCAATGATACAACAGTAGGCCTTCCTGTTACAGAGCAACGCAATTATAAAAACGATTTACTGGACGGTTCGACACTTTCAGGCTGCTTTTAAGATCTGAGTACTTTTTTTACTGTCACTTATTTATTTGTTCATCAAGATATTTTTGTTTTTTTAAACATCTTATCTTAATACTCTCAAAAAATGTTCATTTACATACTAAAATAACTCCCCCTAGACCCCCGACTTGCATTTTGTCTTCTTTTAACATTTCTCTAGCGTTTGTACATCTCTATTAATGAAATATTACTACCGTAGGTGAGAGCTATAGCTGATATCTAAAGGCATACAATGTTCTTGATTGTGGGCAGCCTTTTTTAGCCAATCTATGTGATGAAAGCCGACAGAGTAAGCACATATCATTTGCCCTAGAACTGGGGCCAAGTATTACCTCATAGACTGAATCCACCTCTTAAAGGTACGATGGCAAATGTGGGGAGCTCCTCAACAACTTGTTTTATATGTCGAGAATTTTCAGTCAAAAGATTATTTTTTTCCAGCTTTAATCCCTGTGCAATGTTATATTCCATAACACAAGCTCTGCTTCACTTTGTTACCTTTCAAACGGCCTATGAAACTGGGGATAAAATGAGGTTATGTGCTGTCGTCAGTTGCTGAACAGTGGAGCCATGAAACATCAAGCGCTCTAAACATCTGCCAAGTGAGAGGCAGGGAGATTTGTGAGTCAATCTGCTCTTAAGGGCTGAAATGCAACATCTGCCTTTGAAAATTTAAAGCATCTAGCATCTCAGCATAAAATGAATCAGTGGCTCCTTCTGTGCTCACTTTTCACCAAAGGATTTCAATGAAATGAAAGAGTCGGCATGACAGCATATCAATGTTTGTTAAAGTTACAATCTAAATATATAGCTTCTCTTATGTAGAGCAATTTTAAATACGTATGATTTGAACATTTTATAGATGTTAAATGTATTTTCTCGTTATACATTTCCTTAAAAAACATTTAGACATTTTTTTTTATTATTGTAGAATCAGTATTTAAATATTTTAGTTTATAATGTTGGCATTAATCAAATAGTGTCATGGGCCCATGAAAAAAGTGCTACAAAGATCTGAACAGCTTTGACCAGATTTGCATTTCGTATCTCTGGGTATCTTCAGAAGACAGGTACTGTAGCTGCTGCTCTCAGTGACAAAGAGGCTTCCTCTTGGACTTAAATTAATAGCATTGGCCTGACACCAGCTCCTGAGGTTAAGTCTATGTTGTCAGCATGCGTGGGCATTCAGGAGACAAATTATGCCGAAGAAGACACACTATTGTCTCCCAGCCTGCAGTCACAGTCAGACTGCGTAACGGCTCTTCTGGGACCAGTACAGGGAGCCTTAATATTTGAAGGAAAAGATTACATCAGATGTACCCAGTGTTTTTTTCCTTTTTAAATGAAAGAAAATGCAACCAGTGGGAATTAAGCATTTCCTTACTTTTGATTCACACATTTGATCCTGATAAGGAATAAAAAGGGGAACAAAGACCATATTTTAATTGTGGAAAATGAGTCGCGATGGAGTTGTTAAGGCCACCTTGATCTTGCCCTTGTTGCAAACATCCAACTAAAGAGACTTCATTTCATGTTCTTTTGATCACAGTTAAGTTCTCTTATGAGACACAAGTGCCAGTGTTGAAAATGTGTGTACAGAGAGGCTGTCAGTGTTGGACTGAAGGAGAAAAGTTTTGCTTTGAAAAGCTGATCAGAAGTGGTCCTCAGTCCTTCAAAGGATGACCAGACTTTGCCAGAATCCGTGTGAAATGGCAGAATCTGTTGGTGCTTTGACAGATAATTGAAAAGATGGATAATCCTGTGATTCATCCAGTGACAAAATGTGAAGCTTAGTGTACACAATCATTAATTAATAATCCCACTTCTTCGCTAAAGAGAAATGCATCCTCTTATGGCTTTTCTGACACTCACATTCACATTTGATGTAAAGTTAGGGTCCTAATTAAACAGCTTTGGGTCAGTGCTATAAAGGCTTCAGACCAAACAATATTTATCTAAACTCAGAGTTAACATCACTCAGATTTCTAACATAAAAGAAGCATTTCATTCTGAATTACAAGGAATGAAATTCTGCATCAAACATCACATCATTTTCCATTTGATGTCCGGTGAAGTCATATATAACTCCATGCATATTTTACTTATGCACGATATTTATTTATGTAAAAGGCAGATAAAGACTGTAACACTGTAATACAGTGTGGAGAAAAAAAGTTCTATCCAACAGTTTCGCTGCAGGGGGACATTTGACAGAAACATTCAGAAAACTGGAGGTTACAAGGTAAAAGGAACCCTGCTATAAGAAATGAAATTGCCTCTAGTTATATTGACACTTTCTCAAATTTGATTTTTGTTTGACCTGCTAAATGTCAAGTGAGTGCCGCTTCCAGACTCCATTTTTAAACTCTGAACTCTGTCTTGATTAGCCTTCACCTCACTGAACAAATACAAGAATCCTCCCAATCAGACTCCTATATATCTCTCCCTGTGTCACTGGCTGAAAGGGATTAAGAAATGGAAATGTGTGTGATTAATTAAACCGCCATGAAAACACAGAGACTACAAAGAGAGGCCCTCTCCAAAGAACCTCCACTTGAGAGCAGTTTTGGAGCAATTACCGCGCGCCCCCTTAGACGGGCCAAATGTAATGATTTTCGAATGAAAATGCTGTTTAAAGCCCAACTGACGTGCTGTGTAAAGTCACATGAATTTAAATTAAAACAGATTCATCTAATGTAAATAAAAGCCTAAAAGAATTATGTGATTTTATTTTTCTGAACTGGGGGAGCTACAGCATCTAACCCCTTTTAAATATCAATGCTTCGTAGAGCATTATCAGAAGTGAGTGTGTTTCAAAGAAAAAAAAAGTCTACAGTTGTAAAGAGATGGTTTATTAAAAAGTTGGATTTTCCAATTTGGCAGTTTGCAATGCTAAAATAATTTCTCTTAAAGGTCATTTTATTGTTGCGTAATTATCGTATTATTATCTACATTATAATACCTCATGTTGCAATCATTGTTTAGACATCCTCTACAGTGTGACAGTATGTTTTTTTTATGGATTACCAAAGCCTTAAGTGCGAAAGAATCTTAACACATCTGTTCATCATTTCTGCCAAGCTGCAAGATTTATTGTGCTCGACATTTTCTTCTTCCTCATTTTCTCTTTTCTTTTTTCAGAATCTGATGCAGAAGGTATTATGTTTGGGCATATCACCAGAACAGCAAACATTTGGCTCGTAAAAACATAAAACATATTGCCTGCATTGAAGAGAAGATTTCCCCCCCCCCCCGAAAGGACAGTAAAAACTGCTTCAAAAAGCCTCCCGATTACTTCACATTGGATGGTTATTTAAAAGCAGAATAGCAGCCTGATAGTGACGGCCTCACAGCTTTAAAGTAGGTTGGAGGAACAGGTGCCTGCTGGTAATGTGGAGCTGGTCCCTGTGTCCCAGGGTCCCAGGGAATCGCTCTTTAAAAGGAAAGGGCCACTGGCAGGGTACAGGATGTGCTCAATCGCCGAGTCTGACCTGGTAAAAATGGGAGCTACATGGCTGTCACTCTAGGGTCCCTCCCCAGGGAAGGAGTGTAATTATAAGAGTGAGGGCCCCGGGGCCAGTCGCTCTAAGATCCACCCACTAATCACAAATCACACAACCCTGGCACAGGAGGTGGCTTCCCACAGAAACTGAACCAAAAACCTTTTAATGGATAAAGGTCAGGCTCAAAGGTAACTCTGGAGTCAGGTTGTATTGGTGTGATTAATGTGACTACCTGCATGTGTGTGTTTAGTGACCAATTCACTGTCCAGTTTGTGTCTCTACACTGTAAAATATGTTTTAATTAACTCCAGTCAAAGTTTTTTTTCCCTTTTATTGAGTGATTTCTTTAAATGAAACACCATTCTCTAATATTTTACATGATTTAAACCTGGAAATGATCAGGTTACTTTTATCAAGGCCTGCTCAATGGGCCGTACATGGAATGTTGATTATATTAAAACAGCTACAAATGAGTTAACATCAAGGTAACATATTTATGTTATAAAACGGGAGTGGAAATGTTCACCGTAATTTTTTCAGATGACTCGAGTTGGAAATGAATGAAAGAAGAGACGTCTAGAGTGAAGTAATCTTGAAATATAGTTTGAACTTAATTTGTTTCCTTGACAGTATTAGGGAGACGTTTCAATTAATCAATGGTGAAGAGTTTGGCAGGAAAAAGGCTTAATTTCATCCGACAGGTGGAGAGATATCTGAAGTCTTCAGCTCAGGTTGGGAAATGCTCAAATAAAAAAAATCACATTAACCAACACATTGCAAAATTTATGTAACATCAACTTGACCTATAGTCCACTTGGAGTCAATTTTCTTGATGGCAGTACTTTCTTAAAGTTGTCTCTTTTTCTTCCATCAAATCCTCAAATACTTACCCTACACTCATTATCTGTGATTTTTCTCTTTTGCTGCCCCTCATGCCACAGCACTATTCAATCCCCCCCCCCCCCCCCCCTCTTTGTGTCATCCCTCCTATCTATCTATCTGTTGCCATCCATCTCAAGTCTTCCAATCCCCCTTCCCCTCAAACCAGAAGGACTTTCAAGGTCTGCTCAGATAACGTCACTGCGGCTGTGCATCTGTTTCCAATCCTGCGCAATTAACCAGGGCAACTTGGGAATGTTTCTTTCTTTTTCATCCTCCTCCATTTTCTCTCTTTTTTCCTCCTTTCTCCTTTTCTATTCAGCTCGCTCCTTTTTGGTTTTCTGCTCCCTGAAAGGTGGTCATTTTTTACATGTCACTCAAATTAAAACAACGTAGAACCTCATCGCATTTGTTTCATTCCTTGGGTGGGCCACTTTACAAAAACGGATTTTTCTTTGCTTGTTGACGGTAGAGCATCAATTTGTTTTCTGTGTTCTTGCCTGCAAGAGGAAGCAACTTCTCCAATATGCACCTAAAAGTGAAATGAAAGAGATATTGCTACAATAATTTGCTAAATTACAAATGCACATGCTACGACAGTAGCTATTACTTGAGCGATTTGTTCAGTTATTTATGCAGTCTGGTCTCCGAGTCTGTAAAAGTTCTCTCGTATTTTTCTTGGTTAATGTACAATAACCATCTGAAAAGTGTTTTTATTCCTTGCTGAAACGAGTGCTTTCCTCATCCTCCCGCTCCAGTGGGCCATAAATCCTGGCCCTGTGAGGAGTGCTTCAAACTCTGATGCCAATAGCTAGAGGTGAAGGCTGGGAAAGGGGCGGAAGTCTCTTATGTTTCCAGGGTTTCGACTAAGCCAGGGTGCAAGCCTCAGCAAAGACTTTAGTTGTTTTTCTCAAGAAGGTCAACAGGTACAACTGAGGCGAAACCACTGGCCACCAGAGGCTTAAACCAACAAAAGCAGTGACTCTGACCCATGATGGTTGTGTAAGCCTGAAACCTTTACAGTTTATTTTAATGTTAGAGTTAATACTTAGTTCTTTTAATGTCTGGTAAACATTTTACAGCTAACGTGGAAAAGACTCAATAGACAAAAAACATAACTCTCTTTTCTCAGAGTTGGGCACAAGTCACTTATTGCAAGTCCAAGTCAAGTCACAAGTGTTTGAGGGTGGCCGCAAGTCAAAGTCAGGTCTCTTATGGTTTTAGTAAAAAAATAATGAAGTAAATATAAATTAAAAAAATGTATATTCATGTATATTTCCCCACGAATATAGACCCATGAGGGGACGACTAAAATGAATATAGATAAATGTTTCTCAGGGTAACAGGAAAATATTGCTACCATTATTAAGTACGCTACAATAACTGAAAGAGTTTGAGTAGAACCGTATAATCAAACTTAAACTCCAAACTGCTGACAGTTTATAATCTACTGTTTAGAATTGAATAGACAGCCTTTATTGTCATTATACAATTGTACAACAACATTACAAATGCTTCACCTAAAGTGCACAAACATACAGGCATCCATCAGCTACAAACAACTTGTATTCACATAGGAGAAGAGGGACACTGTATATGTAAAAATATTTAACAAATATAAATATCGCAAGGATAAGAAATGTGTTTTCTGCATTAGATAAATATGATGTGTACAGGTAAAAGAGAGAAATATATGTACGCTCAGGTAGAAAGTGTATTAATAGTACAGGAAAAAAAACTTTTGTTTATGATCAAATCCCTAAAGCCTCTCAAATGCAGTGTGCATTTCAGCGAGTGGTTGAGCGAGACAGAGGGAGAGAGCGATGAAGAGGGGGAGTGTGGGGAAGTATGCCGCTTTAACATCATATGAGGCTTCTTCAAAGCGTTTTGGGTTTGAGACAGCGCTCTCCTGAATGTGTCAACCTGGGCGACCGCGTAAATCGTGTATTATAATAATGATAATAATAACTTATTTTATATAGGATCTTTGAAAACACGGGTTTACAAAGTGCTTTGACACACAGCAAATGCATACAAAGAACAAAGCAATGCCTTGAGCTGATCGTTTCATCTGTGGAGTGTGTGCACATGACGCGGGGGCTTCCTCATGATGGGAGGGAATGACAGTCAGCTCCTGATGATAATGCGCCAGAAAAACAATATAAAAAGATTGGGCACGAGTCCGAGTCAAATCTGAATTCTTTGAGGGGTAAGTCCAAGCAAGTCTCAAGTCACATTTGTGTGTGACTTAAATGTGACTCCAGTCTCAGTCTCAAACCCGAGTCATCATCTCTCACTTCACAATAATTGTTGAGTTCTTTTTTCCATGTACTACCAGTCCTTATTGCTAGGTGTATAATGGAGTCCAGATTCCAGACTTGTGTAAATGAATGTCCTGATGCACTTCCTCTAGTAGTTATAAAAGACCCTATGTGGCAATGATAGGAAACTGAACAGCAGAAGGATACAATAAATCAACAAATAAAAGTGAATCTGGTCTGCCATACATCTGAAACCACAAGTTAGCCTTTATTTTAGGGCTTAAGACATGCTCAGAACTCCTGTTGCGCTATATTTCGTACTTCCTGAGCCAATGTCATATCCATCATTTATGAAGATATTAAAATCCAGATTGTGGGAAGATTTGGATCGGCACAAATTGACCCAATGTCTATGATGAAAGTTCTGTGGCACGGGGTTCAACAAAGTAAGGAATTGATTAGAGCTGCTTAGTCATTTATGGAGACAGTAGAAGCATATGCTTTCACCGAACCCAAGCTTTGCCCCTGAGGTGATGAAATATTCTTGTTCTTTAAAGTCCTGGTGGGTTTTCTCTCTTCCAAAAATGGTTTCTGCCGGTCCTGTCTTTTCAGGCTGATTGAGGTTGGGTTGTTTGGCATCAATCAGACTTGGTTTGTGTGACTTTAGTCCTTCCGCCCATACCGCTGAAGGGTTCCAGCAGTGACCTAAATTTTGGCAAGAACCAAGGTCTTGATGGCTGTTGAAGGGCTAAGCTTGTGAGCCCCATTTACACACTGTAACTACAATTTGAAGTATTACACTCTCTAACCTTGTCACACCGCTTCTACTTGAGGACCTGACTTTTTGGATAACCTCAGGAACAAAAGGTTCTGTTCTGCAGAAGTAGTAACAGGGGTGTGTCTATAATTTGGCACTGAGTTATGTTGGGGTGGCATGACGTAGTGTGTGCGAAACCAAGTCTAAAAAGCCTTTCTTTACAGTTTCTTTCTCCACTAATCATATCTTCTCTAACTTTTAACGTTAAGGTCTTTTTGTTAAATGTATGGGTTCATAAAAAATAAAAAACTCAACAGAACCGAGTGTTAACATATACATCTTTATGCTTGTGTTTTTTAAGGAAACACATTTCAGATGCATTCACAAAAGTCAAAGTCAAAGGTACCAACAAAAAAAAGTGCTTCTGTTGGAGCCTGTTTGGGCTTGAGTCCCAATTAGCCAATAATAGTTTTGGGGATGAAACAGATTTTTAGGGGGTTGTAGAAAGGGAGGAAGGTGTGCCACACCAGGCCTGAAAACGCCCCTGTTTAGCACGCCCAAGGAGCTCCTTTAGTCCACTTGCTCTTGCACTAAGATTACAGTGGATAACCTTTGTTATTAACAAGTTGTACAGCACAGGAATAACCATCTAAACTAACCCACTAAGAAAACATAAGGCACTTTTAATGCTTGTTCCTTAGCTGAATTTCAACTGTGTTTATTTGGTTTGGATCGACCGTAACCTTAAAAATGCTAAGGTTGACTTTGATAGCTCGCCAAAGACCTGCTCTCTTCATCTGGCTCAACTGCCTGGTAATTCAGTCTAGAGTTTGTGTATTTGTCTAACACCGGTAGCTCTGGGCTTTAAGCATAAATTATGCATAACCAAGGTATTTTATTTTAAATTAATTAGCCTAACTCATAGCTGTGGATTGTTTGCCAATGGAAACAGTGGAGTGAGGGGGATGAGGGGGGAAACGAGAAAAAAATGAAGCAGTGTGATGGCAGCTGTGACTCCACAGTTCCCCCACTGCTCTCCAGGAGAAGATTAATAGTTAATGGAAGGCCTTTAGGCTGTTGAAATGCCCCAAGTGGCCCTTATCCATGCTCTGGGAAAACGCAGGGATTATTGTCAAGGTATCCGAGCCTGTCGCAGAGCAAGCCTCCCCTTCTGTTTCCTAACCCTCCGAGTCTTACTTCCATTACCTACATACAAAAAACACTGGCTGTGTTTGGCACACAAGCTTGGTAGAAAAAAAAGGTGTATATTTTGTTCTTTGTTTATGGCACAAATTTACACATACGTAACTTCACACTATGGCGAGACCCTTTCCTTCACTCCCTTCCTGCCATGGGCTTATATGATCTTTAAATAGGAAGAGAGTGAGGTCAATTTTTCAAACGTGCCACGGCATATTATCTCTGGCAAGGCGAGTCAAATCAGCCTAGCAATTAACTTAGGCTCAGTGCCGCAACGCAAATCATCTGGCTCATTCAGAGTCGGGCGGATTCGTCTCTCTCTCTAGGCAATTAGCCTCCTTCATTAATTAAAAATTCTAATCAGGATGTTGGATCGATAGTGTAAATCACATGTGCCGCAGCACACCCAGGGAAGTGGCATCTTACTTCCAAGGCCTGCATTGACAAAGTAATCAGCCAAACTCATGTGAAGGATTAATGGAACAATTGACATTCTTATAAATCTCCCAAGATGTATGCTGAAATATGAAGCATGCACATGAAAAACGGTCTTAAATGCAGAACTTGACACTTTAAATCTGACACATAGTAAGCCATTAAGAGATTCTTAAAATATAAAAAGCGGGGTTTTTATCTTGAAACTTCAGGAAAAGTTGGCAATGGCCGATAATTATCTATTGCTTCTTTCTTTTGGTAGATCATCAATAATGGACGCATTTAATGTTTGCGAGTATAGGTCAGTCCTTACTCTTACCTCACATACTGTAGGTGAGCCTCTCATAATGGCTCTAGAGACCAATTATCCTCTGGCTTTTTCCAGCTTGTGTATGTGCCATATAGTAGACACATACTGTAGGTTGACACAAGCTTCAGTGCACACACTTGCTTAAACACAAGCGTGCATGTGTATAAACTATAAATATGGGATTTTAAATGCACAGAGAGACAGAGTTGGGTTTGTCTGCAGGGCTTTCCAATAACACTTAGGTTTGTTTGTGGTCTTGCAGTCAGGGTTTGACTGAGAAAATATCCCCAGAAAATGTTACTGTTGTTCTTAGGTCAATTTGGGAGGGAAATGAAGTCATTTTGGATCCCACAAGAAATCAACATAGACCCAATATTTCCCTCTCATTAGACGGAAACGGAGAAGAAGGCAGTGCTGCAAGAGTTGCATTTTGTGGCTGATTCATTTCAGCAGGAGGTGAATTACAACCTTGGTGTAGCCTTTCCTCAAATAGTGTCGGCGTATATCAATATCTCGTTACTGTGACTTGGCTCACGGTTAGCTGTGAGGCCATGTGGCTCGGAGGAAGTTTGTGGCTGTGTTAAAGTTAGGCCACAGGAAATGATTGGAGGCAGACTGCAGGTGTCCCAGCAATAGGAAGGACAGTGAAGCACCTCCAATATAAAAGGTCACATGGTCTGTTATTGATTGACAGGGAAGGAAACTTCCTGCAGAAAGGTCATCGATAGCTCTGCTCTCCACAGCCCTGCTTAATCCTCTCCCCGGTGATTCCTCAGAGCTTGTTACTTAGTTTAACCTCCTGAGTCCCAAAGCAGAAACCAACTAGCTCTGAGCTCTACTATTGTAGGTGATTACATCAGGGGGTGCAAAGCAATCACAATACCTGCAGTATGTGTTAGAAGAACAGTTTGTTAGTGGAAAATGCCAGAATGCATTTTTTTCTGTGTAAATTACATGTTTCTTTTGAAGCTGATTTGAGCTAAGGTGACTTACATTATTGCATATAATGAATCACATTTTAACTAAAAGATTGAAGGCAGTTACATAAAAAAGATGAACATTTTCAGTGTTGTATTGATTGTTAATGTTGTTAAAATACAAGTATAATGTTGTTGAATTTTTTTAAATAGTTTATTATGGTAGAATTTATTGGACATGTCCGAAATACTAGAATTAAATGTTCAAAATGTAATTTTTATGGATCTTGGCAACCCAGAGCATTCATCTTTACCCCTCTGTAAATGAAGTCATGTAATTCTGTAAGATGTATTCTTCAAAGAAAAGATCCTCTCTTTTTTCTTCTCTCTTTTTTTTTTTTTTTTTTTTTTACTGTTGAACAACTAATCATTGATGCTTTTCAGGGTACAATTTAAAAGAGGTACTTTGAGCCCATACATACATTCAATCTAATGATGGTCTTTAATTCTGGTCAATTAAGAGCTCCTCACAGTACATTATACTTTTCTGAAAACATAATGAAAAGTTCTGAGTAATTGACAGCAGTTGGCCAAAGTTTAGTCTTTTTGTGAACGTTACAATTCACATCCACTGCCCGCTCTTTAATCTCAATTGTGACCCTGATAAAGTTCCCTCTCGTATGCACTGGGTGAATAAACGGCTCTTGCATGGAGCTCAACATTTCATTGTGCATATTTGCATTTTCCTCATTCTTTAAAATTCCCTAAGACCTGACTCAATCTTCTGGCATCTTTTCTCACATGTAATAAAACGCTCATTATATCTAATTTACTGTGAAAGCTGTTGCTGCACAAAATACTAGCGGGTTAATTTAAATTGTCTGGGAGAAAAAATGATCTGGTATTTGTCAAATTGAAAAAGACGTGGCGATGGAACACCCAAAGCTCTTTTCTACTTTTTCCCAGCCGAGGAAATGAGGACAGATTGTGTGAATTTGTGTGGCATGTCCCTTTATTTCTTCCAGTGAGATCTTGTCGCAATACATCAGCTGTGCATACGAAGATAAATTGCGCTCGCCTAGAGCTCTTGTAAATCCTTTTTTGTTTTCCAAGAAAATGTGTTCCCCATATTAGTTGAATTGGCAGCAAATCTGGGAGTTATTTTATTGTAATGTGTTTTTTTCTTCCACTTAATCAGCCCTTTTGGAGTGGTGTTTTCCATCACATTTTTGGCTGTTTACTACAACTCTATTGCGTGCTTCCGCTTGACTAATGCAAACATGCCTTGTTTTGAGCCCTGTACTGCAGCCAAGCATATGCACAGTCTTATTCCTGCTTTAGACTTTTGCTTTTATTGATTTTTTTTTTTAGTCAGAAGAAATATGAATGCCACACGAGCCGCCGTTAATAAATCAGGTTTCTTTCAGAATCAGCAGTTAGTAGTTTCACTGGAATCCAACCTGTGTCCAACTACTTGATTTTCTCTTAAATTTATGGCATTGCTGATAGCATGTCAGCCATTTCTGCGGTGCTGTATATCACATTACCAAGCCTATTGACAATAAACAGAGCTGTGGAGTTTGAGGGAAACAGTCGGGAGCGAGTTAGAGGGATCTGAGTCATACCTTGAGGTCCTAGGAATGAATCTGTAATGCTTCGATGCTGAAAAATCCATCTGAAATTATTTGTTTTTACTCCGTAAAACACTCAGCTGCTGCAGACCTCTTTGTCAGTTTGATCTATGATCTGTATGATGAAGCCCCTCTTGAGCACTGCAGGCCAGATTTTCTGTATTTTTCATCCATAATGCACATCCCAGTGTTCAACTTCACTACATCAATAGCGGCACGTTAGCCCAAGAGCACCCTTTTGGCTCAAAGGTTGGGAACAATCCTTAATGCACATACAGATAATTTATGATGTAATCCGAAAAGAAAGGTCAAGATCAAAGAGTACAGAGAACTCAAAAAAGTGCAGTATGTTGTTATAAATAAATACTGAGTCAGAGCTTGATAGATGTATTTTGGTCCAAATCAGACACATAACAGCTGAAAAAGGCTCTCTAATGTTGAGAGTGCAGGACTTAACCCACTGTTTTGACCTGTCTTGCATTTAATTGCTCACAGTTTGTAGGAAGTGACTGTGATGGAGCGCAGAGTGCTGCCAGGCCGCCTCCATAGCTTCTCACCACGACTTACAAATTGTAGCAAAGGTGAAAAAAACCCGTCAGATTTGCCCCCTATGGATGGTGACAACAGCTGTTTCCAATTCTTACACAAAATCTGAAGTGAGGGATGTTTGTGTGACAAGCATCACATATCAGTGGCACAAGGAAAAGCTGTTTTGTGAAAAACAAGAAAGGGAAAAAAAAAAAGGGCCTGGGAGAAACAGGAAAATAGATCTTCCACTCAGGCTTTTTTAGAAGTGGCTTGAGAGATTGCCAAAGAAACTCTCTCAGACATAACGAGGTTTTATGACAGGGTGCTGCCCTATGAAACTGCCCGTGCTTGATGTTCTCCAGTGTAGGCTTTGCTGCGGAGCTGCACTTTTGTCCATATTTGTGTCGTATCGAAGTTTACAGACACACTGATTGGTATCTTAGAGGGAAGAGCCATTTCGGCCCAGCGTCTAACAAGGTTACAGTGCTGTGGCTGTCAGCTAAATGGTGACGGGTGAGGTCACAGGCAGCACTGTAACCCCGAGTCCCGAGCACAAAAACAACGGGATGATTTTTTAAATGGGCCAACCTTTCTCTGAGGACACGGGCCAATTGTTCTGCGAGGCGTTCTGTCTGACTTTTGCCCGACTTTCACAGGCCTCCATCAGCGAGTAATGTGAGGAAAATGCTCGCAATGATCACAGAATAATGTTTTTTTTCCCCCCTCTGGAGTCAGGAGTGCCCTCTACACCAACAAGACCATAAAAAAAAACATGATACTGAAATGGTCTGAAACTTTTTGTCTAATTAAAAATGACCAGGCTAAAGTAAAACAAGTCCTTACAATCCCTGCAGAAAGAATACATTTAACAAATGACATAGCTCCTCTGTACTCATCCCTCTTCCTGCATCTTAGCCCCTCTCCCCCTATCCCTTTTTCTAGCCCGGCGCAGTCTTGGCGGTCAGGGTTGTTTCGTCATGAGCCTGGGATCCTGCCGAAGATTTCTGCCTCTTAAAAGGAAGTGTTTTCTTACCAATGTAACTTTTGCTGCTTTGTGAAAGTGCTCATGATGGATTAAGCCGGGTCTTTGTAATATAGCAATAAGTAAGGTCTTTTACCTGCTTTTTGTAACATAACAATGAGGTCTTTTTACCTGCTCTTTTGTAATATTAAATAACAAAGAGTAAGGTCTTTTACCTGCTTTTTGTAAAGTGTCTTGAGATAACACTCGGTATGAATTGACGCTACACAAATAAAGATTGATTGAAAAGATTGATTGATTGACTCGTGCTTCACACTTTATTCTCTAACATGGTATGATACGATGTGATACAATATGACTGATAGAATATGACACAGTTGATATGATATGATTCCATCAGTGTGGTTCATCTCGGCTGGATATGATATAATTAGAATTTGATTGGGTAGGATATGACTCTAAGTTATCATGCGATGTGATGTGATGCAATACGATACGGTACAATACAATACGATGCGATACAATGCAGTATTAACTGATTGGATACTATACGATTACAAGCCGTACGACTATTCAATAAGTTGCAAGCAATATGACGCATTTATTAGGGAAAGATTTGTCTTGGATTCTACATACCTTTAGCTTCCTTCGCAGTGGTAAAAATAAATCAAATAACCAGTAAAAAAACAATCAACATGAACCTATATTGCACATTACCGATGCAGCACATGTTAAACATGATACAATAAGATAATAAATAAAAAGTTAAGAACACCAACCCTTACTGCATCAAGTGTTCAAGGATTTTGAGCATTTAAAAGCAGATTTGTTTTCTCAAGGTTGTTTCACTCAAGTAGAGGTTTCTATTCACAGTATGCCTGAAATGTTTTTGTTAAGTCAGAGAATGCCTTTAAGCAAAGCCAATGCCTTCTAAGGACGAGAATAAAAATATATTAAATTCAGGTATTTAAATTGTACTATCAGTTTGGATTAAAATGTGCAAATTAGTGGAAGTTGGTTATTCAGCATGTGCATACTTAGTGAAATAAAAAAAAATGTATTTTGCATTAAAGTTATTTTCCATTATCGCTCTGCCTAATGCACTGTTGGCCTCTGCAGGATTTTAACAGCTTCTCCCACTTCATTCACAGGCTGATCTGCCAAGTGAACGCTCTCAGAGGTGACGACTTGGCAGTTCCAAATAGCAACCTGTGACACGGCTCCAACACTGACTCATAACACCGATAAATCAAAGCAAAACAACATTAGAGAAGAAAGGGAGGAAATGTTGAATGGAGGCAATATTGTAATGAGAAATACTTAACAGAACGGCTGAGTTAATTGGTTGGGATACAGTGGATGTCCATCACGGCGTATTTGAGGAGATCGGGTGACTTATGATTATGTTCATTTCTTTTCTTTTTTTTTGCTTTCCGTGCTTTATCAAACTTGACACAGCGTCTGCAGCTCAGAAAGTGTTTCCTTGCCTTTTTTTTCTTTTACTGCAACATTATTTGTAGCATTTCAACTCAGATAAACCCAAAACAGAATCAACGCATGATTAACACTGCACGGGATCTTTACCAAATCAGCATATTTAGCAATTATCTTTTTTAGTTTGACTCGTAATTTATTTCCCTGGTTTAGCGTTTGTCTCTGCATCCTGTCCCTCGACTCTCTGCTAATACCTAAATTGCGATTGGAAAAATGAAACTACTCCCTCTCTGTCTCTCTCCCTCTCCATCACTGTCTATTTTATAAATCCCTGCAGCTTAGCGCCTTATGAACAACATTAACAGAGTAGCCTATTTATCGTCGTAAATTCTCTGCTGTGGTTTACCTCCATGCAAGTTCAGATATTTTGTTATTTTTTCCGCTGCGATGAGACACTGTTTCTCTGAGACAGTCTGCGGTGAGGACTTCTATCAATCACCTGCTGCAAACATCTCCGTTTTTTTATTTTCATTTACTTCTTTGTCTTTTATTTTTGTAGTGTGCTTTTATATTTCTCTTCATAACAGCCGTCCTTTTGAAATTGTAAGAGCTTGGTTTCTCACAAATCTTTTCAAGGCACACACGCTTAAACACTCAAAGCATTTGTCCCCTCTTCCCTCTCAAGTGGTTGATGGAGACTGTGTTTACAAAACAGGCACCTCGCAACAAGCACATCCACCCTCGTCTTCGCCTCTAAGCACACATCCTACACAGGCTTTTCCACTTTTCTAATTCTCACTACAGCAAAGCACAAAGGAGAAAGGTGAATAGGCTTGACTTTCTTTTGAATGGGTTATCTCTGCTGTGCAGTCTTGCAATTCTCATTTTAATAAATGTAACTTATTCTTGGTAAAGAAAACCTTTGGTTCAACAGGTTTTTGCTGGAAATAAAGGCATTGCTGCAGAGTTGTGACATGACTTACAGCTTCTGCACATGTTGCAGCTAAAACCAACTCCACATCCTGTAGCTTTCCAGCTTTGCAAATAGATATGTGTCTCTTTCTGTGTGCAGTAAGACTTAAACCCACTCTAGAGCTAAGCCAGTGATGCTTGTCAGTGCGTACCGACATGCTGCACACTGGACTGATTGAGCAGAATGACCACTCCACTGGAGAGAGAAAGAGCATGCACAGGACTATCACAGTGATTAACAGTGATAATCGAGGGTGGAAATGGCTGTTTAGAGGGTTGTGGAGAGGATGAATCTAGAGGGGGCGACGTGCCGCGTGCGGGCCTCTGCCGCCGGCTCGGGTAATAGTCCCCATGTGTAGTACGCCAGGCCGTATCCCATGGGGCAGCGCGCACACAGGAGGCCACTTGAAAGCCTATCTGGATGTAGCAGCAATCAGAGTCAGAAGAAGCACACAGGGGAGTAATCTGTTCCAGCTTTTGGAGCGTGCCAGGGGAGCAGAGATGAGATCGTATGTGTGTGCAAGGAGGGGTCTCATGGTTTCATTTGGACAAGGTCATGGTTAGTCACAAGGCAGAAACCATGTCTACACACCCAGGCTCATGCTTCTCTTACAACTCCAGTACACATCTTAGACACAACCAGTCAGACTTGTAAGCAGTGCTGGCAGCCTGTGGCATAGCCGCATCATTAAAATCCCTTCAGCGACTGAGTTATAGGTGGTTTGTTGACTTCCAAGGACATGTCATGGGCGGTAGGTAATGTTTAAGATCCAATAAGGACTTTTGCGTCAAGCAACAAATATGCGAAGACAGCTCTAATCTGAAGCAGTTGCAGACTAGAAGAGACCAGTTTTAGTCTTTTTCCTTGCAGTATTTCATTTTTCACTTTTACAAATTCAACCGTCCACAGTACTAATTTTTAGTTACTGCAAAGCATACAATCCTAAAAAACTACACTCTGTTCCAAACTGCCAGCCCTCTTTTAACCATAAAATTAAAGTACATTCAAAAGTATAGTTGCAGAATTTTAAGTAGGGCTGTCGGCATTAACTAGATAATAACAATTAATTATTGTCTGAAATTAATGCATTATTTGTTTTATTGGTGTTACCGGCCTGAATCTGTCCCTTTAAGTAGGTGGCTTATGGGTAATGTAGGAGATGAGAAGTTGTGATCGAGTCTCCCGCCTCTATGGTACTAGTGTGTGTACAGGTCTAAGGTGTCTATAAATAAAGTGACCCGGTTCGGAAAATGTACTCCGTCTCTCCTCCTACTTTGTGCCCCGAATAAGCCCGGACTGCTTGGTACCAGCCTAAACGAGCCAGGCAGCTGTCCTGTACTATGGTTAGGGACAAAGAAGCTGAAAAAGGTACCATCGGGATTAATCACATGCTACTTGCGATAAGCCTCTGCAGTGTCTCCCTGTAGTCACAGTGATGGAAACGAACAACACTGTTGCATCTTTTAATGTCTCATTCCACTTTAAAAAATTAAACAGCTCAGTTGATGAGTTAAAAGTAATATCGACCTTATGACATCAAACATTTCACTTTTTTACCGTTTCTTTTAGCTGTTTTCATTTAGTTTTGGATCCATCCTTTTTCCATGGTTAAGTTATTTCAAAATAAAATCAGGGTTGAAATCAAACAGTAAGAAAAGTACTCTCACCTGAAGAAAATTCAAAATTTCAACATAAAAGCCTTACCATTTTAATTATTTAAATGCGAAATAAAGGAATTTCAAACATGGGATTACAAATACAATTGATCACGATCAGTGTCAGTGTCATGCCATCCCTAACTTCAAGGAGTTGATGAAGAAGCAGAAGACTAAAAAGTCGAGAAAAAAAGAGCAGGGTATAATCAGTAGGCAGTGACCTAGAAGAGGTCACGCTGAGCCTTGGGGAGTTTGACTAATGAAAAGTCCAATCAGCACAGCAGAGGACGATTAGAAGGAGCCCCGGGCTGCGATGGAGCGATGGAGGTAGGAGAGAATGAGAGACAGAGGAAGGAAGGGTAAAATGAATGAGAAAGGGATGAGCGCAGAAAAAGGGACACACACACACATGCACACACTGACACACACTTCTTGATTGAGAGCATTACAGAGCGCAGTTGCTTGTGGTCAAGTTAAAGTAGCTAAACAGAGAGGCTAAGAGGAGCAACATGTGTTAGTACTTTGACGTAGCGTTGGTTAATGATGAGGAGACATGTAAATAATTGGTGTTTAATTGTGTTCCTGAATTTATTACTCCTCTGTAAGTGATCCTGTAATGTTAGACTGTATATATTTAGTAAGCTACGTCTGACTCGCTGCCATCATCCTGCTTCAGGTCATTGCTTCAATTAGTTTGGTCTCAGGCAAACATAAAAAAGAGGATACATTTTGGATTACACATTTATCAGACTAAATATTGTACAGGCTGTTCCACTAAAACATTTGGTGAAGACGAGTTTGGAAAAAAGTGGGGCATTGTTGGAAGTTTATGCATTGTTCCAACCACATTGTTAAACCCCTTTCTTCTAATCCATTGAAAGTAAACTGAGCATCTTCCTCTTTTTCCAGTGATGTCATGTTCAACATTCACACCTTAAGCCGCCCAGCCGACTTTCAGCTGCTGAGGAGCTCAACCAGGCAGATTGATGAGTGTGTGGCCACAACAAAGCACCACATTTGGCTTTAATTGCTGCAGTGTGTGTGCAGGCTGGTTGGCAACTTTTGACCATTTTTTCCCCAATTTTGTTCTCTAACCGCAGCAGAACATCACCTGTAAATAATCAGCTGTGTCAGTATGATCAGGGATTGGAATTAACTTTTTGGGTCACAGGTCAAAATGGCTACTAGATTTTTAAAGTTGCCAGTCACTCTGAATTTCCTCTTTTAAGAAACCATGACTTTGTACCGTTTTTCAAGTACATGTGCAATGTTTGGATCACCATTAAATTGTTCCTCTCCTTTGTATTTCAGAAAAATCATCCACATGACTTGATACCAATCATTTCTTTATCTTAGAATAGTTGAACAGAATGTGTGTGATTGCACATTGTGGTGGAATATTTGATGTACTTATTTAGATTTAAATGTACAGACATTATTTAGGTTATTCACTGTTACCAACGTCAGTCAGACCTGACAGAGTTCAGCTGTGACTAGATGAGCAAGGACAGCTTAACGTGTCAAGGGTTTCTCTCATATCTTGTTTGGTAGACTAAGTGTCTGCTCCAAATTGTCCTAGACACCACATTCTAGTTAAGGTGGGTCAATATGACCCTGACAATAATAATAATATATTTTCTATATGCAAAGAGTCTTGGAGAGTCTGGCAGAACTGACTTAGCAAAGCACAGAGATACGATATGTGTTCTGTTAGCTTACTCTCCTCACGAGTCGTCTATAAACTTCTTCATCTTAAGTCATCCGAGTCTCCTGAATCATTCTTCTGTGAAGTCAAGTCTTACAAATTTCCTCAACACACATCATTTGTGTACTATGGAAAGGAAATGTGCCTTTTTACACTTTAATTGCTTTTTTTTGCAAAGATGCACCACAAACCATTTAGCCTCTATGTGCAATAAACATGCTGGCAATAACTATAAATGCAGCATTCAAGAGCAGTTATGCACATGATGAACAAGTCTTTATTTAAAAAAAAAAAAAAAAATGAAAAAAAACATAGCAGATGTCGCTGTGGTCACAGTTGGGCTATTTTGTCAGTAAAAAATGTGTCAGTTATGGTTTTCTTACTCGCATATTTACTTCTTTACTCATTCATGCTCTCCATCCACACATTCCTTCATTCATGGGATCAAACTAGTTTCCAATGTCTTAGGGGTACTGCTATCCCATAAATCTATTTCAGATCCCTAAAGCATTAAGGAAAGTTATTCCTATACCATGTCACGGTGCAGCTTCTCTTAGCCAGAAAAGACTTGTGGATCAGAGTTTTTACTGTTCAGATTTTACACTTAATTTTTCATGAACCTATGGTAAGAGGAGATTCTTAATCATATTAAAGACAGCTATTGTCTTAAAGATATCGAATTGTTAATAAATCTGATATCAGCTTCAAAGCCTGATTTCTGGCTTGGACAGGTGACAGAAAAAGTCAGCAGATGAAGAATGAACATGGTTTATTTTAAAAAATGTTCATGTCTCTGACTTCTTTCTGCTTTCGTTTTTCGGACACTGTTCACCTTAACGTATTAGGAGCACCACCCCATTACACACGTCAGGAGGTTGTGACATCCTTCTTCCTGGCTCTGTTGGTTCTTCTTGATCCACATGTCTTTTACCTTCCTGTTGCCCTTGAGTCATGGGGTTTCTATGGCAATTTGCACTGAAGGCAAAAGAAACTCAGCTGAGGCTTCCTCTCGCTCTGTCTCAGTCCTTTCCCCTCTCTCTCTCTCTCTCTCTCTCTCTCTCTATCGCTCCCTGTGCTCCTCGGCCAAAGCTTTGTGTTGGTATTGATTAAAGCAGTGTCTTTTTGTCTCCTGCCAGCATTTTCCACAGCTTGTTGTGAGCTGAGAGGAAACAGCAGCACAGAGTGAAAAAAGGAATAAGGAGGGGAGGATGAACAAAGCAAGCACTGGGTTTACGTTATCCAGCCAGGGAACATGCGACTTCCCTCCAAAGGCCAGCTGCTGAAATAGGGTCATTTAATGGCGCAGTATGGTGCCTGCTTTCCTTGCAATCTTTCCCCACTACGCCCAGCTTCTACTTCTCCTCCCTGCTGGGACATTCGTTTTGAAAGGGTCCTGAGAGGCGATGCCGGTCTGCTTTTTGACTGGGTGTAAATCAGGGGAGCTGCCAATAGAACCACATCTGTAACAATAAAGGCAGGTTAATGTGTAGTCATCCTGGAGGAGTTTGCATCTGGGAACATCTGGCGAGACATTTGGAACTGCCAGAAGTCAGTCAAAAAGGCGTTTTTCTCCTTTTTCGTCTCTCATTTTCTGAATATATGCTGTCGTTTCTCATTTTGTTCTCAACGAATTTCTTCTGCCATTTCTGATTCTGCTGCTCCCCAATTTAATTCTTCTGTGTTTGAACTTTGTTTTTTCTCTTCTTTTTTTCTGGTTTCTTTTTTCTTCTTCTGCTGCTTCTTGTCTCATTCTCCCACCATCTGCTCCTTTTCCCGCTTTTTCTCTCCATTTTTTTTCCTCCATCATAGCAGATCTCTTTTTTCCCACCACCCCCACTTTGGCAAAGCTTGTTCACAGACTTTCAGAGACTTTCTGGGGGATTGTAAACAAGTGTCTCCAACACTGTGCAGACATGAGTTAGAGCTGATGTTACGGCTAAGAAAAAGTGCAGGCTGCAAAACACTAAAACAAGGCAATCACCAAGCTTAAGATATACTGTAGCGCTTATCACCACATGCTCTCCTGAACCCAAACACAATTAAGTATTAACTCATTTAATCTTTGTGTCCCATAGATGCTAATGGGGAACTCATTCTTAAGTATTGCACAATTAAATTTGAGGTTAATTGTGTTTACAGTTCTTACAGATGGAAATTGCAATCCCTAATAGATGAAAACTACACATAAACACATCCAGACTTCCATTATCTTTGCAGCCTCATGGCTGAATTGGCCATTTATGACCAACTGTGGTAAATGCCAACTCATCATCAGCCAAAACATAAAAAGCCTAGTCAATTATCCTTAGCATTGACTATCAGCACCACTAACACATTCATTGTTAGTCTGAGGGCCTAGGGCGATGCTGGTTAGCCTGGTGAGCAGCTCAGACATATGTGTCCATGCACAGGAGGCCAGATGCTGGCTGTTTTTAATGTTGGTGCCATTAGCCAGCTCCCATGGCATTCTTTGGATGCTGTGCTGGCTGCTGCCTCAGGCTGAAAGTCATTACATTTAATATGGTGGGATAGGGAGCGAATACAAGATTCGGGGGCAGTGAAATGTAGTGGTTCCATACAAATGAGGATGTTGATATATTAAAACAATGTATGCCAATAGCAGCAATTTGTTATTTCTCTGTTTTAACATACGTACAGTGATCTTTGACCTACTGGAATTTTTCACCACCAAATGAACATTGTTTGGCCTTATGTTGAACAATGATAGTGCAAAAAAAAAACATGATGGGTTATCTGCAAATATGATCCATCAGTCAGCAGGAATAGCAGAAAGAGAAGCTATGCAGCAAAAACTGTAGTGTTAGCATTATGATGGAAATATTCTGTCTGTACATTGAGTACAGGGTTTTGCTTAGTGGTGAAAAACATCCCCTGCACAGTACCACAGCGACCAAGACTCTGGTGACAGATTCTTAAGGACTATATACTATTATTCTACTTCATAAAAAAAAGGCCTGAGCCAACTTTTTCTGCCCCCAATTTGGGTCCAAACCACACACAGAGTGGACACAGCATGTATTCCAGTCAAATAGTGTGCAGTCTAGCAACGTAAAGCTCGTATAGTGTAAAGCAGAGTTTTGTTATTGAAAAGGGCTGAACAGGAATCCAGAAAAGTTAACAAAGTAAACACAGAAGATTATTTTCGCTGGAAATTCTGAGTCTTATAGTTTGTGCAGTTTTATGTTAAGATGAATTCAGAGGATTAACCTTGGACACAAAGACATTTTTAACTGAAGAGAGAAGAATGTTCAAAATGAGGACGATGTTTTTGTAAACCTTCAGGAATGCTGAGTGACAAAACGGTCACATTTTTTTCATGATACAAGAAATCCTTTCACATTTTTATCAATGCAAAAGAAAAAACAAACAATTTTGTGCAGCAAAAGCCAATGTCGCTGTTTCCAGTATCCTCATTTTAAAACTACAGGATGTTCCTTTTTGCCACTTACTAAATCCAAAATGTGTTAAAAGTGTCTTCAGGTGGAGGAAATGCATTTAAATCGTCTAATTTTCAATGACATTTTGTTGGGATCTTGGGGCAGTCAGTTATGTTTTTTAGGTCGTGTTGCTGTTCTGATTTATCCCCACTCTGCACTGCCATGATCTAACTAACTATGAGATGGGAATTCATTCATGCTGCTCTTTAGCGAGGGCGGCTCCACGACAAGCCCACGGCTTTGAAGTTTGGCTGTTTATTAATTAGAGGAGCAGAAACTCCTCTGTTTGTGTGTGCCCCTGCGGCTTGTCTGCAGTGCTGATCTGAGGGATTCGTGCGTGATGATGGTGGGGTTTCACAAGTTCTACAAAGTGCTCTGAAGTGAGGGACCCACAAGTAAATGAGCCATAGCTGTTACCCACATGGGCCGGCCTGTGTCAGCCGAGCTAGTGTGAGCCAATGAGCGAAGGTTCACGTGTCACTGGAGGAACATCTTGAATGCAAATGATTACTTTAAATTGCCTGGTTTGCATTCTCAGCTTAAGTGGAAAAGTGTTTCTTGATTGTATACATAAACACAAAATAATTAGAGATTTATCTGCATCAAGAGTACGAAGGTAAATACCAAGCAGAGCCTGACACTGTCGATATCATTTAATTGAGCTATTTGAGGCTCACTCATTAGCAGCAAAGATCTTCTTCCGCAGGACTCGACTTTAATTAGTCTGTTCAATTAAAAGCACTCGCGATACACATTTAGCAGCTGCAAATGACACTCCTTCTAATGACAGTTCATAACAGTGGATCTGATTAATTGACTGTTTTCATGTATCAATTAGAATGAATCGGATTCTCTCTCCTCTTCCTTACTGACAAATATTTATGAATACTAATTCAGATACATAACTTTGCTGCCAACTGCTGCTCAGTAAATATTAAGGGAGTTAATGATCTACTACAGTTAGTCATTAGTCAGTTTTGTGGTTCAAGAGTCAGACAAATCTTTTGATTTGTTTTAACCTTTTACTCACTGGGGGCTGATAAAAATGATTCACTAGACCCAGGGATATTTTTACCTTTATTTCATGTCTTGTCTTACATGTCAAACCCTGTTGCATAAACAACCTTCAAGATTCGAGTGCAGGAGTTGCTAATAGAACCTCTTAAATCCTGTACATTTTGGCATTTCCCTTTAAAAACACCTAAAGCAGTTGTCGTCTTCATAAGCACATGAATTATTATCAGAATATATTTTTCCCAAAGAACAAAATTTATACTGAAAAATAATCTTCCTGCATATTCAAATGAAAACATGTCTATCCATAATACTCAGGTGTGCATACAGGGTCAAGGGGCCAATAGTAGCCAAGTGTGACAAGATGAAACAAAGTGCGTATTAGAGAATGAAAAACTACCTCGCTCCTGACAGGAGTTATTACTTGCCAGCAGTATTCTTGAATGCACACCTGCTGAGAACCACATACTCAGAAAAGTTCCAGCATCCAATAAATCCTCGGCTAGCAAAGAAAGAAGGAATTTCCGACTTCAGACGCTGGGGAGGGAGAACAGAGACGGGAAAGCGAGAGGAAAAGTGAGAATTGTTGTTGACCTGACAAAGTGAGAGCCAAGCAAAATGATGACGCTTCCCCAATGCAGAAACCACTGTCAGTGACCGTTAAAGAGCTCAAATCCTCAGACACAGATTCAGAGAAGTTTATACTAAATACTCTTCAATTTGAGGAATTATCTTCATTTTATTTGAGGACTTAAAAAGGTTGCAAATGCAAACATCACAACTGTAGGACAGGCAGCCTGTTTTCTTGACCGTTCTCCCTCAAACACACATCCCAATTCAGTGTCTGAGCAGTAAAGTGATCCCATCAACAACAGAGCTAATTAACTATGGAGGGATAACGGCTGAATGAGAACCAGCCGCCTCTGTGACCCTGAAGTGACCCTCCCCAAACCTCAACATGGCATCATAGTTCATTCGCCCCCGAGGCAAGTCAGATAAACTCGCCTCTCGCTCCACGGGATAACAGGCGTGAGTCAAAATCCGATACCTGGCAAGTGCTTGGATAGGCGTTTGTAGCAGTAAGACGCGATCTGAGAGAGAGTTGTTTGACATAATAGAGGAAACAGGGAGGAAGTGCATTTGGATCAGTGGGGAAGAGGTAATGGACGAGAAAAAAAGCTTGCCCACCCACTGCTCGATCAAATGCGGCTGCTCGATAGATCTACTGGGAGGATTGTTACTCTTTTATGTAGGTTGCAGATGTGTGTGTCTGTGATTTTAAAGACCCTAGGTGTGTGTTTGTATACATGAAAGGCTAAGATAGAGTGTTTTAGTAATTTGTGAATGTGGATTTAGGGATGCTGCCAGAAAGGTCTGTATAGATGCCTTCAAAGAGTCGACAGGAGCAGTTTGAGGGTTGCTTTTGGGTGCAGTAGAGGAGGGGAATGTTAAACTTAGGGGTCATGATCCCTTGGGGACACACACTGCAGAAATGAGTAATGAATCTGTTGAGTGGAGACGTAATAACAGAAAGGACAGTGAGGGAATGCTACTGTGTGTGACTTGAGCTGAACCCAGTCTGTGTACTCCAAAAGGGAACCAGTGTGGTTTGAACTACATGTATAATGAATAAGCTGCACTGGTTGGCAAAGAAAGGGTGCATTTTCACAATCAATCAATTACAAAACACATCAGATTTCAACTGGAACACATGGGGTGTAGTCACGTCTTGGTCCTTGAACTTCTCAACCAGAGCAGACTTTGATTTAGAGAATAAAAAACAAAGAGATATGCAAGAGCTCCTGGTTCCCTATTTGTGACAATGATATGCGTATATGAAGATGATTGATGGTTTTGCTCTTTGGTAAATTCAATTATCTTTGCCACAATATTGTTTCATAAGTCATTTATTTACACCTTTGTTTAAATAACGATCATCAGGTAGATGCTAAACACCTGTGCAGCCTGGGTTAGTGTTGATAAATGATTGCTCACATTGCAGCATTGTGTATGGTAAAATACACACTAAATTGTAATTGACAACTCTGTTAAATACATTGTGTATTTTAGTGTAGTGTAGCTGAAGCTCGGATTTTTTTATGTGAGCCAATTTTAGAATATTTTAAATGTTGATGAGTTTGATGTGTCTGTATTTACTTAAAAAAAATTGAACATGATTTTATTTAAAAAATGTATCATTGTTTTTATCCCTCACTGCATTTAAGTTTAAGGCTAAGCCAATGTTGCTGCATCTCTTGCATACCGTAAAAATGGATTGTATTATTCCTGACATATAGACGCTTTGGAAAGCGCCCGAATGAAAGAAGAAAAACTGGATAAAAACAGGGTTAAATGGCTTAGATGCTTGCAGCTTTAAACCAAACCAGACAACTGATATTAGTATGGCTCTTGCTCTGTATATTTTAGAGATGGACTATTTTTGGAAGAGTGCGGTTGGGTGGTGACGTCAGGAGGCTGTTATCCTGCAGGTATCGACAGTCTTACCCCAGTTAAGAGCATTTTTATTGATTTCACAGCACAGATGGCTGCTGCTGCCCCCCTACACACAGGCAGCCTGTTTTCATGGCAAATCAAATTATGTCGTATCTCTCAGGGCAAAAGCCACCCTCTTCCACTAAGAAAATGAAACTCTCTTGTCTCAATTTCCATATTTTACCCTCAAAGATACAGCTTTGTGTTTTTGCACACAAAAAAATACGTCTCAGAGTTCTTGCTGTTTGTCACGGCACTCCTTCTGAGCTTAAATTTTGCATTGAATTTTATTCTCCAGTATTGTCCCTTTTAAAAAAGTATATATTTTTTCTAAACGGTCACAAGGTCAGCCTGTGTGGATTTTATGTCTATGTTTGTTTATGGTTGCCATTCAGGATTCCCGTCAATGTCCTTGGACTCCGCCTGAGAATGGTAAGTGTGTTTCAGTCCAGTGTAAAACGCTGGAGGCCCGAGCTATTTTAATAGGTGTTACCACAGGCTAGATGGGCCGTTGGCTTCAGGATTGGGTTTCCCTTGTGCCAACACAAGTGGTTTAATTGTGTATACCTGAGCTTTAATCAATGCCAAAAAAATGTTGAAAGTAACATCAGGAATGTTGGCTGTAAGCCAGGGGACCTTGATGAAATTGTTGAAAATATCCAAGAGAAGACTTCTCGCAGGCTGCCTGGCTGTCTGCACAGTTAGGTTACGCTTCAACACAGAAAAGGAGAGAGGAAGAGAGTTAGTGGTAATGTATCTTAGCAAAAATCAAGGATATCTGCATCTGTTTGAAACTGCGTTGGTTGTAAATGATCTAGATGCTCTTATTTTGTGTAGTTTTGATTTTGCAAAAAGGACTTTTGAATCAAATGTCCTCCCTTGGTAACATGTGGCTGAAATATATTTCCCCTATTTCATACTAAACTATACTAGAATCGGAACAATCCTGGAATCCATTGGCTATCATCTGACAATGTCCTGTCAATTTCACCTCCTGGAGCAATTGATCATGTTTCATGCTTTATGTGTGGTCAGAGTTAGAATAAATGAAATCTGAATCCAAGGTAAACGTTGTTGACAGCCTGACCGGCACATTGAGAGCGAGCATGGCGTTTGAGTTGAGAGGCATCATCTCACAGCAGAGTGTTAGCTGCACTTATTTACGTCTGTGATTGATAAATATTAAGATGAATGGTTCTCAGAGGATAGCTAGTGGGTTCTGGGGTTGCTTCATAGCAGATATGTTCCGCCTCTTTTGCCTCCACACAGACTGTTTTCATTGGTACAGTGAGAAACGCGAGTGGACAATAAACAATATAAAGTCCACTGCCTACAGATTCTCCATTCATATATAAAGTTGTTCATAAAAAGAGATGGTTTCAACCATTCTTTTACTCAGCCTGGCTGATTGACAGGCAGCTCCTCTTACAGAAATGGAAGCATGACAAGACCTTGAATCGGTCTTTAATGAACTAACATTTATTTGATGATATTTGGAAGTGATTGAACAAAATCTCATTTACATGTATTAATAATGATAAATACACATGTATAATTCAAAGATCCGTTCAGTCACCCAAGAAGTGACAAAAAGTCTTTAACTTTTTGTTTTCAAGGAACACCACCTTCGGGCTTCTATTGATAATGACAAGCAGCTTCCAAGAAGGGCAATTTGGTATGCATGCCACATATATATTTCATTAGACGTCGTATGAATATGTATGAACGAAAGATCTGCAGGGCACTTCATGCAAACACACACATTCATCAGCATCACTCTGAATGAGGTAAGATGCTGTTTAAAGAACTTTGTCTCCTGGGACTTTATTATTCAAGATCACAGACTCACGGTGGCAGATGAAACCATATAAAAAAGATGGAGTGTGTGTTTTGTGCGTGTGTGTTTTGTGTGTGTGCATAGGGAAGCTGGAGGTGGATACACTATTTAAAGGCGTGAGAACTATGCTTGCCAAGTAAGATTTTCCTCCTCTTGTTCTAGTAAATCCCATTTTTTACTCAGCTGACTCTCTTCACAACTTTTGGATGTCTCGTCTTTCTTTAAAAATAGAGTAGGGTGGAATATTTGTCTGGATGGGAATATCTAAGAAATGGTATAAGAGAGAGACTTTGTGTGTATGAGATGTGAACCAGCAGCCAGAGAGACAAGTAATGCTGTAAATGAAGCTGAGCGCAGCACAACCCCTGTCAAAAGATGAATTCCACATGATCCATCCCTCGCCGCAGCCAACTTCTCTAGATCACCCTTCCCACAAAATTTGGACGGAGCTCTAAGTAGACAGAACAAACTGTAACTTTACTGCTTGAGCTTTATTTCTAGGCAGCTGTCCCTTTTAACCTGCTATCTGTAAGTCATTAAAAGCAGAGAAATCATGTGATGTGATGCCAGAAAAGTTTCTATTGCGTGCTGTAACCTTTCAGCCTGGTGGGTCGTTGATGTTTCATATAAAATATGAGGAAAGGCAGATAATCTAACACTTAAAGAGTGTTTTTGATTTTCCTGAGGAGAAGAATGCCCTTTACACAACATTTCCAACTTCACGTGGACAAACATACCCAAGATTTGATTTGCAACTTAACTGTAATATATGCTCAAAAGATGGCTGTCGTCTTGCAAGTCATATTCACTGGGAAACTTTTGGTTTTGCAAATTTGCATCTGAACATTTTTTTTTTTTTTTTTTACAACATTGGCTTCAGGCTGAATGTAAGTGTGTACATAGCATGCCAAGTCTGATTAGACCTGTTTCCCCCTGAGGCTTTAGCTTTATCTCCTCAACTGGGGCATTCATTCAGATGATAGTCCATGCATTTGCAGTATGTATCATCATTCGTGCATTTACACTGCTTAAACTCTCCATATTGGAAAACAACCAATGCGAGTTTTGTTTTGATTTTCTCTGCAGCCCCAGACTGAAAACCCACTTGAAGGAAATATGAGAATGCTAAGCGCTGATGATCAACTTAACCTCGTTGACTAAGCTCCCTCTCTGTGGTGACGTTCCCTCTCAGAGTGTCTGTGAGCTGTCACAGTTCCCGTCATTGAGTCTCGCCTGATTTACGGTGTGAAATGTTGAGAAAAAAAATCCTCAGAGCTTTTCCGTAATACAAATAAGATGAGCTGGCAGAGATCACAGACGCCTGAGCTTTTTTCATTGTGTCTCTCTCTGAGCATGGGGTTGGAAAGAGTTGGGATGCATTTTGTTCAATTTTTCTGGGGTTTGTCCCCTGAACTGTTGGCACATTCTCTCTGAAGTGCCCCCTCCCCCCCTTCCTGCCTGCATCACCTCCATCTATGTCCCCACCAGTGTGGATGTGTTATGAGAAACTGCAGTCTCTGGAAAGTGTCACATCTACATAGGAGAGACAGAGTTTGGGGGGTTGGGGGGGTTCTGGGAGCGTGAAGATCTGTAATTTAATCTGAAGCTCTGGAGAGGACTGTTAGGGTTCACTCCGCGGGACAGGACAGAGCCAACTGTGGATTCTGATCTAATTCAAGGCAAGAGGAGGAAAAAAGCACAAGGGAAATGATAGCGCCTACCGTGGTTTGATTTCACGTGATTCCAGGGTGTGATTTTCAGGATTAAGAAGAAACAAGTAAAGAAGGTTAAGGTTCTCTTTGTAGGTGTCTAGCAAAATAATTGTGTAGTTCAATGTTTTCCACAATCTTGTTTGGCATAGTATGCCTTACACTTCGTTTCGCAGCCCTGGAGAAAAAAGAACCAGTAAGTAAACCCATCATAACTCTACACTAAAGAAATTAGAACAATCTGGGTTTTTGGTATCTCTTGCAGCTCCAAGGCAAGGGTTTCATTTAACGTTGCATCAGTAGGGAACGTCATAGTGTAACATTCGCTCATGGGGAGGTTTATCTCTGGTGTTTAAATGACGACACACCAAAGATAGCCAAACGGACCATGTAGACCTTCCTCTTTGTACAGTCCACATCTCATCATTTTCAGCACCCAGGTTCCTAGTTTGGAGGTTGAGGTTTTCTAAAATGTTAATAAAAGCATAAGAGGGGACAGGTTCTGTCTGAATAGGCAGAATACTGTGCATCCCTCAAGTCCAACTAACCAAAACCCAATTTTATTAACTCTTTCGACAGGATATTGTTCTACAAGAACAGACACAAAATAGACTATTGAATTTGGGCTCGCTGTATCAAATTTAAAAAAAGCCCTTAAATTGACTTGTCTTTATTTCCGGACCCCAGAAACAGGTGGCCTTTGCTCACGTGATGGAATAAGCTCTCCAACAATGAAGGGGAAGCTGAAAAGAAAAAAATATATCTTGAGCTTAACTCCCTGATATATTTGTTGCAGCTTCCTATTTAACCAAGCCAAGGAAGTAAGATTTTCTTTGGCCTTGATCTCATTATTCTCCAGGCAATCGTGGACATATGCATCCAAGATGCTCTCTTATAAGCTCTCTCCTTAAACAGGATCTTCTGGAGTCATGGTCACACAGGAAGCAGAAGTTGGGAATTTCAACAACTGGCTTGTTTCCATATGCTTTAAATATATGCTGTTCAGGTGTATCGTCTCCTTCAGATCACTCACTGTGCTAGAAAAGAAGGAAAAGAAAGATTTAAGGTTGCTTCCCTAAACATCCGACAATCACATAAATCTACCAAAGAACAACACAGACGCTAAAGTTTTTGCACAACACTCCAGAAGTAATCCTAAAAAACTCATAAATATTGCAGAAATCCCTTTACCAGTAATATGATTGATAATAACAAAATATTAGCCTAAGCAGAACATAGAGGCCAAACTAAACTTTGTGTTTTCAGGTGCATCATCATCATAAACGGTATCAAGATTGAAAAGATGCCCCCAGTCCACGTTTGTGCTTTGGTGGATAACATCCTCAAATAATCACAACCTGAGGCCGTCTGAGCTTAATTTTTTTTAAAGGAAGAGCAGTTATAAGCTTGTAGATCACATAGTAATGTCTTCTGGCTGTGGGTGCACGGCAATTAAACCTTGTTCCACTTCAATGTACATGTGCAAAACACATTTTCCTGAACAACAAGGCCAGGAGATGAAAGGGGAAGTGAGGGAAATGTAATCCGTTTTGCAAAGCATTAAGAAAAAGAACAAAAAGTTCTTAAAAGTGATAGCGACACTCTATCTTTTCTTCCTATTTGTATCTATAAAGCATCCAACTATGTGCAAAACTAAATGAAAACATAATATGAACTCGCTTCTTTGCAGAGTGAGAATTTGTGCAAAGCTGAGTTGCAAGAGCTTAGTGTTGAGGTTGTCCTGACATCCTAAGAATACATAAAAAAGTGTTTTTAAAAACTGTTGGGTGAGTAATCTTTGCTAACACTTCAGAACAATGTTTTTTAAAAATGAATTCTCTGTTTTCTGAGTCCTGTCTCCTTCAAGAGTCTTCTTTATACTCATATCCAGATAATTTGGGGTCTTTAAACATGCAGCCTTATTCACTAGTACTCATATGCTGCTTACCCCCGACTACTCATATGCTGCTTACCCCCGACTTCCACATACTCTGTGCGCGCCACGGTCTGACAGTGCCACGCACTGCACAGCCGTTCGCTGCCACTCTAGTCAATCATTGTGTTTCCACAGCGAGCGCCGCGGTCCGTCTCCGGAGCATGCAACCAGTGCCACTACGCTCTGCTCCTTTTTTGAACTACGCTGCGAGTCTATTTTCGACGGAGTACGATGCAGGCTTGCGACAAGCTAGACAGAATATAACAACCCGGAAAGTCAGACAAGGAAACACACAGAGCATCCGGTCAGTTTCAAAATAAAACAATATATACGGACTATCTATGCGATTGTATTTTCCATCACTTTGTCAACATAACATCAAAACAGGCACCGAACGAACAACAAATCTGCCTCAGAAAGACAAAGCAACATGTTGTTTGCACGTTTTTCTCCTTAGTCCCGCGTGATCTTGTAGCTCTCCTGTAATGTGTAGCTGCTCATGGCTGCGCTCCGCTGCGCTTACGTTCAAGAAACAGATGTAGTGGGGCAGGGCGCGCCGTACAACAGAGCAAAAACGTGGCGCTGACGGACCTTGGCGTGCACCTACTGTAGTTTGAATTGGGGGTTACTCTCAGAGACAAACGTAAGATTCTGTAAGTAGACCAGGCTGCCATTGGCTCGTGAGATCTGGGAGGGGAGCTGGGGTAGGATGTGGCTAAAGGTGCAAATTGATTGACATTTCGCACAAATTACTTAATAATGTATTGAGTCCCAAAGAAAAAAAACCTTCTCAAGGCTTTTACCAGCTATAGTCAGTACAGTCCCTTTGTGTCTAAGATGAATAACACTGTATTTCTCAACCAAATTAATTGAACTCTATAAATCATTTGATTTTAGACTGAGGACATTGAACTTTGATTTTTTATTCAGACTCTTCTTAATTAAAAAACTTCTGATTCATCATGGATATTTACAAAATTCTCAGTCAAGTGTGAAAGGGGGGCGTTAAAAGGAAGCACAAGTTGAAAGCAACGCTTGTGAAAGTCCATTTGCAGAGAAAACTTCTGCACGGCACAGAATAGTTCCAAAAGCTATGAAACGGTTGGGTGACTGTTTGTAGCAGACTGTAAATTTTTCATTGGCATAGTGTTCAGCCTGCTTGGCTTTCATTAGCATTGCTTTGAATGTTGCTGCGGTGGCTTTAAAGCTGAAAAACAGGATCAGTGACGGAGGAGCGTATTCCCAAAGTGGAAGCTTCTGCTTATTTTTGGCAACATTTACATCCTTTCTATATTCCAATCATGACAAAAAAAGCTAACTACTGAAAGGCCACAGCTATGTCCATTTCAAGGAAAGCAGTCAGCGGGATAGTGGATGACATGTCCCTTTAAAGAATCCGCTATATAAACCAATACTTTTAAGAATTCATCATTTCCTCCCAATGCGGTTGTCTTACTCTGTCAGCACAACAGTCATGCATAAAGTCGCTTAGGTACAAGACCGCAGAGCCGGATATAAAATCATCGTACTGCTATGATGTGTGAATTTCCAGTTGGGATTAAGGACAAAAATCAAAAACTGAAACTGGTGTTTAGTCTAGCATTGCGCTCTGGATTGCAACTGCTTGAAACTTGATCACTTCACCAAGTCTTTGAGTCAGTCCAAAATAAACGCAACTGTACAGAAAAACTTAGCGGTTGGACATGTCAAAGGGATGTTATATATATATACACCAATACTATCATTTTCCATTATTTTCTCCTTGTCAGTGTAATAGATGACTTGTAAGAGCAGTAGGAATGGCCAGATGGGGTAAATTAGTTTTTGTGTGTGTGTGTGGGTGTGTGAAAAGATAGAGATCTGTGTTTAAAGGCAAAGAAAACGAAAATAGGTGAAAGAGAAAGTCCTCCGTTGTTTTATTGTCCCTTTAATTGTTTGTATGTGTGCATTTTCACATGTTTGTGGGTTCTGCTCGTTAAACTTTTAAACAACCACATCCAGCTTCTCCTCTCCTACATCATCAACCCAGTTATTCCTCTCCTGCTTCACTTTCTTGCTTGGGGGGCTTTGCTAATGTGCTGGAAAACTGAAGAACCCCCCCCCCCCCCCCCCCCACACACACACACACACACACACACACACACTTACACATACACGCACATACAAAAAGAGGGCATTTCCTGTGCAGATTGGTGCTGTTGGAAGTGATTAAAAAGGGATTTGTGCTGGGAGGGTTAGGATTGTTATCGCTGCATTTGATTTATCACCCTGCGCCTGTTTGGTGGTGGTGTTTGGGGGTGTGTGTGTGTGGGGGGGGGGGGGGGTTCGGTTGCTGCTGTATGGAAACCGCAAATTCCAGGTGCACCCAGACACCACAGAACCACAGAACCTGTGCCAGGGTGGAAACTGAAGCTGGTCCAGCACCTGTAACTCTCCCAACAATGACACAAACACACACTCTCAAACCTCCTAACGTCAATCAGCCATTGTCTTTGATTGGAGAGCTCTGTTGCATCAAAAAACATATTGTGCCAATGCAAATATCCTGTGTCTACCTCTGCAAACAATCCAAAAGCTACCTGTTTGTGCCAGCATATTTTCTCTATCTTTCTTTCTTGCATATTTCTGTTAAAATGTGACTTCATATTAAGCTTATAAAACAACTCCCATAAACTATCATTGACCCAGTGAGGGTCCTGTTCTTTTTTGGCCTTTTGTCGTTTTGCTGAAGACATCTTAGTTTATGTAGTTGAGGCTCTTTAAAGCTTCTGTGAGAAACTTTTGTGTGTGGTTGATTTTGAACCCCGGGATGACTAAGCATGACAATAATTTTGTTCTGTATCCGTCTTCCCACTGTTGGTCTTGTTTGCTTTTGTTGGTCATATAGAGGCATAGTTTCTGTCTGTTTCATTCCCAGCTAAAAAGTCCTACAGGAGCTTTAATTTGTTTATGCATTTACAGTGATTAACGCAGCTTTTGCCAACAGTTTTCATTTCATTTCTGTTATTTCCATGCACCCCCAAACAGGGTAAAAAGGATTGTTCTGGTGAACTAAGGTAGATGATTTTTTCCCCCTATGTCAACCAAACTTTTTTTTAATCAATGTAGCACTTTACAACACTAATGATCTCATTACCTCTCTCGAGCAGGTCCAGACTGTGCTCTTTGTGAAAGCCACAATGAGGAAGCCCCTTGCAACATTTTGCAACAGAGGTAAGGAAAAACTTCCTCCTAACAGGTAGACACCTCAAACGGAATCAGACGTTTTGATAGACAGCCATCTGCCTTGACTGGAAGTGCCAAGAAATGATTGTCTTATTTGTACATAGAGAGCTCAGTTCACGAAAGTCAAATTCCTTGTGCGTGTAAGCATACCTGGCCTATAACACATCTTGTGTTGGAAATTAACCCTTTTAATTTACTGCCAATCACATCCGCCTTTAAGGTTTGAGCCATATGCAGTGCAGAACCCCCACCCCCCCACACACACAGAAAAAAAAAACTATTACGCCTTTGTTAAGTGCGTGCTTTGCTGCCAACAGGTTTTCACAGAGTTCAATCAAGTCCCCCTGATAACTCAGACGATCCATTTCCAGAATGTTTGACTCGTCCATTCCCTTGAGATGTATTGTTTAATCTTAAATCTGTGAGCCAGTATCAGTATGCGTACAATAACAGCCTCTGTCTCTCCTTGAACACATGTTCAGCACTGTTAAATGAGCTGTCTCTGACAAATCCTATCAGACAGCGGAAAGAATATTCACCCTTTTTTACTTTATTTTATGTCGTTAATGGGGATACATTTCACCGAAAAACTGTAGGATCCATCTAAGAAGTTAAACCACATATGTTTCACTCTAAGACTTTTCCCATCAGCACAAAAATATCTTCCTTGAGAATCCTTTTCTTCCTCGTTCATCTGCAGCTAATGGCTCGGAGTAACTTAGGGCCATCTCCTGTCTCTTAGCAGGAGGAGGAATAATGAGCGTGCACTTTTTGTTAGGAATATCTGTTTTCTTTTCTTTTTTTTACAGCGAAGTAGATAAAGATATTCAGAGAGTGAGAGGTGATGTATCGTGTTTTGCCTGGGTAGGTCTCTTTTGATGAGGGTCCAACCATAACACTGCTTGTGGATGACGTTTGGCTTTTACACTCAGGGGAGTTGGGGTTGAGTAATGGCTCAATTCATGGATTTGTGTGTGTCTGATGATACTTCCAGACAACAGTTGGGGGGTTTGTGGTCAGGGAGGCATTTGAAAAAGTAACCCAAGAACAACAACCGTGTCCTATTGGAGGCCAAAACCTCTTGATAAAGTTCTAGCTTGGAATCAGACATTGTGCAGGAATCGGTTCTCGTAAATGTGTGGTTATGATCAATGATGACACTTAATAATGTAGAGGATTATGTTACAAATACAGACATGTTTATACAAGAGCCTCATACTGGAAATTCCATGCTTTCTTATCTGTCTTGTGTGAAATGTTTTAAGATAAATACGGCTTTTTCTGAACTGGAGGATGCGTGAAGATATCCCTTATATTTTGACACTTTAAAAATGGCCTTACATTTCCGCAAAGTTTTTCTAACCTTCAAACGGGATGTAAAGCTTCACATCTGCCTGTGACTCCAAGGCGGTCTGGTCTATTTTAGGCGTTGGATTTTAAATAAGAGGAAGGTCTGTGGGAAAGGAGAGGATTTTAACCTCTATTAGAAAGAACAGGGCAGGCCTTATGGAAGGAGACAGGGTCAACTGGGGAGATTTAGTTACATTAGCGAGGAGCGTGCTCCCTTAGTGGAGCTCTGGTGTGGGTTGGCCCAGAATATTAACGTACATTACTCAGAACAAAGGCCTGTACCAACAGTGGCAATGAGGCAGGGGGTGGAGAAGGTCAAATGTTCCTCGGGGCCAGCTGGAATCCATAACAGCTGGTATTTTAGATAAAAAGATGGATAATACGGTTATGCCTTAGATCAGGAAGAGTCGACGGAATGAGATTGGATGGGACAGACCTTTCTATCTCCCTGTTTTGTTTGAGTAACCTTGAATGATTTTACTCTCTTTCTGATCAAAAGTCAGGAAAGAGCTAATAGCCTTCCAAGTACGACGAGTAATATGACAAGAAAATACAGTGTGCTTTGTTGGCACAGCTGTTTAATGGGGGTAAACTCAATTATTAAAATTGAATTGACCGTAAATGCAGCAAGCGAGGAGTTATGTGGTGATACTGACGTTATTTATTGAGGTGTTCGGGGTCATTTACTGGCGTCTATCTAATATGAAGGTGAAAGATTCTGTCCTTATGGTTATTTAATTCCATGCACGCCCTATTACACGTTCAGGAAATTAAAACAAAGCTCATAGAGCCAAAAACGGTCAGCTAATTTTTTGTGGAAAACAGCTCATTTTTCACGTCTGCTGCTTTAATGTTGGTTTTGGGTCTTTCACTGAGTGTCGTTCTTTGGAATACAGTGTCTGTGCATTTTACTTTTCTATGTATGTGCTGTGTTTTTTTTTTCTCTCTCCTGTGTGTGGGTGTGCATGTGTTGAGAGTTTGTAGACAAGCATCTGGGCCAAGCCGTATTCTGCGACCACACGATGACAGCGCCCGATGAAGTCACAGTAAACAACGAGCCAGTCCTCGTTATCACTGCCGTGTGCTTTTGGATTTACTTCACTCTGTAACTAACCCCCCCCCCCTGCTGTTCTTCAGTCAATATTCCTGTGACACGTCTCAGTTTGGACGTTCAGTCACAGTCTCCCAGCGTGGCCTATGGTCATTGTGTCTCTGAACACAGAGTGAAAGCTTCTGACAGCTTTGAATCCAGCACAGATTGGCCTCCTAATCTTTACAGTAAAATGTTTGAAGTCTGTGAGGCTGCGGTTGTAATGTAGTTTGGGCTGTTGTCTGAAAAATGCTGCAGTTTTGCTGTAATTCTTAAACAATGCACCACAATAGGTTAAGCCGACACCAGCTGAAAATAATTCCAGCAGTTTCATCCTGAATTTGACTCAACTTTTTAAACACTTTATTCAATCGTATTAGAGACTTGTTATTTTTCTATAACATTAAATCTCCTGTGAGGAGAGTTTAGCTGGTTATGAAACATAATTGTGTTAAAGCTGATGCCTGTATATGATCTACAAAACCAAACAAGACCGTCAGTGACAAGATCAATCATTTCCTTAGAGTCATTCCTTATGTCTGTAACCATTGCCCTCGGGTGTGAAGCCAATAACAACATACAGTTGAATAAGCTTTTGTTAACGTTTTTCATGGCAAATAATTACAGTGAGTAAGATTGAGAGTGAAAAGAAAGTAGGATGAGAGTTTTTTTCAGAAAACACTACCTACGAAGACATGTACACGACAAGATCAGCAAAAAGACGAGATATAATTCATGCAGGATCGCAAAGATCAACACAAACAAAAAGTTCTTTATAGCAGCTGTAAACAGTGATGGTCAAATAAGCAAAAGTCAAAGTTACAGATACACACAAAAAAATTACCTTTCAAAACTCTGAGTTTTATTTTTCAGATTTGATTGACAGTGCCTCAAAAGGATTGACAAAGACAATAGCTATCCCCACCTTTAATTTCAAATGCTGATTGGTGCATTCAAGTGTGTTATCCAACAGATGCTTTCTCATTTCGAACCAGTCAAAAGTGCACACAAAAAATAACAACAACAACAAAAGAGGCAAAGTAAACAAAACTGTTTAAATGATTGAATGTCTAAAATGTTCTGCTCCTAAAGTGGAAAAGCCTTTGAATCAGCTCTGAGACCATCAGGCTTTCTCAAAACGTTCATTCTTTCTTACTTCAATAAAAATATTTTCACAGAATTTTTCTCCTTTAACAGGCTTTGAACTCTGAAGCTGCTGGTTGAACTAAAATTCTTATCAGCGGAAGTCAATGCTGATGGGCAATTTTCCAATTCTTATTGAAAGGCTAAAGTCAGCCTGATATATTGGTCTGATCCCACCACTACACACACACACGCACACACACACACACACACACTTCTTTCCCTCTGCTTTTACAGCATATGTAACACAGCCACAAACTCTTTTCATCACCACCTGCCGAGGCTTTAACTTTGAGTCTCCATCCTTCTCATTAGCTGGCGCAGGGAAATGAGGATTCAGTAAAAGTACAGAGCATCATTAAACACGGTAAACTGTACACTTGGAACGTCTAAAGAGCCCTGTAAAAGGGCTGGAGGAGCGCCAGGGAACCTATTTAATTCCTCCAGCTGCTGGTGTCTGCTCCTGCAACAAATCAACCAAGCTACAGGTCTAATTTGTAAAATACAACAACGTAAAACATATACAGGGTGTAAAATGTTCGCTGAACAAAGCTACTTGCGCTTTACTGACATGTATTAGCCTATGTTGAAGTTATACCTGCCAGATTAGTAATTCGACCCTCTTCCATGTTCAACAAACCAGGACTTGGTGAGGATTTAAAACTGAGATAAAAACATTAAGGTTAAAGATAGAGTCAGTAGCATTGTTCGTTGTAGCTTGTAAAAACAACATTCAACCCCACCAGAAGCACAACCTCACAGCAGGACGTAGTGTGTCCTTTTACTGCTTGTACCTACACTGCAAGCTACCGCCCGCTAGCACAAGCTAGCCGCCGGTGTTTGGCACCCGCATGTTCAACAGAAAGCAGGCCAACTCCGCGTCTGTGCCGTTTAGCCTGACTATGATTATATTTTCGCATCTTTGCCGCTATGTCCGTGGCCGGTTTGAATGACGTCCAATCGCCAAATTGTATCCACTCCTAAACTTGGCTGCAAGCTGTCATTGGCTGGGGGGAACACATCCACTCCCCACCCAGAAACGCCCCCTGTTGACTTAAACAAAACCAAATATCAAAATACAAGCAGAGGACAGGGTCTGTATAAGTCTTAACTTTATATTTCATGAAAAACCTATTGGCTCTGTCTTTAAAGTAAACGAATGATTGACTTGAAGCCTAAGGAGAAAAGCCAACAAACAAGAAAAAATCAGTGAATACTGTAAAGCTAATTAAAGGCAAATATTTGAACAGTGAGTTGTAGGTAGTCCTTTCTAAAGCTGAGGCATAAATATTAAGTTTTCACACAAAAACATGAATAAAACAAAAGATTCTCAGTCAATAGCAGTCTATAGTATAACTCTCAATGAATCTTTTTTTTCCAGGCATTAAAAATGACTTTGTTAAATAATCAATCGTTGTGATTATGGTCTCATTTGCATTTTGTAGCTCATATAGAACCATCAGTATTAATTAATGTCTTTTTTAGAACCACTTTTTTAGAACTCCTCACAGGAGCTTTCAGAATGTGATATTTGTAAATTATCCAAATTTTACATTTTAGGAAGCTAAAAGAAGTAAGGCAAATGGTCTGACAGACTATGAAGTAAGACAGCATGAGGAAAATACTATTTTAAGTGGACATAAATAGTCTCATTGTGTGCACTTTTAGCTGACGTGATTGGACCACAGGCAGATCTGGACCTCAGGAAACTGGACCAGAGTATTTAACTTGGAAGGTCGAGGTGCTACGAGACTGCCAGAGTGCTCAAAAACCAGCTCGGCTCCCCCATGCCTCCAATAAATTCTCGCCCTCCTCAGTTCCTCACATGCTGCGGCGCATTATCTGTATTCCACATTTCATTGGAGACGAGTTTCTCGGCACAGAATCGCGGCTTAATTGGAAAGTTATGCAAGTTTGAAGTCAAAGTGCAGCGCAAGACATTGGAAAACATACAGGAGGACTAAAAAATTGGGTCATGCACAACCCCCTGCCCCCAGTCCCCCTTCAATCCCGTTACTATAAAGTCTGCTCCCGAGAGTGGAGTCTGCCATTCGTCCATTTCACATTATTTTTATTTTCATTTAAGTAAGGGCACAGTTAAACGTGAGTTGCCTCTTACCCTTCAGAACCCTTTAGTTCAGCTGTTTTACCTAAATCACTAGAGGTACGTTGGAAAAACAGGACACCCCATAAAATGGTGGAAAAGGCCTCCTGATTTAACGTACTCAGGGGGAACTGAATCAGACTCTTTGTGAAAAGAGCACTTGTGTCAGATTGAAAGACAATGAATTGGGACAAGCTTAGCTCAGGAACATTTTATTGTCCATTTCTGGCTTTTTTCAACTCATTCATACCATTCAGTCTCAGAAGGGCAGTAAACACATACGTGAAACTGTGTCCCGAGACAAAACAAGTAAACCCACAGCTTGTATTCCAGAACATCACACATTTTCCTCTGCAGGTTTTAGATTCAAACTCAGGTCATGTGAAGAGAAGAGGTGACTGAAGATTAGAAAATCTCTAACTCAACCTTCAATTTTGTTGATTGACAAATGGGCAGACCCGTGGCCTTTCTATCTTATTATCTGTGATCAGGGGGAGCAAGGGGGAGGAGGAGGAGGAGTGGGTGAGGAGGAGAGAGAGACAAAGAAAAACAAAAGTACGTTAGGGCGGTCAGTATGACATCATGCAGGTTGAAGGACTTTTCATTTGGAACTCAATCTTGTAAAGTGCTTTACAGATTTACCAGATTACTTTTTCATTGCATATTTATGGGATTTGTTGTATGTGCACAACTTCTGTGAGTTGTGTGTGAAGTGTGGGTCATTTTTCCTTCACGATTGCTGTGAAATGTGGTAAAAGAAACTGGTTGACATGTCAAATAGTTAAAATGCAGCAGACGGATTGTTTTTTTCCACCAGAGATCACTATACACGAACGTTTAAGACGGGATCAGCAAAGACAAAAGAGGAACCGCTTCGTCCATGGGGGCTCAAAACAACAGGAAATTAAATGTTCTTGCAGAAGATTTAAAAACCATTAATGAAAGTCATTCAACCAAATCTGCAATACATTGTGTTTCTGCACTTCTATGGCTTGAATGAGTGAAATTGGCCAGATGATTGATTTAATGTTAAGGGCCAATCAGTAGTAATTTGATTATGTTAGAAAGATGATTGTAATATCTGCTTTGATTTATTAATTTCCAGACACCAGAAAAAAGGACTAAATGTCATAAACTCCTCAAGAATGCAGTGAGAGAAGTGATATAATTATTTATAAAGTACTTAAAGTCATACTGGATGGTTCAATATATCCTACTTTATTTTAATCTATATACTTAACACCCTTCAATAAATCGATCACTCTTATCTGGTGCAGTACAGGTTCATCATGTAAAAGTCCGATTTTTAAAGCCTGCAGCACTTACAATTTTAGTGTGCAGACATTATCACCTTCCTTTTTTTATTATCAACTAATTTTTTTTCACTTTGAATTTTAATGTCATGCCTGTAATTTATACAACAGCTGCTACCAATATGGTTCATTTTGTCCGTGTTTTCAGAATAACTGCATTACAAATAATGAAAAAACATTATCTTCATCTGTTTAAGATCACTTATGGTTTATCCCATCCGGACATCCTTCCTCATGCATTTGTTTTCAAATTGACAACCCAAACCATCCCATTCTTTTGGTCAAGCCAGGCCTTTGTTCTTCAGCGAGTAGCAGCATCAGATCCGCCCTCTGAGCCCCAGTACATCGGGCGAGTGGGGACTCTCTCGTTTCATGCGGTCACTATAAAACATGTTCCAAGTACTTGCAACTATTCTGCTGTTAGCCACAGCCACAGTAATTCCCCCTGAAACACTTAAAAAGGGACAATTACTAACTTGGTGCAAATTATGGCTGTGTACATTCGGGAGTTGACGGATGACTCAAGTGGTTTTAAACTCCTTTAATGCTAAACAGTTTTTGAAATATTGCTATTTGTCTGGTCGTAGAGAAGAGGAATGTTCGCTCAGGGATGCTACGATCACTGTCAAAGAGTGTTATATGATTGAACAACAGAAAGGCTGCCTGGCAAAATATTGAATAAATATTGTCTCGTTACTGTGTGAGCTTTGGTGTAATTCACTGAGTGCACAAAATCACAAGAGATAATGAAATCTGGCAACCTTTCACTCGCTTATCACATTGCTCAGCAATTCATGTGAAGATAATGGATTCCGGTGTGAAAACAGAATAAGATCGATATTTTTTATTGCCTGGTGAGATGTTTCTAACCACATTAAAGAAACCCTCCACTGTCACAACTTAACCCCTCGCAGGGATGATGTGATTTGTTCTCCCTGCATACACTCGCAGCCTGGTAGAGATCATATTTTTTCATCTGCTTAGCGCACGCCGGCTGAGGAATGTAACATTGATGAATTGCTTTAAGATGAAGACGGATTTGATTCTCTCCATGTGACTGGCTCACCTTAAATCATCTCCAAAAAAGCATGAAAAATGATTGGTGTGCATCTTATATCTCTGTCTTATCTGACACATTCAAATGCTCACTCCTGCACACTCGCAGGATCATTGAGGCTGTAGCTAACATGCAGCAGATGCCCAGGCTGTGGGAGAGCGCAGAGCCAGCGAGCTGCAGTGGAAAGCAAGTCAAGTGTAGTGTTTTTTACTCTCCTCTCCTGCCATGCCACTTTTTCTTCATTTTTTTCCCAGCTTGGCCGGTCCTGTTGTGGCCCCGTGATGCAGGGTCCCAAGGGCCTGGCGGTGAAATAGTAATATGGACCATCTGACACCTGTCAAAACAGCCCTGTTAGCTGAGCGTCAAGCCCTGTCAGCTTGCAGAGGAAAGTGCTACGCAGCCTCTCAATTCCCCCCCCCCATTCTCCTTAGCCTCCCTCTCTCTTCCTCTTCTTCTGGCTAACTCACCCTCTGACTCTCTCTCCCCTTTCACTCTTGAATATCCCGCTAATTCCCCCTCTCCTTCTTCCCATCAACCTCTATTTTCATTTTCTCACATCTCTCTCATGCTCTGACACTCTACTTCCCCCATTTATCTTTCTTTCAAACTCTCTTTGGAAATATTCAAATTTGCAGATCTTAATGCTCAAGTCTGAGTTTCGGCTCTTTCGGATCATAAAGACTAAATCGCGAGCTGCATGTGACACCAATGAGAACGGACGGCGAAGAAGTTACATTTGTTTTTTTTCTTCATTCTTAGAGACATATTCTGACTGGTAGATGTGCTCCATGCAAACAAAGGGTCACTCGAGCTATACAAATAGTGACAATACATTCAGATGAATGATGTAACATTTACTCAGCAACACATCAGATTTGATGCTAAAGGGAAGTAAGGTGTATGCATCACGATGTCAAATGATAGACAAAAAAAAACGTGTCCTTGCCAAAATCTAGAAAAAGTATCGTCCTTTAGAGGATAAAATCTGGAGTTAACCACGTTTGGAATTTAGTTGACCATAACTCTATCCTTTGGCCTTGGTGTATGGTTTTTCCCAATTTTCTGCCTTCCCTCTCTCAAATCTCTTGCTGACTTCCTTCCCTAAATCTCCCCCTTTCTCCTCACCTTCCCCTTTTCTGTCTTCAGCTGACAATACAACAAAAGTCATGCCAAAAACTATCTTAAACTGAGTGCAATTGTTCCCGACTCATCTTGCCTACACTCGCTTTCCCACATCACCCGTCGTCTCTGCTCCCCTGCTACCTCTTTTCCTTTTAGCCAGAAGATCCAGAGATGCATCAGAGAAAGAGGAGAGGGGATGCATCAGGCTCAGCACCACTTTGGGAAACACGTCCTGTCATGGTGTGTGTCAGTTCAGCTCAATTCAATTACGATCAGCCCTGTCTGTTTACACTGGATGTTTTTCGATTGCTTTTCCATGTGGAACAACAACCCTTAAGTGTGAGGGTCTGTGTACTCAAATGCAGCAGAGTCATTCAGTATTTAATATTAATGAAACATGAGATCAAGCTTTATAGCAACTGATTTTGAATCCTGGATGACTTTTAGGGAAAATATAGCAACAAAACATGTTGCAACGTCTTTATATGAAAAATGAATCAAAAACCGTGGCACACTGAAAATAACTTTACTGTGTTTTATTGTGAGCGAACCATGCGTTTCACCTGTAGTTTCCTTAGGTTCGCCCAGCACAATCACAGGGCACACACAGGTGTGTTAAATACAAATGGTCACATGGCCAATCCTCACAATTAACATTATACCGAGTCACAGCCTCAAATGAAAACTATAACAAGCAAACATAACATATTCATCAAACCAGTTGTCCGCTCACAATAAAATATAGTCAAGTTATATTCAATGTGCCACGGATTTTGGATTTATTTTTCATGGTATCTTCCTGCAACTGTGCGCACCTGAGAACATAAAGGCTGTTCACGGGGTACCCTGCTGGTCTTTAAATGTATGTTTAAATCATTAAATTAAGCTTTTCTGGAATCGATCCAGATGTCTGTGCATTTTCAATCCCAAACTTGTATAAAGAAGCAAAAAAAGATCAGCACACCAAGGTGCTCCCGTTAATAGATTTATTAACAAACAAGTGACATCTCGAGCAAAACATAGAAATATACGTTATTTAAGTAGCATATGTACTGTCATATACAAATACATTAAACATAGACATATCCTCTGAAGAGCAAAGACATCCATAACATGCACAGTTAACACGTGCTGTTATGCCTACACACACAAAAAACGTTAAATATCAATATACCTACATATACATACTGTAACTGACACAACTGTGATAAATACCAGTGCAAAAACATACCAAGATATATAGGACCAATATGTACAAATGTAGAGCTATTTACATGAAGATCTTTATGTCATTCTGAGTAAACATGTGCATATCTGCACACACAGAAACAACACATCTCATAATAGATAGTACATCAAAAGGACTCAAGCTGAGTAGCTGTCATATAATACGATCTATAGGAGAAGCTGTTGTTGTTACTTAAATATGAGGGTTACTTACAGTAGGAGCACAGTCCATTCTTTTTTTTTTACTAATCCAAGTAGATAGATGTGATGTTTTAGGCTAATTATCTGCCTTTTTTTTAGTCATACAAGAACAAAACTGAGAAGCAGAAGGAAGCAAAAAATCCAGAGTATTACAGCAAGAGAAACTGGTTGCAAAAAAGGAAAAGAAATGAGAAACAAGCCAGCAACTTCCTCCTCTGATTCCTCTTCCCGTCTTATTAAAAACACACCCCTGAATAATCTCTCATATCCTGTCTATTAAAAAGGCGCGCTGCAGCTGCCACAAGAGAAACTAAGGGCAATTGTTTCCAGCGTAAAGCCATTAGAACTCATAATGAGTCTCAGACAGATCATTCCAATGCCCTGTCCTTTTCTGGTTGTCTTCTCTGGTCAACAATACCTGAGGAGTAAGACCTTGAAATTATTGCAATGAAAAAAAGCCATGATTTACCCTTCTGGATATGAAGTTAAATACAGGAATCCACTATCTAAACTATTCCACACTGGACAAATGACGATAATATCGACAGTTTTTTCCATGACCTAGCTTGACTTTGAGCAAAAATCCTGCGCTTGATTGGATTTCTCCGTGACATTGATCATGACTCACATGAGGCATGCTATTGAGGTTTTCTGCTTCTAATTCAAACGCTGCCCGAAGCCCCTGCAGCTGACGTTGATGTGTTTATGCTGCCTCGCCATTCTTCTTGTGTGTCGGCTCCACGGACAATCAGAGCAGGAATATGGCGGTACTTTGCGGTGGCAGAATGGTTGAAGTGATCTAATAAAGTCTTGGTTACGGAAAGGATGGTTATGCCAAATGTGGATTATCTTGTTACAACAACAACGCTCCTTTGCACTGCATTCACTTTTTTCGTTTTCTCACAAATAACAAAGTGATCCAGGGGGCTGCAAACGCTCCCATTAATTAAGACGGAATGGGTTGCAAAGGGGAAACAGTCTGCCTTAGATTGAATGTAATTGCCTTGGTTCGACACACCAAGAACCATATGAGAGGTTTCACTTCCTCTCCTCTTCTTCCACACCAATAGTGCCACTCTGCTGCTCTGCGAGAACATATCATGTCCTATTCTATAGCCTCATTACATATAAGTACCTGCGTTTCTGTGTCAGGATAATGGACCTTTGCATTAAGATGTATGATGTGCGTCTGACCAAAGTTGGCTGAGATGCTGCAGAGATAGCTGATGGGAATGGGTCCTGGCTATAGCTTGGCTGGCAAAATGATAGCCGAGATAAAAAATAAACACTCCCCTTGCATGAGTGTTGTGGAATAATAAGCCTAACCCCAATCAAAGTTAATGATGTTGTATTAAACAGCATTTATAGAGAGAGAAGGGGACAACAGCTGTGACATGGTGCATTCACGGGAGGGATGGTAAACAAGATGCGGCGGTCGGTGGCATTTATAGGCTTGCAAGTGGATGAAGGTGAAATGGGTGTGATGTTGAAGGGACAGTAAGACTCCTAAAGATGCTGGGGAGAGATTATAAAACCTCCTTACTCTATAATATTGCTGTGCATGCAAGGTATTTTGTGATCAGGGAAGAAGCCAACAGGTGAAGGTATCTTGTTGCCTGCTCTACATCAATCTGCAAGGGCAATTGAATTAAGAGCATCATTCATATTCTGTCTGGACGGTTATGCCTCATGAAAACTGAGTGAACAACAAGCACCTTTTTCGAGGGCATGAACGTCTCTGCATTCAACTCACAAGCTGTAATATAACAAGCTTCATTTTTATTAAATTCTAAGCTGAACCTGTTCCAGAGCAGATAATTGAAACCAGTAGTCTTTGTTTGTGTTATTACATTTTTCAGACTAAGTATGACTAAATACCTCTAAGTCAAATGGCGCCACAATTCTCTGAATGTGAACCAGTTGTGTGTCCTGATCTCTGTCTCTCTAATCAATCTGCTATGTCGGAACATCTCTGCAGCAACTGGGGTGGCCTTTTCACTGGGCTGACCTGGTTTTTACAAGGAGACACAGGGACCTGATGGGGATGAGGGGAAGGCCTGAAGACAGGCAGGAGCAGCGAGTTGATTTTGACTGGAACAAGATATTTCTGGAATGAGTTGGATCCTTCTGTTCCTCTGCTGCAACTGGCACAGGACATAAAAGATGAGGCCCTGCAGGGCAGCGCTCTATAGGCACACCAATTTAAAACAAACAGGTGGCACCTGATATCATCTAGCTCGTTGTGCTGTCGAACGCCATTGGTCATAAGTAAGAATTTATTAGCATGACTCAGCCACTCATAAACAGATATTAGCAAGGGATTTTCTCGAGCTCAAATTCTGCTCTGGGGCTTAGCAAGCTTGGGGACCAAACGATGATGTGACAGGAGGATGACTTTCTACCAATTACATCACCATTCAGGCACTCTGGGATGACCCCTCTAGCTGGATGGTCCAAAAGAAAGAGGGCAAAAATAATAAAACTTCTTAGCATAGACCTCAACCCCTCCCAACCATGTGTCTCTGCTTCTCAGCCAGACCCTGAGATTGTACATTTGGGTCCAATCCAAGGTCAGCCACAAAAAATGCCCGACAAGGGACCAATCCAGCACTTTAATGTCAGCAGTTCACATCTTTCCCTCTCGCTCCTCAAGGTAAGAGAAAAATAGTGCAAACTTTGCTGCATCCACAATCTTGAGTTCTGCACCGACATCGAGTTGAATTGTTTCCAATCCTGAAATACTGTACCCCTCTACCATATCCCATTGCCTGTCAGTTTCTATTTTACTTTTTGGACTAGCAGACGTATTATTTTCCACTTTAACTGCATGATCTCTCAACAGTGACTTGTCAGCAGCTCGCAACATGCTTTTCACTTTCACAGTTTTGTCACTGCTTCAGTGGACAGAACAGTTACAGGCTCCATTGAGAAAACGTCAAAAAAATAAGTGTTAGAGCTGGTTTACAGCTGTGTAGTCATTTCAAAAAGTTAGTAAAATTGAGTAGCTTTCACTTGGTGCAGTCATGTTGCCATCCTATTCTTGTTCGCCAAACATTTCTCATGAAGAAACACAATAATATTAGAGTGATGTGCTTTGCAGAATGTCTACATCGCCATTAACATAATCAAAAGTATACCTTGCTCTTCAAACACTGTTGTGACTGTTGAGAGAAGATCAAACAGGGGAGAAGAAGTCACATTTAAATTAATATTTTTTCAAAATTCAAAGTGTAAATTCAACAATTTCTTCTCCCTTCTTAGCAAAAATAATTATCTTGCTAAGTTGTCACTCTGAATTTGAGAAACTTTGTCATGTAAAAATAATTTGTTGAAAGAGTCTCATCAAACTGTCAAGGCAATATGTATTTCTATTTCATTTGAATTTATGAAAGAACTATTCAGACCGGAGTCAGAAAATTAGGCTAAAAGTCATGACTTGAAAAAGAAAAATCAAGGACACAAAGTACATCATTGAAAAGTCCAAAAAGATGTCAGACAATTCAAATATGAATGTCATGATCAAAAACTACTCCAGGATCTAACGAATATCACAACCATGGAAAGCCAAGGCACAAGCACAAAGTCAATCTGTCAAAAAACTGGGTAAAATGAACTGTTATATAAGGGTATATATATAGCTGCAGGGGGAGAGGTAGATTACTCGTTAGGGGAATTAATTAGGGATTGACATCGAACTTCTATCAAAATAATACCACTGAATAAATGACTCATCAAACCATGATGAATGCACAACTACAGCTAACAGGGTACCATTTTGAGGTACAGTATTTATGGTGCAAAATCTCACACATTTACATTACGAGCTTCGATGCTGCATCTGCTCTCACTTTCTATAAATAGCATTGTGTTGCACCATACTCATAATCTATCCTTTCTTTGTTATTGCTGTGTTGAAACCTCATCTCAAGTTCAAACGCAAATATTCAAACTGATGCCATCAATGATGCTGCAGCATTGTTTTCCGGTTTATGGTGCACAATGGGGTCAAGGACACTGTGACAGTTATTGTTAAGAAAAGAAAATTATTCCCGGTTCACATACAGCCCAGAAAGGTATCCCAATGATGCATTCAATGATCATATGCAAATTATGTGGCAGCATTAATTAACACAGGACCCTGTCTTTTTAAACAGCAAGCCAGACACACTCAACAGCCACCACTCTTTTCTGTTTGCAACATCCTCAGTGTCAAGCTGAGTATTTTCTGCGGTGTGCCCAAGTTATGGTTAGAGTTCGACCTCTTTCTGAGTGTAGCACTGAGTTTGTTTTTGGTTTGCTGACTCCAGAAAGAGAGATCCAACATAAGAAGTACTCCGAGCAGAACTCACCAGAGGGCAGAGGATTTCTGCTCTACAGATCTTCTCCAACTTTCAGCTGCCCAGCCAACACTGCTAATTAAGGGCCTTTGGTCTCAGCCCCACTGCTGGTGCTTCTCCACTCTCCAGCACAGGGCCCTCAGGCTCAGTGGGCATCAGGGGGCCACTGCAGAACTGTGTGGGGCGATGGAGCATTCCCACTGTCACATAGTGGGTCACTGTTTTTAACCAACTGAGCTTTGCCTCTTTATCTGCCTCCAACATCAGGGTCTGCTGCTCACACAAATTAAGGGGCAATTAAGGCATTGAAACAGCAGAGAGATCAAAGTAGACGACTGGAGGAGAAGCCACTCTGGAGAGTTAAGCACTTTTATAATCTGGCCTAATAGGACCAATGAAAACACATCACATTGTTCCCCATTATTTCCAAGTGAAACAGAGAGAGGATTGTTCTAAAAAGGGTTAGCTACTCTTTAACCACTTCAAGGTAAGCACAAACAAATAAATAAGGGCAAAAGTATAGTAAAAGTGGGAATATCTCAATGTTTGAGCTTGTCAAAGATGAGAGATTAAAAAGAAGAAAAGCCTGGATGGAAACAAGTCTGCAGAGAATTTCAACAGCCTGGAGCCATCATTGAGATTCCAGTATCTCTGCTAATTTCCATCAGGCTGACAGAGAAAGGGAAAGAAAAAAGGAACAACAACAAACAGCAGCTTTCATCATCTCTCACTTTTGTGTCTCTGCCTTTTGCACGGCTGTAACTCAATGCCAATTTCAGATCAGTCAAACAATTTCTTCAATGAAATGGGCTTCATGGATTAAAATGTAATTTGCTACAGTTAATGAAAATGCTTTCTGTATAAACACTGGGAGTGCTTATTGAGTTGGGGTTTGGGAGGTGGGGGGCTGGCTTCAAACAATAAAAACCAACAGGTCTTTTATAGAGCGAGGCTGTCTGATGTTTGCAGATGGGCCCTGCTGCTCTTGGGAGAAATGAGATAGCGCTGGCTAATTTAATTTTGATATGCATGTAACTGTATCTGTCTGTGCATGTGGCCTTGTTTACTGTGGGTGCAAAGATGCAGTTTAAGAACCCAGGCTTGTTTGTGTGCATATGTCTGCTTGTGTTTATACATGTGTGGTTCCTCACATATGTCTGTGCTTCAAAAACTTGGTGATACTTCATTGCAGTGTTCTTATTTCAACAGAATATCCACCAGTCAAGTCAACACCTCTTGAGACACAGACCCAGCATTTCGGAATGTTCGGACACATTTGTTCATAAATAAGTGTACATTATGTGAAATTAAAATCACAGTTCAAATCTAAAAGTCAGAATCACAGAATGATAAAACATTAACATAATCTTAGTGACTTTACCCCTTGGTTTCTGAAGCACAGTTTAGAAGCCCAACAATGGAAGTTGCCATTTTATAAATGCTGTCCTAAACATTTATAGACACAGGCTTTTTGTACCAGGCTCTAAACATGTATATCTCTGTGGTAAAATGGGCATTTAAATATGAGTATTAAAAGAATTCTGCTGCATTCGGAGCCAGCCTCAAGTGAACATTCAGGAAACTGCAGATTTTTGCACTTCCGCATTGGCTTCAATTTTCAACACCATGCACAGCTTTGCAACTTGGTCAGAACAACAACCAAGAAAGTTTGAGAAACAAGGCTTACCAAAGTAAATATTTACTTAATTTTCAAAAAAATATTTTCTATCAATTTTACATTTTTAAAATTCATTTTTGGCTCATTTGTTTATTGAACTTCTGGTATTTGCTTGTCAGTAATGGTAGCAGTCCATTTACAGTGACCTACAGTAGATTCATTATTGACATTGAAATATAATACATCTTCTCTTTATAGGATCCATTTTGGTTCCCCATTATATATAGCTTGAAGAAATGGAACTGGGACCATTAACGTAGCATGTGAATGACTTTTAATCTAATTAAGACCCTACTTTGTATCTTTCGTCTCCACTGTGTCGAATAAAACATCTGTGTGGCAAAAGGGAGAGGTGCAGCTTTTGTTAGACATCCACACCTGTCTTGTTAGGATAACTATGTGCAAATTGTCCTGTGTCTTCTGTCTGTGTCACCCAGAGAGAATATATGTGTTACACACTCGGCAGATTCACCCCAGGAGAAAGTAAATCCCCAGAGAATGTGTGTAAATATAGGAATGTGCTGTGTTCAATGTGAGTGCATTTGTCTGTCTGCAAGCAGATGTGTGTGTGTGTGTGTGTGTGTGTGTGTGTGTGTGTGTGTGTGTGTTAAGATATTCTTGTTGAAGTTAGTGTTTTGCTCAAATGTCTGCATAATCACAGAAACGTGCATGCTTTACACTTTTCCCTGAAGAATCCAGAAGCATATAGGCATTAATGATAGTAATAGTCATTATTTTCCATACAGCATACATTGCAATGCGACAGGGTAGAGGTTAGGTTATCTCCACAGAGAGGCTGTGTGAGTGTGACTGTTTGTGTGTGAGGGGTTTGCTGAGAATGTTGTTGGCTCTGCGTGTGCAAATCTATCTGTCTGAGAGCATTTGTCGGTCTGAATGTCTCCTCAAGTGTATGCTTGTGTATGTGTGTGAAGAAGCGACTTGTGGCATGTCTCGTCTTCCTGGCGCGGGGAGGGCTCTGCCTACAGGGATGAATGCACTCTAAAAGTCTTCAAATATTCTGCTTTGTGGAAAAAAAATGATTTGCAAAAGCCTTTAACAATTTTTCCATACCAAATCTGCAGACCGTAGCACATATTCAGTTTTCAATACTGGCGAATGGCATGTAACAAGGAGGGATAGAAGGAGTAGAAGTTTAGCAGTTTATGTTTCCCATTCTCACTCCAATGTCATCAGAAATGGCTAACGTGTCAAATTATAATCCGCTTTGGCCTCATTTCCTGACACTGTACTCTCGCTCTCTGAAGTTTGTTGACGCAGAATGAGGAGCATAAAAACTCCCTTGGGGTGGCGGTGGGGGATGATAGTCTGGTCAAACAAAGATGGGATATTGGTGCATATTATCTCCACCCTCTCTTCCCAATGTTTCCTGTCTCTCTTAAGCTATTCTGTCATTGAAGGCAAAGGCCAAAAATGAATCTCTAACACAATGAAGGGACTTTCATTGAAGAGACAGAGGCTCAACTCCTGTCTTTATAAGTAAGAAAGTTGTATGTTTTTGTGTCAAATACCCTGTGTTTGTAATGGTATTTAAGTAAGATAACTGGCATGTGTAAATAAGCTCTTTACTTAAACCCAGACCATGATCTTTTTCCAGAACATAACCAAGTAGTTTTGGTGCATAACCATTTTAGCTACGTTAACTACGTGCTAATGATTGATGTATATCCAAAAGCCATAAAAAAAGAGAATGTTTGTCAGCAAGCTTTAATCAGAAAATCAAACTGGATGTTGCTAAAAAAATAAATGCTAACCTGACTGATTAGTTTCAGAAGTCTTACATAAAGCTAGGTATTGACTGGCAAGCCCAGCATCTGCATAGCTAGCACTAGAGTGGTACCTATATCAGAATATTTTGATGCTTAAGGCCATATACCAAGCTACCATTTTTGGGAGTGAGAACATTTTGAAATATGCAGCTTAAATCTTTATGAGAAAACATATGTCATAGATGATTTAGATGTTTCTATATGTTTTAAATTTCCACACAAACATTGTCACTGCAAAAGATTAAATTGCAATTTAAAATACAAACAGCACTTTTTTAATTAATTACAGAATTGGTGAAATAAGCTTTGCTTTTAGGCCAGTGTACAAACCCTCTGGTTCAAGATAAGGAAATGGATTTCAGGGTCCAGTTGATCATCCAACCTCATTTTTGATACTTTTCTGATTGGAATTTGACCATGACTTTGTGCCTTGAACATAAATTAACACCTGCTGATGTTGAAACCCACTCCTTCAGTTAAAACCTGGCCAGTGCAAGGTAACGACAGGTCATCAGCAGCCATCTTGAGATTCACAACACCAGACACCAACGTATAAAATATTCAACAGGCATAAAGGGGTGAAAGGTTTCTAAGTGTTACCACTTTGGTCTCTGTATCGACTTATTGCCTGCTTAATGCTCAGTGTTTGACAACGTCAGTGTGAAGGGAAAATCTGATAAGCTGGCTGCTCAGAACAAGAAACACAATCTTCTGTCTACATTTGGCCCAGCATTAAAATTTGAGCAGGGCAATCAATAAGGAAAACAGATGTGTAAATTAGGTTATAAACAGCATTGGACATCCTGTCTTTAGACAGTCATGCCATCGTAATACCCAGACCTTTTTGATCTGAACCCCAAGTGTCCGACAGTTGGAGAATGGGCAGCGCTGTCTGGACGCCGGGCTTAAAATAAAGCCATTAATAAAGACCTTCTAGGTGAGGGATTGCTGAGGTTAAGTTGGAAGAAAGCCCCCAAGGGATGGTGTTAGGTCATGGTGTTCAGGACATACTTGCAAGGAGTTGCTTGTAACTGAAAAAGCAAAGGCGTCAGAAACAGCAAGAGGAGCCACATATATGCACCCCATACCAACCTAACATTACATCGGTATTGCAGGCCAATCCATCTCTTTGACAGGTCAGTGGCGTCAAGTGCCAAAGGGTGCGACTTTGCTGACACCAGAGTGTGCCCTACACACACATACACATTACTGGTTCCTCAGGATGCCCCCCTTGGTTCACATCTGGAGGGTGGGGCAACATGATCTGTGTCCACAGCGTGGGGGGTCGTAAGCAGGAAGGACGAGTGGGGGCCCTTTCACTTAAGCTGATCCCTTCCATGCAACCCTGTGGCACTTACATATGAGGTCAAGATCGTAAAACCTCAGAATGTACAGTTGCTGGGGGTTGCAGGCGATCGGCAGGGCCCCTGGTTTCTTGGGATGGGGGGAGGTGAGTTAAGACCTATTTGTATTCATTGGTGTGTCGAAGTGTTAGGTTGATTGTGTGCATGCTTCTACTGAATGTGTGCGCTTGTATTATAATATGAGAGCGAAGTCAGAGGGGAGGTGACCAGGGTTTTCTGACGCAACTCCCTGTGAATGTAACCTTTATACCCTCTAAAAAAGTTGGAAAAATACTTGCATATTTTTACTATGAGAATTCTTGTAAACATTAGTGTGTGTGGGTGGTAGTGGTGGAAAACAGGAGGTCCTGGCGCAGCTGAGACTTTCCCAAACCTCAGCTGACCATATCAGCCCCATTCATCCTTGTCATGAGGATGGCGTTGCGTGCATGTGTGACTCTTTGACTTTCCTCTGTAAGGAAAATTCCACATGTGGCACATCAGACACGGTTGACGTTAGCTGTCGTCGCTACTCGCTGCTCATCTTGGTCCAAGGGGCCACTCAAATTGCACACTCACAAACACACATATGCAAAGACCCTGGGGGAGGAAAAAAAACGACAAATGTTGCTCTACTCGCCTTTCTCTTGGGAGATAAAGTGTCAGGCTGAGATGTTAAAGCTAGCAGTTGCAAATCTCTCAGGCATTGGCAACTTTTCTTCCCCAAGAAGAACCATCAAAAGCAAAAACACAACTTGTTTAAGGTTAAAATAACAAGATGAAAGGTAATGTCTAGCTGAAAAAAAAAAAAATCTTTTTATTCGTTATTTTTTAGGACACTAGCAAAATGTGTGTTTATGAGAGGCGTCATCAAAACACCTTTTCAAAACGATTTCAGAGACATCAAAATGTGTTTGTCGATTTTGCTTCGTTAATGGGTAATCAATGCAGTGGCAAGGGGATCACTTCAGTGCGAGATGCATTCCATCGAGCTGCAAATCGACCAAAGCAAATAACCAACAAGTGCATGCCAGAGAAAAAAAGAATAGAAAAAAGTCCCGTCATTGAATGTGAGCATTCTGTGACACAGTGTGAACCACTGTTCAGCAGAGTAGCTTGGAAAATTGCTTTGTGTTTTGGTATTCATCCCCTTTTACTTCCTGTCTTTTCCTTTTCTCTCACCCTCGTTCTCTCTGGGTGCTGTTGGCAGAGGATGGTGATGACGGGATGGGATGGCTCTTTAATAGATTTGTCTCGGGCAGCACAATGGGAGGAGGGATCGTTGTTAACATTATAACGTATCGATCGCTTCGACTCCATTTCCCAAGGCCCTGTCAGACAGGAGCCATTACTCACAGCAGTCAACCCCACCAGCACCGCACAGACACACCCCCACTTCCCATGGCTGACTGTGACAGTGCCTGTCTACACTGTTCCTCTATGTCCATGTCTTATGACCCCTTTAACCCTCCTTGTATCCTGCTTCTCTCCAATTGAGTCTTTCCTTTCCCTTGTCTGCTTAAACAGGCAATTTGCATGAGTAAAACACCCCCTTTTCAACAGAAATACCGTCTAGTCCTTGTGACTTAAAGCTAGTAGCAGCTCTGTTCATGCTGATTTCATACTTATGAACTGAAGTGTAGCAGTGATGCCCTGCAGCCCACCATACCAGGGGGTGGTTGAACATTTGAAAAGAAAAGAAGCCTGGGAATTAATTGGAAAATTCTGGGTATTGAGTCGTTCAGCAGCACAGAGCACCCAACCTTGTCCAATTTCATGTATTTCAAAGAACAAAGAAAGGTATTGCTCATTTTTGAAAAAGATTGTGATAGCCATTTGGTTGTCATGGGCTTACTGAGTTCTTTTAAGGAAAATATGATATTTTGCTTTGCACATCTATATTGCTTCTCATTTGAGTGTGGGAGCACAGCTAGTGTGAGCTACAAACTCTTCCTCTAAAGGTAGGATGGTAGTTGACCTTTGAATGATAAATAGTAAATACAATAGACCGTATTTAAATAGTGCTTTTCTAGGCTTGTGCTTTTTAAATTGCACATCAGTATTGACTGATTCCCATTCATACACATTTACACGCCGCTGACTATGCCATCGGGAGCAATTTGGGGTTCAGTATCTTGCCCAAGGATGCTTCAAAATGTGGACTATGAGAGCTTGGACCAAACTGTCTGCTTTCTGATTGAAAGACAAACAACCCTACCACTGGGCCACAGCCAGCCCATTTTATTGGGAAAAAAAACTGTGAAACAGACAAAACAGGATTTGAAAACACATCAATAATAGTGATTTAAATCTGGATCAAAAAGTTGCATTGCTGTTAAAAAGAAATTTCATTTTCTCTCCTACAGGAAAAAAATGGGGGGCAGTTAGTATACAATTGTAAATGCTCAAGCAGCTAAAGAAATGTGGAGGGAGGTTGATACATGAGTCTTACAAAGCCAAAGTTACCAACAAGTTGTACAATTTTTCAAAAATCACTCCTGTGTTTACGCATTCACTGCTGTTTTGTATGACTTCAGCTCGTTTCCATTATATTCAGTGTTTGTTAAAGACACTGATGGCTTTTCACTGCTAATATTTTTCAACCAATTGGCGGTTCCTAATCTGGCAATTCAATTTCCATTAAAATTCTTCCAATTACTGCCAGTGTTTCCCTGCCTTCTAGGTTTGTGGTGCAGCAGTCAGTGGTTTAATTCTATGTGGAACTGCCTCTGTAGGTACTTATAACAGATACATCAACTTCTTGATACAGAAGAATAATTCAGCCTTTGTTCTCTGCATGGTCTGTCAGTGAATGGCGGTATGAGAATAGTAGTAACAGACAGAGTTGTCTTTCTGGGCTGCAGATGTCTCTCAGCTCTGCTGGATGTACGGGATGGAACTGACAGGCTTGAAACATCCAAAGACAATAGGCTTCAGAGGGACTGTCCAAGCCAATATCCAGGGCAATGGATCTTCCCAGATGTTAATGAGTTGAGATTGTTTCCCGGCTACAGTCTTGACCTTGTTTAAAGGCCAAGTTGTGTGAGTGTGTTTGAGTGCATATGTGAGTCAGTTATGGAACGCGAAACAAAAAAAAATACTTTTGCTTTACAGGGCAAAGGACACTCATATTCGTTTTTAAACATCAAAAAACACATGCCAAACCGCTTTCCTTTCCAATTGTTCCTCCAATTCTCCATAATGTGAAAGCTACCCAGCAACCAGCAGTGGATTCATCACGATTGGCAAATCTAATCACCATGGCTGTCTCTGTTCCTGCCCATTTGATGACCTGCTGAAGATTGATGAGCAGAGCACTCCAGGGTCACAGAAGATACCTTCATTGCCCCACCACCATGACGGGGAAAAGTTGTCAATGATCTTCAGGCTCAAATCTGTCCTCTTTTCTTTCCCAAGATTCCCCTTGTTGAATGATGGCATGGAAAATGGAGAGTGAGGCCTGATACTTAAATATCAATTTCCCAGATGGTCACACATCACCTACGGGTTATCTGTCTCCTCTGTAATTCTTATGAGGTTTGATCAACTCCAGGCACCATCTTATAACAGCTGTGTCAGTTAAATTTCAGTTTGAATTATTTTCTTGGACACAAAGTTGGTCCCCTTTTACATAACAAATACATGTTTTACTTTAAATACTTGACTTTTGGGGCAAAACATTAATGGCTTTCTAAATAAAAAGATGATTGAAAGTGTATATTCCTGCATTTTTATAACACATTTACCCAAGGATTCAATTGAGACTGATTGATATTTAATAAACAATCCAATTAGTCCCATGACACCTTGGGAGGCTGGACAGTGACCTCACCCCCTCGTGTTAGCTCTTCAATCCCCACATACTCTGGCGCGTACAGTATGTGGAATTTGGGGGTTAAAGACCATCAAAACCAACATGCAGAACGTCTATATGTTACCGACTTTACCACATGACCATCATAACCCAAACAGCATGGCCACCTTCAACAACCAGGCTCCATACATGCAAGCTCCAGGTAATGTCAACGCTGACACTATACATGAACCTTAATGGCCCCCACAATCAAAATACAACTATCACTGGTGCCAACATCACACATGAAAAAGAAAGGCAAAGAAAACACAAGACAAAATAGAAAGACAGAGAAAAGTCTGAAGAGAGATCTTAAAAAGAGGACGGGAGAAGTAGAGCCACAGCGAGGTGCCCTGATCGGGGCGATACAAAATAAAACACAAATGAAATCAGTTCCATTATTCGACAGTTCACTCCAGTTGCGGATACATTTGATCTAACTCAAAGCTGAGCAGACTCTACTTAGAGCAGGAATCCTGAGTAGATTTGACAACTAAAGCATTCTTCGGGACATGATAACCAACATCCCGAACAGACTGAAAAGATAGTCCAAAATGTGTGATTTTTTTAATTCACTTTTCCTTTTCTCAGTTGCTCAAAATAGTTCAATAATCAATTATATTTGCGGATGAAATATATTAATCTGATCTGATCTGTGGTGGTAAGTATATTTTGAAGAAAATAAGAATTGTGGTATCTAAGCCATCACTTTGCTCCCCCTAACTGAATAATGGGGATGCATTTGCTTCACTTACTTCATTGCTCAGGGGCCCATGCTTTTCTGCATGATGAAATTACATTGCAAGCTACGCTTTTCAGTCACAGTTAGCTCTTTGAATTCCCTCCTCATAGCTGAATTACGAAATGCTTAGTCAAACTTACTGGCCATTGTCAGTGTGCTGGATCATAGTGTACCCGAAGTTAACTGCAGTATACTTGATTGCCCCTTGAACAGATTGTATCACAGATGGGAATCACTCAATCTTTATGAAGTGTGTTTTCAGACAAACATTTTAACGTGAAGTTTCAAGTGAACATACTTTGTTTATGTTTAGTATGTGTTTCTATGTATTTGTGAGATCAAGTTCAAACTTTTTGAACGAGTGTAACACTGTCCCTCAATGTGACTGTCGGCATAAATGTGAGTATTTGCAAGTTCTTTGAGGTGTGACCGGGGCCCAGAGAGAATTAGTGCACTAACAGCCAATGCCTACATCCCAATTAAGAGATAATTAAAGGCAATAAAAAGGAAACACTTTCTCTTCTTCTGATAAAGACTCGCTCTCACAGGACATGTTCTGGTTCACATCTTTTGTAGATCAGGGTCCACAAAAGATGTGCACAAAAGGTTGACTGTTTGACTGCACAGAAGGGTGTGAATACTATCTGCATGATTGCTAACTGGACAAATCATTGAACACATGTTGTGAAACAGTTTCTGGAATGCTCAGCAGAGCTCACACTGAGTTTATAGCAATTAAAATAATCGTATTGTCCTATGTTAAGAGCTGATTCAAAGAAGCATGCCGTGTGATTATATGTGCAACTATACCTGCTGCCTTCTGGGTATGATCAACATTTACATGAATAGTAGTGATTCATGTTACAAACCACAAAATGTGACTCCAAAGGGTGATTTGATGTGCTGCACCACACTAACCCTAAGCATACACTAAATAGTGCAAGACTATTTAGATCAAATAAAAGAGGACAACCATGAATTAACCATTTTCCCCACAAAACATAAATGGAAAAAACGGACTGTTATGGAAAACAAAGACAATTTAAAAAATCTCAAAGCATGGCATGAATGAATGAATGAAACCTTAATTGCCCCGAGGGAACTTTGTCTTGCACCAAAAGCATACTCTCATGTGCATGTCAGCCTCAACATGCATGCTTAAAAAACTCCCCATAAAGTGATGCATGTGTGCAGTCTTGTAGATGGAAAGAATATTGTGAGGAAATGGTAAAGAAAGATTGGGGGTAACATGCACTAAATGACTGCTGATCGGGAGTTAAACCAGCAACCAGTGAGAAGAGGACTGTAGCCTCGATACATAACGGGCCTGCTCTACCAACTGAGCTAAACTGGCTCGCCGATTTGATCTATTTACCCATTTTTATGTATTTGTTCCGTGACTGAATATTTACGTTCCTTCTTGCATCGTAAATGAACACAACATATTATTTTCTTCCTCTCCCTGGTTATTAATCCCATTTTCCTACACTCCCTGGTTTGATTATGTCAACAATATGCTTCATTGCTTTCTATGAACATCAACTACGAAAAAAAACTGTCAAAGGCACAGACCTACCAAGCTATTACTGCATCTCTTAAAATTCTCAGAAAATCTTGTTCTTTTACTTTTGTCCTGCCCACTCTGTTTCTATAACCAACTCTGTCTCCAATTATTCTTTCGCCTCTCACTCTTCCTTTCAAATTGAGGTTCTCTCTGTCTTTTTGCTTACTCTGTATTTATTGTGTTCATTTTCACTCGCTTCATTTTCCTTATATGACCAGCACTCCCTCCCCCCCAAATTCTTTTCTGTTTACTTTATTATGAACCCATCATAATGAACGGTGTTTATAAGCACTTTTTTCAATGTTATGAAGGGTTTTACAGAAAATTGGAAACATTTTCAGATGGAGAAGCACAGAAATATCGCAGATTAAAAGCAAAAAAGTAAAATAATTAAATAATATCTTGGAAGGAAAGTGTTAAAAAGCTGGATTACAATAAAGAAGCTCAGTAGTTTATACTCAACTATTGATAAATGTTTACATATAAAGTCAATGATATAGCCTGTCGGATTTTAATTGGCAAAGTGAGCCAACATCCAATGATCTGAGAGAGCATCCAGGCACACAAGGAGTCAATAGATCTCTAATGTATGACTGAGTGAGGCTATTTTAAGCTTTGAAAGTGATCAATAAAGTTTTTATACCAATACAGTAAAGAAGAACAATGTAAGTTGGAGTAATGTGGTTGTATCTCCAGGTGGCTGTATAAATCCAAGGAGCTGCATTCTGCAGGTTGTCTGGTTTGTGAAAGAAGCCCTGGCTAAAATGTATAGCGGCATTTGAGAAGCCACAGTTGGGAGCGAAAGCATGTACAACTTTGTGAAAATCACTAGTAAATGGGAAAATTGAAATTCTGGATGAAATTTTACAATTAGTCTAAAGCACAGATATTCATCAGTGTTGGCATGAATGAACAGTTCTGTTTAGTATTCAAAAACAGAAAATGGATGGTGCGAAGCTGACAGCGTAGGTAGTAACAGAGCAGCAAAGATGTCTGTGTTATGGGGGAGAACAAAACAGGGCATGGGTGGAATGTTTTGATGACTTGTTATGTGTTCAACCCACCTCCAGATTTAGTTAACAGCTCCCTCAGAGAGAGATAATAAGAAACTAACCGAAAACAAAAAAACAAATATCTTCACATATTTGCAAAGTAGGAATGAGCTCCGGCAGCTTTTTACCTTCCGAGTAGAGGATGAGTCCTCGACTTGCATGTTTACCCAAGATTTATAATCGTCATCTTCCAGTTTTAAAAGGCTTTAGGGTGTTCATCATTTTCAATCAATCAATTAATCTATTTTTATAGCGCCAATTAATAACAAACATTATCTCAAGACACTTTACTAAGAGAGCAGGTCTAGACTGTTCTCTTTGTTACATTTTATGTCACTGAGGCATGCAAGTAAAATAACTTCAATGCTGTAAACAAAAGATTGGAGTGAAACATAAAGCAGCGTGTCATCTGCAAACTAAAAACGATTGAGGGCCAAGATGGACACCGTGGTTAAAATCGGCAACAGTGAACTTTTTTTTAACTATAAAACAACTGAGAGGGTCCTTCATACAGGTATGAGGTTTTATTGCCTGTTATTAGAATTATGTAAAAGGTTCACAAGGGCCCTCTGGCTTTGTGAAGCCTTAAAACTGACACAAAATGCTAAAAACATTTTTACCATGCATTAAAGCATTGGCTTGAAATACATTATTCCAGCACCGTAGATAGAATAATGTATATTTTGTAAAGGATATCTAATTATTAGATGATATATGATCCACATTTTCAGTTAAATAATTTCATTTTTGAAACAGTTGGAAAGTTGCCAGCTCTATATTTCGTCAAGCTATAGCAATTGCCATGCCAAGTCTTCCAGAGGAGGCCAGACTGCTGTCCTTGAACTAGAGGGGGGGGTCAAGAAACTAATTTGTTGCTGATTTCGATGCTACCCAGCCCTGTCTGTGGCCCCGACCCTGTAGGGGCTGTGATGAATTTTAATCATGGGTGAAGTTTGAGTTAGGTAACAGTGCCAGAGTTATCCATACCTGAAGGACGCTATGTGACAGCTGTTACTGCCAGTGCTGCCTATGAAGACAGGTGTACATGTGTGTTGCTGTTTGGTTGTATAAGGAAAGAGACATGTTGACAGCATACATAGATATCCAGAGCACAATGACATATTGCTCAACAGACCCCACACATTGTGCAAACTGACAGTCATGATAAAGTGTCTGTGTCACTCCACATGGGTTAGAGAAACAGAGTGACAGAGAAAGAGATGAGGAGATTTACAGATTAGAAGGTGTTAGTGTGTGATAGCCCTAAGGCAGAGGGAGCATTAATCTGATGTTTGCAGATCCACACAGGTTTATGGTTATTAGCCAAGCAGCTGTTTGAAAACCAACGTGAGTTTATTAGAGCCAAGAAGAGAACCCTTTTTCTGTACTTTCATGAACAAGAAAAATAAAATGTAGGATACAAATATAGCAGTTTTATTGTAAAAAATAATAGCTGGAAAACTTTTGTCTTTTTCACGTGCAATATGAAAAGATATATGAAGCTACTGCTGCTGGCTCGGCTCAAAGGCTAGTTGTTTAACTGTGTTTCCAGTGTTTATGCTAAGCTAACATAGCCATCTTGCTGTTGTTTAGCAAAGGAAACAAATTATAAAGGGCTGGCTTCTATAGCTATAGTATTCACTGCAAGCTTGGTGTAATCCATTACTTTTTATCTGCACTTAAAGCTATACTCCCTAAATTTGTAAAAAATCTAAAATAGCTTAGAAATTTGAAATCAAGCTGAATGTATTCAGTGTATGGTTTCAAAATTTTCTCTTAACCAATTTTTGATGTTTTAAAACTCATCACAGTCCATAGTTGACTTTTAAAAGTATCTGCAGTGAGACGAGAGAGAAATCTGGGGATAAAGAATCACAGCAAAAAAATGATAGACAATAAAAACATCTGATTTGATGAAAAAGACCAGACAGCGGCCTTTTATCCATAAGTTGGGAAGCAGCTATTTTTTCTGTGATGAAACTGAACTTTCGCAGTGACAAGTCCGCAGTGAAGGCCTTTGAGTTGAAAAAAAAAAAAAAAGGTTTTTATGATCAAACTGTGGAATTACACAACGTTAGTTAAAAAAGAGTGACACTGGAAAAAGAGATTCCTGAACTTTAACAAAGTTAAGGTCTTTTACCTGCTCTTCTGTATGGTGTCTTGAGATAACATTTGGTATGAAGTTGAGCTTTGCACATTTTTTTTGTGTTGAAATGGAAACACCCCTCCAAACAATACATTAGATAAGTTAAACAAATTTGATTCAAAAGTGAAAGTATTCCACCTTGATGAGCTCAGACTTTTTATTACAATGATGAAGTAAAAATGTGTGTTTTACATTCCATTTTAAACTCTTCAAGTAATGGACTTTGAGTTTAACATTTTTTAATTAAATCACTGAAGTTTGTTATAAGAGATACTCATTCCTTTCATTTTATTTCCTGATGTCAAATCTTTGATCAAGACTTTCAATCATTAATTATGAGGTACTCCAACATAGTGAATCCCAAATAAGTAGCTTCTACTTGTCTTCCCCCCCCCATGTGACAGATTGCTCCTGGATCCACTAAATGGTCCCTTATATTCTACTCATGAGGTCCCACAATCCTCTCCACTCTTTCTCCTCTTCTATCCATCCGGCCATCCCTCCCTCCTTCCCCCGAACACTCAGCATCGGGGTTGTGCTTGAGTGAAGCATTATAATAGCTCAAGGAAATGGCCCTTCTTGAGAAACTTTCACGGAGCTGTCAAAGGGAGAAGATTAATGCCTGGCTAGGCTCTCTTGGGGACTAGGATACCCCCCCCCCCCCCCCCCCCCCCCAACCTCCCCTCCACTTCTCTCTTCCTTTACGCATTTAGTTCACCCCCTCCTCCCCCTCCACTCTTACCATCCACACACTGCCAACAATGGCATGTCCCATGCAAACATAAGGTTCAGTAGCGGATTCACCCTTAATGCCATGCACACATTCATTAGGTTTAGTCTCACTTTGCTGATACATGTTGGTATTCTGTTATTCTCTCAAGGGACTGCAAAGTGCTTTGAGGACAATGCAGCATTGATGTGCTCATTATCCCGTCCAAAACATCTTTATGTTGCTCAGGTTGACATGATGTGGTGCGTAAACATTCAACTGACTGTCGGGTTTGAATTAAAGCCACTTTTATCGTTAAGATGACAACATTTTTTGTTCGAGATGTGTGGCCAGATCTTTCAGCAGGAAAAATCAGTCTACGCCTTAATCCTCTCTCTTGGTTTGTGACATTACAAAGGCAGAACATCCAATAAGCTATCACAAAGTGACATCCATCTACTCGCATATTGGCCCACATTAACCCACCACCGGTTTCTTCCATGCTTGTCATCAAAACTTCACTTCCTGCACTAGACACTCCTGGCATAGAGGCCTGGACTTTTTCCATCTCTTCATTTCTTCATGATTTCTCCCCTGCCTTTCCTCTGTCTCCTTCGTCATCCATCCCTCACTCTGGCTGTCTCTCACCATCCTACATTTGATGCACTTGACACAGAGGTCTGCTCTCCTTCTCAGTCTCCTTTCTCTGTTTGTCTTCCTCCAGCCGTTCCCTTTGTCTCTTATCATGTCTCCACAAAACTGATGCACTTGACAAGCTGATTTGGTCTGTTTGCAATGAGTCCCATTTTTTGAGTTTAGCTATAGGCAGAGATCGAGGATGACTGAGTTGGAGTGTACTCTTAAGCCATATTCACACATGCACAAAACTCCTGAAAAGGTTTTTCACTCCAACTTTACCCAGAATCTTTCCTGCCAGCAACCTAATCAAATTTCCTGTTGAAGCCAATGTGTGCATACTGGAGGTAATATCCAAGAAAACTGACCATGATCAAGTGGGTGGGGACAATGACATTTACATTTTGCGACCAGGGCGAGACCGTTGCTATCTTCATGCACATAGTGAAGCTGCTTCAGTCACTTCTCTGCTTGCCAGTATGTTCTTTTCCACTCAGTCGATGATACTGTGTGTACGTTCAATTACACGTAGCATTGAGGCAAAAAGTTTCCATTAAAGTGTACTGTATATACCCTGTCGCTTTGTCTGCCATCTTGGATTTCTGAAGTGTCTTTTTTACATCTTGTCTCGCCTCCTGATGGCCTTCTGAGAGCCACCCCCCCTGAAATTTCTAGATATCTTCAGGATAGCATGTGTGGAAACAGCTTTTATGAGCAATGTATATGAAGCTGACAGAACTTTAGCTTCACCTTAGCTTTCAGATTGTGTACTATGAGATCATGCATTCTACCTTACATACATTCTATGTGTTTGACAGGAGATTATCCACTCTGACACACAGTTATTCACATGTATGTGAACTGAGGCCCATCCTGCTGCACAGATGCTGAAAAGACGGGAGGATGATCAACTCCTCAAACATTCCTCCCTCTCCCTCTGTAGTCCCCTCTTCCAACCCCGTCTTCCCCCGTTTTCAGAGATGCAGGGGAAGTCTCAGTAGGGCATGCTCTCTTTGCTCTGCTGTAGAATCAGCCGCCCTCCTCGGGGGGACTGCTTGTTTGAACTTTCAGAATCAGAATTTGTAACGATGCAGCAGTAAAGCAAAGAAGATGCGGCCATAACAGAGTGGCACACATCAGATCGAGACTGGGAGGGGCCAGATCAAACGCTTCCCCTCGGGGAGTAATGATGGATCTCAGGGTGAAGCCTTCAATCTCGTCCACAAAGCATGGCTACATATAAGACGCCTTTTGTCTCGCAAACTCTCCAAGTTTGTGACCTCAGTCTATCATTTGCATCCAAGCAGTGTAAACAAGCATGTTATTTGTGCGGTATTCCCCGGGCCACCCACCCATCCCTTCCCTTCTGACAGCACTGAGAGAGAATTAAACCCTGGGGGCAATCCACAGTTTTTCTGCAGCATACACTTTGAACAAAGAACCCAGACTGAAACTCCTCCTGGCAGGATTTTTATGAGCCAAAATATTTCTTTTTTTACCCAATTCCAGGTCGCTGTTGTACATTTGTGTTGGCTCGGCTGCAGTGGCTGCACGATGGAGATGACAGGGGTAATTACATAGTTCAGAAAACGTACATGGAGAAACGAAAACAGTCGTGTTTTTTTCTGAACATTTGGTTGAGGCAGACAGCCGGTGGCACTGACCCCAATATCACACTGTATTACTCTTTAGAAAGAAAGCTGCTGATTTTGTGCCACTAGGGCTCCTCTGCATTGTGGAATCTGGCTGTTTTTTAACTTCTGCCAAGTCCAACTAATAAGCTGAAACAAACAGTTCTTTACTCTTTAAGAATAGACTGCCCAATATAATTGGACACATGTGAAACTAGGCCTGTTCAGCTCTTGAGAGAAAAAAAAAACTCCATATAAAGTAGTCTAAAGTCCAAGCAGGAACCTAATCTGGCTGTAAAGTGAACTCGCCCTGAGGGAAAATGCTACGAAGACCCTTTAACATCAGGTCTATCATGGATTATGAGGAATAAGTAAGGATTTTCTATAAGTGCTCTGTGAAATCCTTTTCTGCTGTATCTAGTAACTGCGCCAATATGTAACAATTTGTACAGAGACGCACATTGTGGTTGAGCATATCTTTTGTGTGTGTGTGCATGTGTGTCTGTGTGTGTGAGAGTGTGTGAAGGGAAGTGGAGAGATGTCTGTGGAAAATTGAATACTCCTCTAACAGCTCAAATCTTTGTGGGAAGGCCAAGAGAAGGTTACCAAGGTTTGGCTCGTGTTTCGCTATTTTTATTTCAATTTGATTCAATAAATGTCAGGTCCACTTCACCAAACACTCTGTGCTCTGGATCTGTTTGGGTTCACTCCTTAATGCAGGGTAAAACCTGGCAAAGCATGAGTGCAGTAATATGTTTGTGTGTGTTTATAGACTAAATCAAATCATAAAAAAATGACTGCATGTGTCACGTGTGCGCATAAACATGTAGAGTGTATGTGTTGTTCACACTGTCTGCTTGTTCACACTGTGAACTGTGTGGTCCATCATTGCAGCCAAAACCACATTAGGTCAGCGCACTGTTGTAATCTATTTCTTGACATTGGCTGCAGTGACAAATCGGCTGCTCACACTACAAAACTGCTGACAAAAATAAAAGGAAACATGAACAGTATGTAATGGGACGACTGGGATGACCAAGATAGAACCATAGCTCAAAATAGAAATCATAGTAGCCAATCAAACACCTCACAGGGTGGCTTTTGCTCTACTGGCTTTTTAATCATTTTGTTTGCAAGAATAACCCACACACGCAGATATTTTTTGTCAGACATATGAGAACCTTGAATGTAGACCAAGTCAAGACCACACATGGATTACAAAGGAAACTAGATAATATGTGATTGTGAGAGTTTGGAGGAAAGCACATTTTGTAAGAAAATATGTTGGTGTTCGTGATTTTGTTAGTATATTTTGAGAGTGTTGCTGCAGTTCACTGGAAACACTCTCTAATGAATGACCAAACAAACAGTTCAAACTCACAAACAGAAAACAATCTTACAAGTTCTTTTTATTTTATGAAATACAGTTTCATCTTCAATTCGATATAGAATATGTGGTATTTGTAGTTTTTAGCACAGAGATCGCCTCAAACCTGAGAAAAAAACACTACAAAAAATAACATATAGCATTGAAACTATTCTAAAAAAAAACAATTGAAACTAATGATCATTAAAATGGCTCAGCGGATGTTACATGTCATAAGATTAGAAAAATTGAAGTTACATATAAAGATTAATTTAAAATAGTCCCAAAAATCTATTTCTAATAATGCTGTAAGCATAAATATATATTTTTTTATTTAACCAGGAAAATTATTTTGCAAAGCTCCATACAGACTCTAACATGGTCTCATTCTCCTTTCTGGTGAGTTGATCTTTATCAGGAGTGATTAAGCATGCTTTGCCATACCCGGGCGCTCCCTGTGTTAAAGGTGTGTAAAGTGCTATTAGCAGTAGCTAAGCCTGACCTCACCAACACAGCTGCCTCCCCTTTATCCATCAAGGTCACAAAGGGTCACAGCTAAGCTAACCATGTGACCGGGAGTGGGTCACAGGGGAGAGGTTAAAAGATCAAGTCCACTTCCAGAGGGGCCAGAATTTAGGGGCACCAGTGGCAGCGCAGTGGATTCAGTCACAAGGGTTTGTTACTTATGGGCACATTGTTGTGTTATTCCAAAAACAAGTGTTTGTGCTTTTCTGTGCATGTGCTTTGTGAAACAAATGAATAAATAAAGCAACTTCCCCTCTTTGCCCCTAAAGAGTGTAGTCACAGTTCATCGTAGATTTGTTTTGGCCTGTGGATGTGTGACTGTCTGTGTATGTGTGTCCTGCTGAATAAAGCATAGACAGACCAAAAGAAGAAAAAAACGTCTCTTTTCTTCTGACTTCAAAGACAATCACAGCTACACACACACACACGCATAAAATCATACGAGCAGTCTCAAGTGTGTCAATATGCATGCATGAATTTCTTTTCCTTCTCTTCTTTGATCAACTTCTCAATCTCCTGTTTTTGTATATCACACTCTTCCCTTTCCCAAGACACACACCTTCATACATGCATGCACACACTCACAGACACATGCATAAATATGTGTGTATATACAAAAAAAAAAACAACCTCCTCTTCCTCTCTTCACCCACACAAGCTGCCACATGGTTTGATTTCCTGATGTCTCCTATTGAAATAATAATATCTTTCCTGCTCATTCATCTATCCTCCACAGACACCTTCTGCACACTCAAAAGCATATGATATGAGCTGTGGAGTTTGCAGGTCTGATGCATTTTAAGATTCAAACATAACGGTATGACTCAAGCTGCACTTTGCTGTATGTTGTGGAAAGAGAAGAACTTGGGTTTTGCCAAAAACTGAAAAACTCCTCAAACGTATCACTGGCATTCCTGTAACATAAATATAATTGCAGAAGATATTACATAAATTGGTAGCCTGGACATACATGTTTTTTAAATCATTAAAAGTCGGCGGCTTTATGCATATGCTGCAATGTCAATATATGCATAAAGCTGTGTTGCTTGCAATAGACAAATCAAATCAAACGACACCCACAAGCTTTAATAGGAGCATTAAAAGGAGCACTTACTAATTCCCTTATTTACCAGGTAACCACCTGAGCCACTATTTTATATTTGATGTTGTATTCATTTAGGTTTTGTTTTCTTCTCACTCCCTCCATCCACACAATACACATCACCTCTGGAGATACCATCAAACCATGAACGCACTGGCTTCGCAAACAACAACATCAGACCCACATAACACACACTCAGTAATCCTTTTTTGTGGAAATTTTGTTTTAACCCGCCCGGTACTCACTGTTGCTGTTTCTGAAGTGTTGTTGTGTTTGTGTTTATCTTTTGTCTTGCAATTAAAAAAGAATGACAGGCTGTGTAAAAGGGGATTTAAAGGAAAGTGTCTACTTAAGAAAAAGAAGCCCCCATTGGTACTTTTTGCCAAAATTAAAACATTCAAAAATGGCACTGGTTTACCTCGGGGGTTAAGAAGCGGGGCCCAATATTTAGAGTACAGAGGCTGTTGCCCCCCCCCAGAACAGTGGCCCAAGGTTTGACTCCAAAGTTCTGTTATGTACCGCATGTCTTTCCCACATTCTCATCCTTTTTTCTGACTCTAACCAATGTCCTATCCATTTATGCTGCTCCACTTCCTGGTCAAAACCTGGCGAGGGAACTGTGGTGCTTGTGCAGAAGGCCAAGGCCAGTCTGAGGACGATTGAGATGCATGAAAGAGTAAATCAACCCAAACACATTAACTAGGTGTGTTAGTCAGACTTCAAGAAATGTGACGTAGTGAAACTAAAACTGGACTTCTAAAATATATGTTCACAAATTATACTAACATAATATGTAGTCTTTTTTAAGCATCCTGTAAACATACTGAATAATGGAATTAAAAGCCCCAAAACAACCTTACATATCGTGTGCACCTTTGGACAGACGATAACGTGATTTCTCGAAGGCGACCTGTATGAAATACATTTGCTTGCATATGACGCAAATACAAATTGTCCTTATCATTAAATTAAACAAACAGATGCACTAACATGCCGTTGAGGTTCATATTTTTTACAGGAGGATACAAAGACACGTTCAGGTCAGATTAGATGATGTGCTGGCTTTTTATTTCAGAACAGTACTTACTGGTACATCCCATGTTAACATTTTTCTTTGTTGAGATGAAACGAAAGTGGAAATCACTGGGGTTGGCGATGATGGATTGATAATAATGAGGTTAGTTCATGAAAAATGCATCGAGGTTAAGCATAGTGGGATCGGACACATTGGTTGTAACACACACACACACGCTCAGTCACACATACTCTTTTCTCACCTCCTGGCTTCCAGCAGTCTGTGATCCTTTACTTTCTTCCCCCCTGTCCACCCACCAAAACACCCACTCGCTAATCTCCTTGCCTCATTGATGGCAATCACTCAGTGTGACTTCTGGCAGATAAAGTAGCTCTCAGATACCCCCCCCATCCCTTCCTGCTGATTTCATCACTTCCCCACCATCAGCCATTGGACATTTAGCAGTCGTCTCACAAAGGAGGGCTGTGTACTTCATCCGTGTCAGGATTAAACTGTTAACTAGGGTGTGACAAGTAGGAGAGGCCGTGCCTTTGAAATGCAAAGTGAACATAAATGGGAGGTAATAACCATGGTGTTTTTTTTCCTGTCTTCTCAATGTGAATGTTGGTTTGAATTTTGTCAAGGATTAAAATTCATTGCCTTCTATGTATCAACTCAATTCTGGAGACTGTTTGTTCTTAGTCTCCATCGCCCTGAGGTCTGGTGTGACTTTGAAGTGGTTTTGTTCCCAAAAATTTCAACAGCATTTCCTAAAGCCCCGAGAAATAATAAAAATGGCCGTAGCTGGAGAATGAAATTACTGGGCTGTTGCATTCCCATTCATCACAGTTAAGAAAAGAAGTCATGCATAAAAAAAAGAATAGAAAGAACACAGTGGGATTGAGTGGAATAATCCTCCACCTCACTTAAGCTTGGGCCAATTTTTCTCTTTTAATTACTCATGAAACAGGTCACTTTTGACACTTTTGTAAAGGAAGCATGTCAGCAGCCTTGTGAGGAAAAGCCTCACCTCTAGTCACTCGCAAAAAACTTCAACCATTTACAAATTGTGTCTGGTATGTCTGGCCTTGTGGTGACAAAAAAGCACAGATGGTCAGGGGTTAGAGGTTTTACAATACCACACCGCTTTGGTGCTGCGAACCAGGCTGCTGTAATCGAGAGTGGGCCCTTAAACCTAAGGTGACAGATGAGGCAGGAAGTGCGAGCCACTTGGCCACCAGGACGTCCTGTGTGACTCACTTTCAAAGCGATAGTGGGCCAAGCTGTTTTTGGATGGCTGGTCTTCTCGGCAGAGCGAATGCAGGTGTCTATTAGACGCTCATTACAACCAAAGCGGCCAAATTTCAAGGAGTCAGTCTGTAAGCCATCAAAAGGCCCCATGCCGAAACAAGACCTGACTCTGAATAAAGCAATTATGAGGTGCACACATATAAACATGAATAATGAATGACTGCATGCTGATGAATGCATATCCAAGCCTTGCATGTTGGCTGAAAGAGAGGCGGTTTTATGCGCTGAAAATCAAATTTATGTTAATTTTCATCACGTAGTATACAGCACTGGAAGCAAAATGGTTTGCATTTCAATGACAAATCCACACTGAGCTTCCACTCAGACATTTAAATCCAAAGTTGGGATTTCAATCGGAGAATATTCAATTCCAGTCCCTTCATCCTTCTCAACCTCTTGGCATTTTACCCTCCATCTGATTGACACCCAGCCTTATTGTCTGCAGTCTATTTAACTGCATGGATGTGCATTTTACTGACAACCACATAATGGTGTTTAGATACTATACAGTATGGAAGCAAAAAAAAGAAATCCAGTGCCAGTGGAAAACCCAGATCATATATTTGGTTGGATGCAGAGCCCAGATTTCAGGACAAAGAAGCTGCTGCTGGCGAGAGAGCGTGAGTGAAACGGTCAAAAAGATGGTAAGAATAAAAACATATTAGAGAGCGATCAGACTCAGTGATAACATGTCTGTTGTAATGTCTGCCTTTAACTAATGTGGAAAGGGGATGTGGAAAGGAACCCATCTTTTATGTCATACTGCTCTCTCTCTAAAATGGCTTGTTCTAAATTTGAGTCCACCGTTCCAATAACAAGTCGTTGCCAACATCTCTTTATTGACTCCTCAGAGCTCTTCTTTACATAATGAAATTGACCTTTCAAGTTCTCTGCCAGGAAGTCACTTTTCACATCTACATAAGTGCATTTACAATGGAAATCGTAATTTTATCATGCATTGCATTACTTATTTGCAGTTTTTTGGGGTGACATATTGTAGAGTCACTGAAAGGAGGTGGAAAAAGAGACAGTTATATGGACTGAGGCTAATATGAATAACTTAAGAGGGATTCATGAAGGTCTTTGGCTGAAGTCTACCATAAGGGTTTGGTATGGGATCCACTTGATTTGTTTGTACAGCTCAACATTGTGGTTTTGTCAAAAATAGATGACACCATAATCCAGGTAGCTATAAACCACATTCTCATCAGACCTTTTGTTGACCTGAGAAATGAAGATGAAAAACATAATTTAATTTTTTTTAAATGGAGAGACAGACAGGACAACACCCTCAGGTTTTAGGCCCTGTTTTTTTAAGGAGGTGTTCGCACATCCAACTATCTCGTAAAGTAGGTGCATAGGGCAACAAACTATTACTTGTAAAGGAAAAAATCCCGCACACTACTCTTGCTAAGTATCACAAATTTATTATAAAAATCACAAAAACTGGTACTACTGGGGGGCTGGTTTTGCTCTGCAGGCACAGATGCAAAGTCCTGGACTTTTTCAGTGTTTTTCAGTAATGCAAAAAGGAAGAAAAAATGTATACCTTTTTTTGCATCTTTCTCTGTTGATCCAAAGTCTGATCTACTTCAATCAACTTGACGTTTCTGGAGAAAATACAGTATGATGGGCACATTCAATCCAGCCGTGAATGAATATGGTTTATGTAACATGAAACAGTTGGCAAAGAGCAAAATCATTTCACAAATTCTGACCTTTTCAGCAGGAAACCACGTTGTAAAAAGCTCTGACAACTTTATGTTCTCTAAGCCTTGTCCATGCTCTTGGGAACTTTCTGTAGGAGTAAGAGATCGGATATGTTCAGACGCTACGTCACTGCTTATATATCTCACACCATGCATATAACCACCTGAGAAAAACAACAGAAGTATTACCTTGTCCCCTCCTGGCAGTCACGCTAACAAACAAATCCCACTTATCCAAACTTTCTTTGGGGCACAAAGGTAATCTGTCCTCCTCCCTGCTCTATCTCCTCCTTCATTCATTAGATTTGAATTTTACCTCATCCATCAAGGACCCTTCAGTTTAATCCATTGATATAATTTGTCTTTCTGCCCCTTTACCCGGTTTGCCAATGAGGTGAGAGAAAAATGTATCTAATTCTGACAACAATGGGATGATTGTTACTAATTTGACATTGGCCACAGGCAAAGATGAGGCCGCCTTCATTTTTTTTACGCTGTCAGATTTGGCAGAGTCGACACATCTCCGGGGTAAAAGCGATTTTATCAAACAGGTGCTTCACAAAACGAGCTGATCTGGCCTTTAAACAAGAAGTGACAAGCCGTCTTAATAGATAAGAGTTTGGGAAGCTTGATAAGTATTGATTAATGCTAAAAGGCAGTGTGTGGAGGGGGGTGCTTAAAAGTGCAGATTGGGCTTTCATGGCTGTTGGAATTATTCTTGAATGAACTGCATTGATTGGATCAAAGCCAAAGGGAAAACCAAAAGGAGGCTGTTTAGACTGAACTGCTGCTGATGTTTGATATTTGAATGTATTTTTAAACTGATGTAACCCTACAATAGTGTTTCCCTTCACCTTTATTGTTCATAGTTAGAATTAAAGCTCCTGTGAGGACTTTTAAGCTGCTTATGAAACAAACAGGATTTTAAACTGATGCCTTTTTAGGACTTAGAAAAGCAAAAGAGACCATCAGCAACAAGACTGATCATTTTATTACAGTTATTTTTGAATGATGGTAACCACTGTCACATGAAGTGAGTAACAGCACACTACAAAAACGCCTTTAATGACATTTTTCACAGCAAGTATTCACAGTGACATTTTTCTTTAGTCACACTACTTGCTTACGTACAGGTCATGATCAGCTAAGAGATCAGAGGCAACACTTTGTCCATGGGGGGGTGCCAAACTCAACTCAAACCTAACGTTCCTCACATAATCTTTAAGTTATTTTCATGTGAGCTGCATGCACACATTAAAAACTGAATTTTATGGGCAGAACTTAATAAATTATTCAGACTGGGGCTTGCTCTCTTGGCTTAAAAAAAAAAGATATTTGCAAAGTGTCAGGATGAACACACCTACTGTAACAAAATGTCTGACATAGTATAAGCTTTACAGCCCTCTTTTCCTCATTAAATTACATCCAGGCTTGTGAGCAAGACACAAATGTAATCAATGAAACGAGTACAGGGTGAAAGGGGGGCAATTCTAAGCTACAAAAATTTAATTTGTTTTTTCTTATTCGAGGGATGGAAGCCCGAGCGCCACTCCTGAACTCACACCCATCCCTGCGAGCACCTTTCAATTTGCCAGATTAGCAGCCTTATTGTACCTCTGGCATGTTCAGGAGACAGGAACAGCACAGCAACCCTCTCCTAAACACCAGCACAGCCCCCGCGCTCCTCACCAGCTCTGCTCCGACCCCTCCCTGTCTCCCCAATCTTATTAAGCTAATTAACTCTTTCCCCCCTTCACCAATTTCATTCCATCTCATTTATTTGCATTCACCATCCCAGACTCCATTTTTTAATCATGTTTAAGGTAAACTTAATGCACCACTAACAGAACCCCTCGCTTTCAGGGCATCATGAGCTGTGACAGAGAGGAGCCTGCCATTATCAGTGTGTTCGTTCAAACTGTATCTCGTCAAAGGGAAGAAAAAAATACTGCCTCCATGAGACCAAAAAAAATATTCTGTTTCCATGGCAATATGGTCTTAGTGAAGCTTCAAGTAGCATACCATATGAGAGTTTAACCTTCCTCTAGTGTTAGGGTCGGCACCGACCCGTTTTTAGGTTTAGCATGCATAAAAGTACTACATAAATTTGTATATTACATCAAGACTTTTTGACTTTGTCAGGAACTTCTATTTAAACAAAATAATAATAATAATAATAATTTTACTAAATTTTAAAATGCTCTGGTGAAAATTATGACCTTTGTGTTGTTAGGGTCAGTTTCGACCCAGTTAAAATATAAGATTATAAAACAATAAAAAATGCCAAAACTGAAATCATAAACACACAATCAGCCAACAGCCTACAGCCAGCTCTTCCTCCAACCACTTGAGCTTCAGTTAGGGGCTTTTCTCTTTGCCTGTTTGACAGAACAAACAAAGACAGACATGTCCATGCATGTAAGGCCAATTGAGTTTATAGTTGGTGACTTGCAGAGTACACATCTCCAATTTACAGCATGCAACAATGAGAAGAAGATATAATGTAAGCCAAGCTCTGGATCATATATTTGCTGACAATGAGGCAGAGGACACACAGCAGTATAGCGATAGAGATGAGCAGGTCTCTGAGGAGGAAGATGATGTGGAGTATCAACCGGAAGACACAGACACATCTGAACAGTCTGATGAGGAGGTCACCAGTGCTGAAGCTGCTCCTGCTGAAACATTCAAATCCAAAAGTGGCAACATCTGTTGGAGCTCAGTAACTCCTGACGTACATGGCAGGACAGCTGCTGCAAATGTCATCAAAATGACCCCTGGGATCACAAGGTTTGCTGTGACAAGAGTAAGTGACATCAAGACATGTTTTGATCTGTTTATGCCATTGTCACTAAAAAAAGTCATAATTGCTATGACAAACCTTGAAGCAAAAAAAAAAAACCATGGCAACATATGGAATGACATTGATGAGGAATACCTGGATGCCTACATTGGTGTTCTTCTCCTTGCTGGAGTGTACAGATCCAGCAATGAGGCCACTGATAGTCTCTGGGACGCATCGACAGGCAGGAATATTTTCCGGGCAACAATGTCACTGCAGACCTTTTGAATGATATCAAGAGTCCTCAGATTTGACAACAGAGACACCAGAGCAAAATCTGACAAGCTTGCTCCCATCAGGGATGTCTGGGAGAGATGGGTGCAACTCCTTCCACTGATGTTCAACCCAGGGCCAGAGATGACAATAGATGAACGTTTTCTCACTTTCCGTGGAAAATGCCCGTTCCGGCAATACATGCCCAGTAAGCCAGGCAAATATGTCATAAAGATCTGGGCAGGCTGTGATACAAAAACCAGCTATGCATGGAATCTACAGATTTACACGGGCAAATCTGCAAGCGGCATTTGGTGTGATTTGCTCGATTGGTTGTTGTTTGTTTGACCTTGCAAATCTACATTTTATTATCATTTTTTATTATTATTTATTACTAGTTCTGCTTTTCATTTTGTATATGTATTTAAGTTCTATTTTTTGAAAAAAAAAAGACTTGTTTTTTGCCCTTTTCTTGAAGTAAATATATATGGGTCGAAATTGACCCGAAACACCATAGATGTTACTATAGTTGATAATATTAAAATTAAAATCTTTTTTTTTTTGAACATTTAAGAGATGTGATCTAATACCCCTCAGTAATAGTCAGGTAACAGAACAACCTTTTATTTGTTTACATTATTCTCTTGAGGTTCATTTGAACACTTTTTTATATTGAAAACGAGGGGTATGCTGTTAAAAGAAAGGCCCAGGGGGCCACAGTAAAAATATTAAAACCAATCTTTTCATGGATAAGGGAGCCTAACAAGGTAACCAAGAGGTAAGAAACAAATTGGATGATAAATAATTGTTTTTAGGGTATTTTATGGCTGATTTAAGACACGGGTCAAAACCGACCCGTTAACATAAGAGATAGTAACAGAAAGCTAACACTAGAGGAAGGTTAAGGTTTGACTTTTTCTAGTGAGGGAGCCAACAGAAGATGCTAATGGCTGAACATTTTTTTGATACAAGATGTTTGATTTTTCTATTTCAAATATTTTTGCTCAGATGAAAAGAGCAGCTTGCTAATGATGTGTACATGTATTTATTGAAAGTTATACTTTTATTACTTATAAAATATAAGGCATGGGGCCGTAAATAAAGCCAGACGTACTTTTTCATTTCTATAATACTATAATGAAACCAACTGTACTATAAAAACAAAAGGATTATTGCCCATCCTTTCTCTGATTAAATCATGGAACTTTTACAGTGCCAAGCATTTTAGATTAAAACAATCCAATATCCACCATCAGATGCTGAGAGCAGTGTCACTACATTTGTTAATAGAATATGTGTGTACTGGATACAAAATAGTGTAGCAGAAAAAAATCTAACTTTTTTTCTCAAGCCACAAACCTTTCTCGACTGCCTTCTTTTGGAAAACGTTGTTACATTTTCATCAGTAACTGAAAAAAAAAACACCTTAACAGTTGTATCAATAAGGTCACAGACCATTGATTGCTAAGTGAAACAAAGAATACATGAGTGCAGTCTTTACTTTTAATCGCCAAGTGTTTACACCAACACATAAACACACGGTCGAGGGGAAGAGAAAGCGACACTCCCCTCTCCCGCAGCACACGTCTCCTCACAGGAGAGGATGTGACCTTTCACTTTCAGGAAGGAACACTTATGTGTGATGAGAGACGTTTTATGACAGTCTTACTCAAAGGGATCCAGGTTACCCTCCTTTTAGAATAACAAACACGCAGGTAGGATTATTTAGGTATGATATTGTCTTCACAACTACGCACAACCAGCTTCCTGTTAATGACCTCTTTAGAAAACAGGTCAAAAAAATGTTGAGAGGAGATCATAGAGAAGCAGGCCTTCTCAACTTTACATGTGTTGAACTGAAGCTCTCATCCAGATGAGGCTTGAGTATTTAAAAAATGAATAAACACAGTTCTTCTCCAACTTATTCTTCCCGTCAAAACATTTGACTATTTTGAATTTCACCGGAAACAAGAAAATAAAAGTTCTCTGCTTTGGGACACCTGAGGTCCATTTGCTGACAAAGACTGTGAGATTAAATGTAAAACTTAAAAAAAAAGGGCATCTACTAGATTGATTTTATAGATGTTGTTGTCGCCAATTTGATGTGTTTCATTGTGTGTGTGTGTGTGCGTGTGTGTGTGTGTGTGTGTGTGTGTGTGTGTGTGTGTGTGTGTGTGTGTGTGTGTGTGTGTGGGGTAAGTCAGGTAAACATTGCTCTGCCACCCGCGCACCTGGGCATGGGCGGTAATTACAGCGACAGGCGGCGAGAAAAGGGAGTCACAGGTGAATGGGGACAGGGAATCAGGAATCGGAGGAAGCCACTTAATTTTGTTATTCTGCGTGTGTGTGAATGTGTTTTCTTGGTCCTGTTGTGTTTAGTTTGATCTTTTCATATATACAAGCTTGTTTCTACCTAATGCAGTCTTTTTGTAAGTGTTTTTTAAGACGTATCCCATAACGGACATTCTTTTTTGTACCTACCATGAGTTGGAAAGACTTCAAGTTCCTTCCAGTGGCTTTTTTGGTTGTAAGATTGCCACTACAGATGTTTTTACCAAGAGGTGGTCAAGTGGAACCATGATCTGCATTAAGGCTTTCTCTGTAACTTTACAAAACCAACTGTCCTATATTCATACTCATTGACAAGTTCTTACCTTTAATGTGAATAGTCAAATGCAAAACTATGAATGTATTCTAGGACAGATGTTGCCAACCTTTTTTCCTTATATTGCAATATTGCATCTCCCCCTCTCTTTGACAGCCATCTTTACACACCTCTCGCAAATACAACACGAAATAAAAAATGTTTCCCTGGTTTTCACCTTTTTTCTTCACGGTTTCAGAGAACCTAGCTTTGATCACGTCCTCCTGCACATAAGGATCCTCTGAGGGCCCAAACACCCCCTCCAGCATGGCTTTGGGCCACATCCAATTCTACCAGACCCTTCTAAGAGATGAATGGTATGAAAAACCAATTTCTGATTCATTATGTAGAACTTATTGGAGTTATTGGGTTTATCATATGGGCAGTGGCACTTTATATAAACCTTTTCATTGCTACATTTTAATATTTGCAATTTTGATTTCTCATATGGAACCCCTAATGGACCTCAAGCTGTACCAAGAGGGGCATCTGTCTTCTCTCTGTCTCTCTGAAGATTTTCATCACTCTCCTCATGCATTCTAGTTGATCTTGACTGGAGCTGACAGAACGGTTAACCATTTTGAAAGTCCAGTCAAATCTGTCTGGCTAATCCATCACAACAACAGGGATTTTTAAAGAGTAACTTAACAGGCCCTGGGAGTCTTTTCTTTGCTGACCTCCAGTGGTTTAACCTTTCACCTGGCTGCAGAAGGACTCCAGGACCCCATGGCATGACTTTTGGGTGGGGTTCCAGGTGCAACAGAGCACACCCAACTAGATCTATCATCTGTCTTGTAGTCGGATGTGAAACAAGCTGGAAACGTCTTGAGGAGAAAGGGCAGGAAAAACACAGCTTTTCAGCCTGAGGTTAAGTTCCTCCTTAACATCATCAATCTACATTCCTAAACATCTATACCCTTGCTGGTACATTTCAGGCAAATCCAACAGCCCACACGTGGAAGGTGACTTAGAAGCTTAACACCTTCATGAGAAGTCTGGATGACTGTGAGCTGTGAGAAGCCTACTGGGCATACAGTCTGAACTTGGATTGGGAAGTAAGTATGAAGAATACGACCTTTTTCACAACTGGTCGATAAACAAGCTGCCCAAATGCTTTCTATGACATTTGTCACACATAAATCATCTTAAAAAAACTACAATTGAGAATGTCTTTAGTCGGTTTCTTTTCAGTGAGGTCACATGACTTATTGTTTTGTCTGTTTTCAACACTCTGACCCTCAACAACCTCCTGCCCCTGCTAAAAACAACAGAGCACCTTGACACAACAAAGCCAAACCCTAACCACACACCCCTGACAACCCATTGATCCTTGATTTTAAAATCCGGATCCTGCCTTTTCTTTCAACAACCTTCCAGGGTAGAACCCCCCTCTAAGGATTAAAATAAGAGATGGAAACAGGGAAGGGACGGAAGAAAGGATGAGTCCCTGGTAATGGGTGCAGGAGCGGCAGCTGACAGAAGCCACATTGTCAATAGGGTGTGAAATTCCTGCTTGGATGAGACCTCCGTCTGGTAAATAACTAAAGGGACAGCAAGGGGGAGGAAAGCGTCTGCCTGTCTGCCCACCCTTGCTCCTGTGAGCCTTCCCATCATGCCCTGGACGAGAGGCGGGTTTATCTGTGGTTGTCGATGCCCAACCAACCGATCCCCCCCATTGACCTCTGTTGGCAACCAGCAGGGAGGCTAAAATAAAGGCCAACATAACACAAGGAGAAGCGGCCTTGTTGAAGCGGTGTGTGGCCTGAGCCACTACTGAAATAGCTCATGGTACGTCATAAAACAATACCACCAGCTAGGACCAAAGGGCAACAAATGAAGGAACTGTATCACGTAAATGTACCCGAGAGCGCAGACAATTCTAACATGCTTATTGCCTCAGCATATCACTGTGATTTCTAAGTTGATGTAATGTGAGGAAACACGTCCTTTGATGAAAAAAGGAAGGGGATAATAGACTCAGCTGTCAACTTGAATGCACAGCTGTCACCACAATATGGCTTCAAAGCAGCCTGAATACTTTACATATTGCCACCATAATACAAAGAAATGAGGATGCAAGCCTCTCGACAAGAACGACCCGGGGCTAAACAGGGCTAGAATCCGTCTTTGCTTTCCGAGATCTGAGCGAGGTAGATTGATACAAAAGTTAACTCTATGAAGTTAGATTGGAAACTTCCACAAGGTTACGAAAATGACCCAGTTCCATCCCATTAGCAAGGACCTAAACCTTTATTGGACCAGGGTCGCACCGCTCTACATCCACTCACCTCAAACTCGGTGACACATTTTTCCAGTAACAGCCCATTAATTAGTTGAGCGCATTAGCGTGTTCAGAGTTGGGACAGTTCGTCGCCTGGAGCTGTCCAAATCCGTCTCAGGTGGATAGACACATGCAAATCTGTTTGTTTCATCAAGTGTGAATTCAATTTGCGAGGGTTCTTTTTTAATCTAGAGCACCTTTGCCCCCAGCGACCACGAGGTTCCCGTTTTGACTATGTTTTTTTGACAAAGAGAACAAGGAAGGGCAAAGGGAGAAGAAGAGGGAAACAAAGTGAGGTAATTATTGGTGGGTTGTTATTTGCAATGGAGGAAGACCGAAGGTCCTGCAACCTTGTAGAGTCTATATGAAATGCTGCAAGGATCTTTTCCCCCCCCATCAGCACCCATGGGATACTTCTGAACATTCACACTGAGTAACAGAAAATGTCAAACAATGACTGATACCATAGTCCCAGACAGAGACAGGGGAAAAAGAGATGAAATAAAGAAGACTAACGTTATCAGCATTTCTGTAGCCGTGCTTGCCGTTTGTAGTCTGTTTTGTCAGGGCGTTTCTCAGGCTTGTCTGTAGATTGGGTTGTGTTTCCCTGGTGGATGCAGTCAGTTGAGAAAACAGGGATTTGCTACAAAGGCAGAATACCACTTTTTTTGTGCTGAAGTGGTTGGAGGAGAGTATATCACAGTCCCTTGTGGAAAGTTTCCTGAAAGCATGAGAGAGGAAGTGTGGCTGCTTTGCTCACTGAGATGTGTCAGAATACTCACATACATCCAGACTTGCCTACAAGAATTTATGCTCACACACTTTAAAAAAAAAACTTTGATGTATGGTCTCACTCACCAAACACTTTCAACACAACAGATTGTTGAGCACACACCTACATTTTATCATTCCTTCATCCAGTCTAGTAAACACAAAACAGTCAGCTAGAATGCATTCACACAAATAATAAACACAACTAAGACTCTCACTCATCTGACTAACTGGTGATTGTTGTGATTAAGTGCCATGGAATGCATTTGGGGAGGACCAAAAAGAGACACCTTACTTCCTATCTACAGTGACTCATTCAGGTCTGTTTGGGTGTAGGCCAGGATGTGTCAGCCTGCATTGATGACAGACAGCCCATGTTGGCTATGTTGGCCCTACACTGTCAATGCTGAGGCATGCAGTGACATGACATAGTCTGTTGTGACATAGATTTGAATCAGCCCCTAAACTGCAAATCAGTGCAAAAAACAAGACAACATTTTCCCTTTTTAGGGAAAGGGTTTGATGTGTGTGTGTGTGTGTGTGTGTGTGTGTGTGTGTGTGTGTGTGTGTGTGTGTGTGTGGGGGGGGGTGGGGGGGGGGGATAAAGGCTCCCCGGGCTGAATGGAGATGCTGTTTTTTAAAAGGGCTGCAGTATAGTCTCAAGCGAGTGCATTTAGACATGCATTGTTGGTGCAAAAGTACATTATATGATTTATACAGCATGGTGGGTAAAAGTGTTGTTCTTATTGGCATTTTTTTTTTTCAAAATGGTTTCGACTAAAAGCAAAGGAATAATATTCTCAGACATGCTACTTATTTCAAAATAAAAAATCTAGCCAAGAGTCGGCTTGGCAAGTGTGACCATAAACAACATAATGAGCAATTAAACCACAGAGGAATGCATCCTCCTTTATGGTGCAGGGAACCCGGAATTGTAAAAAAAGAAAAAAAGATTTTTTTATCTGTTTCTCTTCTCCCTCTGCTAATTTGGAAAAAAGACAGTAAAAAAAGGAAACCAGGGGGAGTAGGAGGGGAACAATAGGCTTGTTAGGAAATATTAGAACAGCAGGGGTGTGCATAACTGTATGGTAAATATGCGGTTTTGTTCCAAATGGCAATGGGAGATGTGAAGCATTGCAAAAAGGTAGGAAAAACTTTTTTACATGACAAAATAAACAATGACTAAGGATTTTCAAGATGGTGCAGGTGGATAGATGAGTTATTAATGAACTTATTTAGAATACTATGCATTGTGTTGTGGATATTACCATATATGGCTTGACTAGCATACAACCTCATTCAAATGTAGCACAATTGGCATGTTAAAGGTCTTTAGTTTTGTGAATTTTTAGATAAATCATACTCCAATGATCTGGATTTTTTTAAATCTCAGGCAGTACTTTTTCTTGGAGTAATTTTTCGAAAAAAATATTTAGCTTTCAGCTGCCTCATCACCAAACCTTGGTTTGTACTGTTTTTTGTTTTTTTTACAGTAGATTCTGTGTGTGATGACTTCTTGTTCTGCCTAGATTAGCAGTGCGCAGGTTCAGGCTCTGGCTTAGCTCTGTGTGGCTAACTGGTATGATGACAAGTCGCAGCAGCCCTCAGGGACGAGGACAGACAGTCTTGACACACACCACGCCACTGTACTGCAGTACCTCAGAGGGTCGCAGTAATCCTACCGTATACCATTACACTCGACACAGACTAAACACAAGGCCAGGTGAGGGAATGACGGAGTGTGTAAGCATGCATTTCTTTTAGCTGAAGTAGTTGTGTCAAAGTGTGTGTACATGTGCATGTGTGGGCCTGCTGGCCTGTCTCACCCCTGCGTCTCTGCTCCCTCTTTACATTTGTGGGTAACAACAGCGCGTGTGCGTGCAAGCATGCTTGTGTGTATGTCTACATAATGCAGAACAGCTACGACTTGGGGGGAAAAAAAAGTCACAGCAAGGAGGCCACTTTGAAATACCAGGTGCTCATTTGGCAAATCCAGGCAACTGGGGTGTTTACATTTCAGCGACTGAGAAGGGAAAAAGACCAGATGCTCGCCAGCGTCCATACAGAGATCACTCACATCGCCATGGGTGACAGACCTGTGTGTGCATGAGTGTGTGTGGGGGTCGAGGAAGGGGTAGAGAGCGCTGGGCAAAGTCACTAAACACCTTATGATGACTTGCAGCAGGGCGACGTGATATAGTGCAACAATGCTGAAAATCAGCCACTATTAGAAAGTTTGTTTGTTTGAATGGCACCATTCTCTCTCCCCACAAACCACATGAACACACACACTCATGCCTCACACTCTTGTCTGTTTTTCTCTTTCCTTCTCATTACCCCCTTCTCCTTCATTCAGGGTTTGTGAATAGCTCTATTGTCCTCTCCCATTGTTCACACACTGTTTGCAAACACCTCAAGTACTTCCTTATCAGTTAAGAAAACAAAGGGGCATGAATGCAGGTATGTAATGAAGGGTTGGTAAATTGATACACAGATGCATGCACACACACACATACATGCAACCACAGAGCACCTTGTCCCGGCTGGCTCTGCAGACATTTTTATTGTTTCATTATGTCTACTATCAATTTACCCGCAGTAAATTCACTCTGTCGAGATAAAGCATTGCCTGTCAATTTACTTCACAGCACCTGCTCATAACAAATCACTGAGGCACTCCCTCTGACTGATTGCTTCTTGGCAGAGCATTTTAGCGTTGTCTGTTTGTATCAGCGGCGGGCATAAGGCGGCTGACTGGTGGTTATGGGGTGGTGTGTGTGGGTTGGTGCTGGCAGTGCAACTGTTTCCTTGTGTGTGTGTGTGTTTATCTGTGCCATGGAAGATGGGTGGGGCTGCTTTAGAGGGGGAAAAAAAATGTGCACATTCATAAGTCGTCTGTGTCTGTGCATGTGTGCATTCAAGCGTGCATACTTAGTGCCATATTAACATTGAATTATGTTTCTATGATAGACTGCACCCATGAAAAACAGCAGCAAATGTCTTGTGTTCTGTTTTGTTCTGCATGCATTGCTTTTTAAAATTAGAAACCACATTGCATAATGACACGACTTCAAAACCTGAATCCAAAGCTGCTTTCATGTTTTTTTAGAGAGTCAACCAGTGCGTCATGTAAATGTCATCAGGGACTGGAAAGTGGCCACCTCATGCGTGTCGCTGTCTGTCAAATGCTTGTTGGTCACAGTCATGTGTTTGTGCGCGCCTGCACAACTGCATGCATTCATCCCTTCTGCCATGTGGATACTGTGCAGCCTTGTCTCTGCATGGCCGCATGTTCTTGGATTACATATCCGCTTTACTAAATTCCTTTCTCGGCCAGGCATGTTGCCGTTCCCTCAGTCTGGTTGTCACAGCATGCATGAGTGGAGAAAGTTTAAGATGGACATGCTTTAACATTATTCCAAACCTCATATTTCATCCAACACAACCAGCGGAACTCCTCGTTCATCTTTAAGCTTTGATTTTGTGAACATTTAACAGGTATTTAATTTATTTTAAAAGGAAGAAAGCAACAAACATTCTAACGAGAAAAAAGTAAAGGTTCATTCCAATCTCAACACAGGTGAACTCAAGATGAATAAACGTTGAATCACATGTTTGCAGAACGTCATCTTCAGTCAGTCTATGATTATTGCTTACAGTGGCTGCTTCCTCTGATACCAGACTTAATAATATAGTGACTAAAGGTGAAACAGTTCTCCTGCATCAATAGCAGCATAGCTTGTTGTTAGTCATACGTAGGTAAATTGTTATGAGTTGGAGCCTAGCAGCACTAGCTTCACTTGTTGCTCCCAAATATTGATGATGTAATCATGTGTAAGTGCACGGACACGTCAGAGCCCTGAAGCAAAACATAAAGTCACTCTGCTTTGTTTGTCTCGAGTTTAGTTGAGGCCAAGACAACTGTGAAACTGAAGGATAGCTATGAGTGTTTGTTTCATCTGTGGCTAGACTTTCATGTGATTGGGTCCTCATAGGGGCCATATTTATGCAAAAGCAGAAAAAAAACGCAGTAAAGACAGAACAGTCATATGAACATGAAATTGCGCTGCCTCTATTGCACAGACGTGAAAGATGGGACTGCTAAAACTGTTCCCAGCTGGACCTAGTGTAGAGCTCAGATAGTTTTGGGATCAACTCTTGCTTTGTAACATTGTTTAACTATTGCGTACAGGCTTTAATACTGTGTTTTACTGCATCATCTGATCTTCAGAGTTGGAAAATCACATTTCTAAAAAATGTTGTTAAGTCTTTTGATCTAAACCCTGAACATCACAAAGTTCTTATTAAAGGGTCGAGACACCCCAAAAAACCCCAGCACAGTTCATTTATTGCTCAAGTTTGATATTTTTCCTCCCCGACACAACTATTTCACGTTTCTTGTGAACAATCGAGGGCAACTTTCAAAGTCTTAACTGTACCTACATATTTAAACAATAATGGCCTGTCCTCTATTTGATAATTGTATCATCATACAAGCTACTTCTTTTTAAACATATTATGTGGAACACAATTTTTCCAATGCTTTAAAACCCCTTAATAACTAACATAGACTCCTATATTCTCCTAGTTTTGCACTTCTGAACTTGTTTCACAGAACCAAAGCATTTCCTGCTCCCTGTTTATGCAACATATATAGTTACACTAACCTTAAACACTCAGTTTGATAAAACGTTGTGCATTGTGATGCAGAAACCAGATGGCTGACGTTACTGCGAGCAGAGTGATTTCTTATTTCAATAAAGCAAGCTTTAAAGTCAATGATTTAGAATCCTATTAGTCTTTTGTCTCTGTGAGAGTGTTTACTTGCCTGTAACAGGGTCAATTATGCCTTCACCTAATGTTTGTTCTTCTGTGCTTTATTATTTACATGCTAACTAGTTCTCAGGGAGATTCTGGTTAGGAGGTAGAAGCTTATAAGCACACACACGCACAATACTATGCCAGGGTAATAAGCAGTTTGTTTACATGACACATACACTAAGGTAATAAGGACTTAGCACGCACACGCACACATACACAGACCACCTCAGCCACACTGAGGTAATCAGGGCTTGGCTTGAACACACTCACAGACGTACACACTGAATGACTACAGTCTTACACCATCTTTAAGTGTCTGCTCTAGGCATAGCCAGCAAACTTAAGTGACCAGCTGACACACTGAACCAATCCCAACTCAGAAAAATAATCTACATCCTCTTAGAAACAAGCGTTCATTTAAAGATGACTCAAAAGAGCCCTTTGACACAAAATGGCAGAATCATTAGAAATACTATTTTCCAAAGCTGCGGATGACATTTCCTATTGGATTTTCAGATTTCGAGGTGGTGGTGGTTAAGGCTTTCTGCTTCCCATTACACAGCTTTTGGGTCATGACACGTCGTATACAAGTGCTGTGATCGTACAAAGGAGAGAGCGACCGGATGGGAACCATGTTGAATGGTAGCAAGCGCTAAACTGAAACCATGTGCTTTTGTGGTTTGAAACTTTGTCATGACTAACTACCTCTGGGAGAGCAGGAGTGAGGCTGGACACTGAGGGGGAAGAAAATCCCATTTCACCTAACTGACAATAACTAGACAGGGACGATTTGTTGTCGTTTGATGCTCATAAAAAGCTGACAGCCAGAGCTATTGACCTCTGCTTCTGCCAATGGCCTCAGCTTAGTCTTCAGTATGAGATAAAGTGTAGCAGTAACGATGCTATCCCAGAATCGAATGTTGTTTCGAACAGCAGAAAATCCCTTCAGTACTTTTTAATAACTGAATTTCCTGGCTTGTTTTTGAGAGGTGTGTATAGTGACCTCCTATAACCTACAGTAGAGAGCATCTGCCACTGTTTGCCACTGCTGGCAATCCTCAGGGCTCAAGACTGCATGGAAGATTGCATTTTGCAGCTGGACATGCTGAAGGGTCAAAGGTCAAAAAAGGGTTTCTGGGTATGAAGGAAGAACGGCGCCCATGAGGGAGGCACAGTGTTGACATTGTGTTTGGACACTTTGAACAATGTTATCTCAGACAGTGTGGGGCTCTGGGTAAATCAATCATTCTGTTATTGGACCGGCACTGGTCATTATTCATCCTGAACCTTTGATATCGGCCGACATCAGATGGTTCCTACATGAGCTGCCTTTTTCCCCTTCAGTGTTGCAACTTTGTATGTAGGAATACTTCAATGCTATTTTTCCTCAAAACATTAAGTAATTGAGGAAAATGTGTTTTCTTATGAGTCATGTGAAAGTAGTCCACTGACAAGGTGGAGAAGTCCAGCAAATGTATGAATCTAAAGTGACTTTGCTGGCACAAGTAAATCTTGAGATATTTCAAGCTCAGCCATAGATTTAAAGAAAGCATATAAACATATAACTCTGGAGTATACAAAGTGTATCTTGGGAGAAAGTTACACAATGGCAATGTAGCAACACACGGCAGTATCACTTCCATTGTGTTAATGGGAAAAGCTCCGACAACCCTATCCTTCCCCCACGCACTCTGCCACCCAGGCCAGACAAAATACTGTAATACGGGTAACATGGGGCATGGTGGCAAAGAGCAGGCTGAGAAAACATGTCATGACAAATGAAGGGTTTAGGAAAGTGACTGATATATGTTTGATTTGTTTGACTTTCAGCAAGTGCTTTTGAGTTAAGATTGAGTCCAAACAAGTTTGTTAAATTTAATGATCAAACTGGCATATGTGCTACCTCAGTCAAAAGATTTCCACAAGGAAAAACAGGCTGCAAATTTGGAAAACACCTGTTTTGAAAAAACATTCCAAGGTCCAGAACAAATCACACAACTGAAATTTACTGTAAATGACTAAATGTGCTGCAGAAATACTCAAACAAACACTCTAACATGTAACACATTTTATGGAGAAAATAATTTAAACATGAACTTTCAGCCACTGGAAGGATGGGATAGGCACAAAATGTGTCTACTGAAACTGAGCACAGCTTTTGAGATCAATTGAGGTCAGCTTGATGACAAAGAATACAGTACCAAGGTGGTTTGGCTCATGCATCCCGGGCTGACCCTGTTAAAATCCCACTGATGCCTCCAGATTTGGGCTATGACTGATGCCAGACCTTTATCCTCAGCTGTCCCAGCTGTGTCTTTGTCATCCCCAGAGCAGAGTACTGCTTTGGGATAGCTGTCTTCTAAGTTCTGTAATGTTAACTAAACTCCATAGGTCAAACTATTTCAGTCATCCATGCTTAGTTAAGAATTTTTAATAAAGCAACTCCTTTATTTAGAAAACAAATAAAAGAAAAAACAAGTATTATTCACTTTAAACTGTTAAAGCTGGACACATGACGTCCTCTACTACGCTGATGATGCAGTGTTCTCAGTGTATATATGCAGGAAGTTTCGAGTTTTTTACATCCTCCTCTGACAACATTTTAATTAAAAGTCTCTGCTTTAACTCTGTGTTGTCTGTTTTAACTACTTTAAGGTAAATCATTGTTAATGTTGTAGGAAACTGGAACCTTGTTGAGTTAAGAAAAGGCCCTAGTGGCGGCTTACAAACTTCACGTATCCTTCCAAGCTCAGAAACTGAACTCAGTTCAGAGTTGAAAGCAAATGTAATCACTCATCCACCAGCTCAACCTCTATACCCAAAACTGTCTTTTTCTGTCCATGTTCCTCTATGCAGCCCTGACATATTGGTGAAAGGTTATTTTCTCTCACCCTTTGTCCATGCAGCGTGTAATTTACGTGCTCAGGCTGTTTGTCAGCCACGCATGTGTGTGCCTGCAAGTCATAGTGATCCTCACACACGTATGACTGCATCTATCTATGACTGCCTGTCTGTCTGCATGTCAGCACAAAGACAGTGGGGTCGGGGTGATGGGAGGGTGAGTCATAAATCTGCAGTCGGCGGAGACAGTGAAGTATATCTTTTCCCAGTTAGGTAGAGAAGGTGGTGAAAGGTGGGGGATACTCACCAGAGACAGACAGTAGCTGTTTGTGGCACAAATCTGGGGTGTTGTTGGTGGAGGAGGCTGGCAAGGAGGTGCTGATTTACAGCAGCAGCACTGGAGCTGAAGGCTAGACATTGGATGTGTGTGTTGGGGGTGTGTGTGTGAGTAGAAGAGGCTGGATGATGGTGGTCTTGAGGGGGTTCAGTCGGGGCTGCATTTGTGATACTGTGTTATGTGCTTGGTCAGTGATGAAGGCGTTTAGGATTAGACCCAAAACCCCTCCCCACCCCCAAAACTCTTGTTAACAGCCCCCCTTTCTCCAATACACACACACACAAACACACGCACACACGCACACACGCACGCACGCACGCACGCACGCACGCACGCACGCACGCACGCACGCACGCACGCACGCACGCACGCACGCACGCACGCACGCACGCACGCACGCACGCACGCACGCACGCACACACACACACACACACACACACACACACACACACACACACACACACACACACACACACACACACACACACACACACACACACACACACACACACACACACACACACACACACACACACACACACACACACACACACACACACACACACACACACACACACACACACACACACACACACACACACACACACACACACACACACACACACCTACTCAATGCCTGGATTCCAGCTTTGAGCCCTTTTGAGATTCTCCAGAGCCACCGACCACCAACTCCTCCTCCTCCAGCATTAACAGTCCTTTTTGCCTGTTCTCTCTCTCTCTGTTTTTCACACACACCTACACATGTGCACACACACATGTCAAAAGACACTCTAACATAAGCAACGGCTCACCATTCCCTTAATATTGCGAGAGTAAAGCGATCCCCTCACACTCACATCACATTAGTGCTGCTATTAGACCATACCCAGACATAAGAGCTATAGTGTGTGTGTGTGTGTGTGTGTGTGTGTGTGTGTGTGTGTGTGTGTGTGTGTTTGTTATTGCATCCGGGCTTGTGATTTCTGAGAGAAGATTGAAAAGTTCGGTGTATGATTGATTGTAAATGTGTGTTTGTGTGCGTCTACTTGATGTGTTATAGGAGAGAAAGTATAGAGACACGAATACACTGGCATGAGATGAGTGGGAGGACGGATGGATGAGGTTAGCGAGAGTCTGGCGAGGGCTCACTAGGTGTAAGCTTGAGAAATTTCCATGTGGCAGTAAAATGTCTGCCACTTTACTTATTGAGTTTTTAATGCGGGCCAGGTGCTCCTCAGGAGCTTTTAATGGACCATTCGACTGTGTCTGCATACAGTATGTGTGTATACGTGTTTGTTTAAAGTCGCATTTGGAACAAATTGTCGACTCTTACCAGACCATCTATCGCTTTAGGACAAAATTGGCATCCAAAAGTCATTCTCAGGGTAGTTATATCAGGCATAGCTGAAATGTCCTCTTTGGGTTTGATTATAGGGTAAAGGTAAGGGCAGTGGCTAGGGTCAGGCATGTTTGGTTATGGGTAATGGTCAGCCTTAAGAGGGAAAAAAAATCAGTGCAGTGTCTTCAGAAATAAGCTGCCAGTTGGTGTTTTCAGCGCCATTTTTTCCTTTTACAGTCATTCTATAACAACAAGGCTGTATTAACAGTTTTACTGCTGCGTTTCATAGACGAGAAAACTCTCAACCGTCAAACCGATCCCCCAATGATACACACTATAAAATGTAGAAAAATAAACCTGCTCCATAAGTTTAGTAAAAACCAGAACCTTCACTTTTAAATACACAATTGTGGATTTATTAATGTGGACGTTCCATTCGTTGGAAACAGTGTCCCCCCCCAGGAGTGTTGGTTTATACTGAGACCATATTTATGGTTTGACACACTTTCTTTTTCACATCGGCAAACAGTTGGGGGTTTGGGAATTCTCTGAGGCTTACCCCAGCTAATCTTTTGTTTATCAAAGACCAAGATTTTTTTGCCTTGTGATCTTCTGGAAGAAACCTTCAAAGCTGTGTCAGACCCCCGACAAAAATCCATGTTTTCTTTTCTTGACAAAGTTGCTCTAAAGTCTTTCTAGCTCATTTCCTTTAAGAGCAGACAGAAACAGAAGTAGCCGACGTGAACTCACTGTGCTTCTGGTTGCCCTTTAATGGCGACCGGGCAGGAGAGCCAGGGCTGCAGTGGTTTTGGCAACAAACAAGACCGTCTGCTTTGAAGCCGCCACGGATCCTCTTACTCTTGTCACTTCGCTAATAAAATATTTTTCCTTTCAAACCTGTGAAGTATACAGTAATTCATATGGGAATTTTATGAATTTCTTTCAGTTTGAAGTACCACCCAAAATGCCCTGAATCTGTGGGAGGCTATCAGAGCTTTTTTCTCTGCTTCTAGAGATCTTTTGATTTCAATAATTCTGCATTACAATTATATTATTATCCAATATTTACTACAAATGAAAAGTTTCTTTAGGATGTTTTTTTTTGACAACATCAGAAAGGCTATGATACCTAAACATTGTTAAGACACAGTATTGTTTATTTAACAGTCAATAAGTGTAATTGTAAAGCTATAATAGGAGCAAAAAAACAGATAGAAATACGTTTTTGATAATGTTTGATTTCGGTTGGAACAAGTATTTTTTCAGAGCTCACATGCTGTGCTGCTGTGTCATTTAACAGCAATCATCAAAAAGGAGAAATATTCCTGAACACACTATCCATCTACCAGCAGTGATTGTAGTTTTATTTCTCTATCATTTATCATTTGGTTCATTCTGGTTTCTGAGCTGATCTCGGTCCGAACAGGTATTTTGACCTTTAGACATTTTCTCTTATTATCTTCAGTCATTATAAAAACGGTCAAATTAAATGCAAATATAAAAAGTCATTTTCAGACATGAGGGCCCAAGTATCCATTGCCTGTAACACCAAACAAGAAAACTTTTAAAGTTTCCATTCACATCCAGCAGTCCAGTGTTTTAGGTTTATTTTTCCATTAGCCAAGTTTTTAAATAAAGAGAAGTTCTACCAGTGGTGGATCTTTTCACTTCATTGAATCCTCCCACTCTGAAAGGAACATCACAACCCATCAAACACACTTCTAAAATTTCTAAAATATTTTCTCATTATCTAAAAACATTTTCTTACCCCTTACCACAATTAAAAGAACATCTTCCATTTCACAAATAAATCAAAATAGAAAAAATGTGATTGTAATAATTCTAACAAATCAAATTCACTTCTTACTATTATGAAATCGTTCCATCAGATTTAGAGGAAGTTTGTTAGAGATGAAAAAGATTTTAAAAAAGCAACATCTATTCTGATTAATTAAAAAAAGAAAGTTGCAAAAAAGAGTCAAATGACACAGAAAGTTCTTTTTACACTATTTCTTCCACGACACATTATGTGTTAGTGGCTCCACTGACACATAAAACCGAGAGACACACACCAGATCACGTCTGTCTGCCTGCCCCTCTCAGGAAATGGCGTCCAATCACCTTTCAACTTTACACTAACAGACATTTGGCTTCACTTGGACATTTCACAGGACTGGTTTCCTCTGAGCACACGTAAAACATGCCTTTATATTCCTGCTGAATGGACGACAAATTCCATTGTGTTAACATAACTGTTATTCTCTGCACACGGGATGAAGTAAAGAGTGGAAGCAGCCTGGCTATAGACTGCACATCATTTACATGAACTTTAATAAGTTTATTTGAAGAGCTGTGCTCAGCTCCTCGCTTCCTTCTTATCTCCAAATACAGCAGTGAACACATCAATATTCAACATAATTAATAATGTAGTGGACTTCAGTATCTCAGTATTAATGCTGACTGTGCCGAGTTCAGCCTCTCAGAACTCTGCCTGTCTTCTCTGGACATGTTCTTTAAGTCTTACTAAATGAAAGGCACAAGTTGGTTATTAGTTTAATAAACTAAACAAGATGGGAAAAATATTACTCAGCATATTTATACAGTATATATATGTCAATATCATTTAAATGACCCTTTGTATAAGCCATGTGTTGAGTCTCAGGGGGCTTTATTTTGTCAGCAGTCCCCTACAGATCACAGCATTTTATTTGACTCATGGCAATTTCTGTTGATTTAAAGTGCTGTAATGACCCACTCAATATGAATAATGTGAAAAAGAAAAATGTTGTTTTACTCTGATTTACTTATAGTTAAGGTTGTCTTTTGCACTAAAATATAATTTCTCATTAGATCAGTTGACTTAGTTTACTCTTTTTTTTCCCTTTTAAACTAAAACACTTACTGACACAATAAAACCAATGTGAGGGCTGAGCAATTAAGGAGAAAGGCTGTAAAAAGTCTGGTCGTGACAGATGCCACTTCTTCCACGTTTCCAAGGAAAAAGGAAATAGATCGCAGGTTTGTTATCTTACAAAACAACAAAACACATTGCCTGCTGCCTACCGATCGGTTGAGGTAAAAAATCTCAGTGTACACAAGCGAGGGAATCAAACAACTGTGAAGTGAAATGTTGCGCTCAAGTCAAACAGTGGCTTTAAGTTTCTCATCAAAGTTGTCTGATTTATGGAACAACATTTTCGATGACACACAGCAGGGCCAAACTCTTATTGTGGCTCTTATAGTGGATTACGATGCTCTGATGTTGTATACAACGACAAGTGCTGCTGTTACACTTTTATAATGTAGGCTATTTATATTGCAAAGTTTAAAATATATTTTGTTTAAAATAAAGCAACGACTCAGCAGAAACTTTCCCCTGCTTTGAATCGGAACTGTGCGACCCGCAGGGAGGCGCTGTGCGTCCATGCCTGTACATAGGAGAGGAGAGGCAGAGGGACGCGCTGCACAGAAAAGATCAAGTATGTGTACAAAATCACCAACCCGACAACTAAGCCATTTGTTTCAGCCTTTCAGATTCTTAAAAATTGCACATTTTTATAGAACTTTACATTATATAAAAAAAGGTCTATTGTTAATCAATAAAACAATATTTAAACCAATGTGATGTGAAGTCCATCGTTTGGTGTTCCGAATTAAATGTGCAAGTATGAGAAATTATCTTGGAGAAAAAATACTATAAATGCAACATTGTCTAAAAAAGACTGTCACTAACGACTATTTTACCAAGTGATTATTAAGGTAAAGATATTTTATTTTCGATGCAGTTGCTTTTAACGTAACCCCTCCTCCTGCTGGTGCCACCGTCTCTCTCTCTCTCTCTCTCTCTCTCTCTCTCTCTCTCACTCCCCCCGTTATTTTTGCACAGCCCTGAGCTTCTTACTAGTGCAGCACGAGCCGAGCGAGAGGAAAAGACAGACGGTTCACACGCAGCAGCCAAAGCTGATCAATTCGCTCAGGGAATAAATATCTACAAACCGCGCGGCTCTTTCTTCATATAAAGGAATACCACTTGATCGTGGACGCATGTGAGCGCGCACATGCTTATTTGGGACTTAGGCTACACACCATGGTTCTTCTGACACAAGTGCGGCTGTATGTGCTTGTGCTCCTCTGACCATAGAGAGGGTCTTTGGATCTTCTCGAGAAGGCTGCTGCTTCTTATTACTTATTATTTTCTTCCATTGACGATAAACGAAACATTGCTGGAAATATTCTCCGGATGGTGACCCGGGACTGGACTACCTGTTTTCAGCTGCTCCGCTCCATGCGAGGGGAAGGGACTGGGAGACTTGAGCGCATTGCCTCCTTTCTGGTTTAACCAGGCACGTTGGAGCTCACATAAAAGGGACACAGGGCTCATATATTTACACGTTTTACGAAAAGGAGTGTTCTTTCCACTAAACACTTATCTGTGCGCATTTTGGTGAATGGGAGGTATATAGGTCCAGTGGGTTTTGACACCGCTGGGACCAGGACTTGGACTGGGACGGGACTGGGTGCGTGGAGCGTCGGATCACCCAGGATTGTATTCCCTCCTCTCTCTCTCTCGTGGGTTTATTTACATGTCCGACCTGAACGCTTTATGACAATGGATTACTTTCTGCTTTTATGCAGCCTCTTGCTGCCTGTGGTGTCCGCCGTTGAAGGTAAGAAATTTCATCTTTTGTATTTCTTTTGCAGGCTGCCTAAAGCGTATTTTTGTGAGCCAGCACTCATGCCTGCCTGTCTGAGGCTGAGCGCCGCGGCGGGTGAGGCTCCTGCTTTCCCAAATACTTCTTTTTTGTTTTCCTCGAATTTAAAACAACATTTCATTTCCAAAGTGGCCATCTGGCTTCTTTTTAGGGGTCTTTAATGGCATTATTGGCTTTACGCAGCCATGCGCTGTGGCCGGTGCAGGTTCCACTACACAATTGTTATGCGCGTCAACTAAAGCTCATCCATTTCAATAGCAGTTGTGTATTCTTTTTTGTTGGATCAGCTTTTGCCGGGTGCTGGTGCTTTCTTCGTCACTTAAGGGAAATTAGCTCCACACTGTAACTCATCGGGGAGTCGAGGCTCCAAGACCCCCACCAGACACTTTCCCTCAGGTCGGCTGCGTGTATTTTAGTGCTGTATGAGTGCGTGGCCTTTTGACATAGGACTATCAGTGTAAGGTCAAAGTAAACACTCGGGGGAAAAAAGGCGATAAAAGGCTATATTTAGTTGTAAAAACTTCATATGATTTTTTTAAAGCAGAAACGTATTATTGTAAAACATTTAACGTTGATGAAGTATTTTTCAATGATTTCATTTCTTTTTAAGTAATGTTTATTTTATTCCAACAGAAGTGGGGTCGATTGATCATCGCTCACAATTATAATTCATAGCAGTCGCTTCCAATAACAAAGCCATCTGTTTAAGCGGAGTGTTGATGTTTTACGTGCGCAAAAATCGATGGGGAATTCTAGCTGTCTTTTCGCCCCACTGAGGAAGACTCTCACTTCTCTTGTTTAAAAAAAAGCTTTCTGTCTGCTCTGTTCGGGGAAATAAGAATACTGAAGAATGGAAATAAGGTTGAAAGGGGCCTAAAGCATGACACTATGAATGCAGAAGCTCCGGCGAGGCTCCCGGATGGCTTGGGATGCCAGTAGGAAAGTAGGACAGTGGGCCAGTGGCTCAGTTAACGCCTCTCTCTCTCGGCTTGTCTCTCGACCTGTCCGCTCCAAGTCTCTGGAGTTTCTCTTAAAACAAGTGAAAAACGCCAAGCCTTTTTTTCCCATGGCAACTTGTACTTTGATTTACAGTTTTACTGAATTGAAATTAAACTAAACACCAGCCACGTACAGTTGATAGGATGCATAAGTACAGTAGACACCAACGCCGAATAAACAAAGGGACATACAACATCGTAACTGTTTTACATGATCATAATGGTTCAATTTATGAAACAAAAAAACACACAATCTCAAACATTATCGTAACGCGGCACGACCTCAGTCTGTGTACATTTGATATAAGTTTTTCTCACTTTCCAGAGTGCTGCTGACCCTAATATGTGAAAACATCCGCAGGCCTGTTACAGTCTGTGCTGCATGAGAAAAGACCACACTGCCGCTTGAACTCTTAATCACAATTCTGATCAAATTGCCTTTTACACCAGTGCTTCTTCTGCCACGGCCAGTGTAAAGCATATCTGTTAAGTTTTATGGTGTTATTGGTCGGCTACATATAAATAACAGGGCGATATAATGGGGCTATTATGAGAAAAGTGACTCATTAGCACAAAGAGACTTTAGTAAAAACATTATTCAAACTTTTGATGTTGTTAAATAAAGCACTGGATTAATTACCGGCCAAATATGTAGAAAGTGAGAGTAAAGCTGGCTTGAGTTTCACATGTTCATATGCCTACCTCTCCTGAACAACATTATTTTGAAACCCTAGTTCTTTATTTTGCTAGGGACCCCCCCCCCTGGTCGGCTCTCCGTGACCCCTGCAGGTCACCGGACCCCAGTTGGGAACCACTGACTTAAAACACATGGCTTGAATGGATGAGTGGATTCTTGTTGTGCACAATTTGGGGGCACAGAAGGTAGATATAAGGATGGGGAAAGGGAAAGGTGAAAAGAGAGAGAGAGAGAGAGAGAGAGAGAGAGAGAGAGAGAGAGAGAGAGAGAGAGAGAGAGAGAGGTAGATACATGGAGAGGGAGCGTGGTGATTTCTTGATAATAGTAACGAGTTAGCTGCGCACAGGCTTGAAGTTGATGCATATGGTTAGAACAATCTATTCCCTACACAAGTGATGCCATAAATTGTACCTGACCGACCTATGTGGGGTTTTTTCCAAAGCTTTTAATACAGCTGGGTGATTTATGGCCGCTGCTGGGACTTCTTTCGGGGATATCAGGGTTTATGGAGATTTAGGGAGGAACAAGCGGCCTGCTGGGGAAGTTTCCTCGGCCCCACTCTGCGTCTCTCCGCGGGTCCCAGGGTCACACCGCTCGGGGACAAACCCTTAATGAATTCATGTTTTCTTTTCCTTTTTTTCTCCCCCATTTTCCTCTTTCCTTTACTTGTTCACATCCGCTCCTTACATATGGCTGTCATAGTAAAAACAAATCTCGTATATTTAGTTTGTTTTTAATTATTTAATAAGGCTATGATTCACCCGTTTGAATTCACTGCAAACGCCAGCGCTCAACACTATCTTTTTTTTTAACAAACTTTACCACTTTCGACTGATGGGAGCTTTTAAGTGGCTGAAAAAGTATATAAAGTTGTGCTTTAAAGAAGTGATGATAAAATAGCTGTTTTGTATCTGCGCAGGGACAAAAGGCTATAATGAAATGTCCATACATGTAGGTTTGTTCAGTGTTAGTTGGATAAGAATCACAACCTTTCATTTAACTTCAGTTATTCATGCATACAGGAACGAATTATGTTTTCGTTTTTCATAATGAGAAATTGATCGTTTCGATGCTTCTGGGGTGGGAAGATGTCCTCCTCTGGTGTCAGAGAGGCCGTGGCTGTTGAACTTCAGGCTGCTAGACAAATTGTGCCGTTGACAGTCCTGTGTCGCGCACAGGCACTGTGGTTAGTACTGGGTGTAAATTACTTGTGATGAAGGGAGGAAGCACTGACAAAAGACACGAACACAGGCACCATAATTATATCCAGGCCGGGACAACGAGCTGTAAACGCGATTTAGGCTACTCAAGTTTAATGTCTTAATGTATCTGTTATATGATATTGTAGTTTGATTGATTCCGGTAGAATAAATCCTGTACAATGTCTGATTTTAGCACTTAGAGTTCCAGATGAACACATTTGTATTTAAGTTGGTACAGTTGAATAGACTTGTACTCTTTAAAAAAAGTGTGACATGTATTTATTATGACTAAAACATCAACTTCGTAATGCCTGCACTCAAGCCAAAAGCCCAAACCTCTTAAGACAACTCCAACCCGAACAGCTCTCACCTGGAATAATTATCAGTCTAAACGAAGACAAATGGGCTTTTATAGTCACAGCTCAGGGTTCCCCACTCCTTCTACATACTCTTTTTTTTTTCTATTTATGGTGGTGTGTTTCGTGGAGTGATTACGCACAAGCCGTGCCTTTGAAGCGCACATGTTTATGTTTTTACGTGGGTGAGATCACACCTCCACAGGAGCTTTCCTGTGCCTGTTTGCAGTTGGCACATTTCTCCTCTTACTCTCTCACATGATTTATTCTCAACTGGTCCTTTTTGTCAATGCAGGGGAGGTCCCCTCGTCATGTTTTATTATTTTATCACCAAGATTAGGCTATCGAACATGCCGTGATATCATAAACGTTTGGGATTTAACTGTTTAAATAATTCTTAATTGACGAACACAAGGCAACAAAAAAAAAATCTCACACGCGTTTTATGCCTACTTTATAAATAATAATGATATTTCTTCTTTTTCATTAGCCTATAAACTAAAATATATGGTAGCTTCTTTTTCAGCAGAAGTAAAAAAAATATGCGTAAACCACGCCCTCACGAATATAAAATGTGTATTCACCTCATTCAAATCTAAGTGAGTTGATTTCACGTGATTTTTAGGGCGAAAGGCTGCCACTGTCCACCGTTTTTACACTAATTACTCTAAAAATATATTTTTAAGGATTTTTTGGGGGGGTCATGAATGTTAAGAAACAAAATCCAGGCCCTTCAATAAGTTTGGAATGGTTGGACCTTGCTGAATCACAAAATACAGTAATGAAGAAGGAGAAACAGGGCCATAATGTCCGGCACATTAATTGTCCGAAGGCCTCCGCGCACCAGGCTCTCTTTCAGTCTGTGTGGCCCGAGCAGGACTCACTGTGAGGCTGCTGTGTTCAACTTTCCTCCAGGAGGTCGTCTACATTACATTCAAAAGCAAACTACTGAGCAAATGTATTTAGAGTCGCAATTGAAGTGACAAAGGGAACTATTAGTGACTCTATGGCGGCAATAACGCAGACCATTCAGAGGCCGAGTGGAAACGCACTAAAGAGGCGTGGAAGTGGATTAGCAAAATAAAAGCAAAGTCATTCTGCCTGTTCTGCTAATGAATCAATCCCGAGGGTATTTAGGAGGTCAGATACATGTTAAATCTATCTATCTATCTATCTATCTATCTATCTATCTATCTATCTATCTATCTATCTATCTATCTATCTATCTATCAATGAAATAATTTTTTTACAATAAAACTCGACTTATTTAATTCAAATAGCCTACGTGTTTTTTTATGTACGTTATAGCTTGCAGCGATGTAAACAAAGTGTTTCTACACGCACGCACACACACACACACACACACACACACACACACACACAGCTCTGTGTTGTTCAAAGTGTCAATTGATGTGGTCTCATTGATCGAGCGAATCAGCTCAGCCCTTTAAAACCGCACCATCAGTTCTGGTGCGCGAGACTGGCTCTCTGGCTAGAAGCAATCAGCAATTCATGAGGATATTCATCAATAAGGCCCTGATCAAGCAGCTGCATGAAGGATAAGTCCGCCTCTTGTGCAAATTGCCACGAATCCACATTGGGCAGAACATTATTTTTATTATTATGATTATTATAGTTTTTTATTAATTTATTACTGTTAATTTTTAAAAATGTTTTCCTGTCATATTCATTTAAATGCCAAACTGTTCAGTTTGGTAGTACATTTGATTTAATACTTTCTTTCAATAGCACAGTAATGCAGATGATACCATTATTCACATATAGGGATATAATTCAAAGAGTACAAAAAAACATGACAGGAAACAAAAGTACCAGTTCATCACCTCCAGCAGTCCTCTAGTGGATTTGACCTCGTCAGGCCGCACAGCAAGTCTCTATAGGTCATACGCTCGATAGCAGCCATGTTGAACAGATGTACAGTGACTTAGGTTCAGACTGTCCTAAGGCGCTCAGAAAGAAGGGGGAGCGGATGACGGCATGTTGGGAGTCAGGGTGGGATGGTATGGGGGCTGGGGTGGGGGGTTGTGAGGTTGTGTGCTTGGTGGCAAATTTGGATCAGAAACCCGGAGAGCAGCAGAGTTGACAGACTTTACAGATGCAAAGGGCCTGCGGGAGCGCTCATGTGCACCCACTGATGGTTCATGGCTCATATGGCGGCTTCGGAAAGATTCACCGAGCTGGAATTTCACATGTAGGCAAGCAACAGCCGTGTCCGGCCTGCTGGGGCTTTTTACACACCAGGAAGTGGACCGAGCAGGATGACCAGTGGAAATAATGCAGCAGCTTTTGAAACGCAGATGTTGTAAATTCTCTGTAGATTTTTGCTGTAAGGTTTTTTATCAAATCTGCGACAAATATGACACAGTGATGTTGTCAAGTCGTGTACGCTTCGCTGTATTTTTTCTCAAGGCTTTACAATTAGCTTTTAAAGCTTCAAACAGGATCCACGGACATACAGTGTTAAACCAGCAGCAAAGTTATTCCATGAGAGAAATATGGGTGTAAGCACATTAGTATTACTGTATTATAATACAAGATAAATGATTTTGTAGTTATTTACATATCAAGCTGAATACTACCATGTTTTATCTGATATAAATGATGAGATATACAAGTCCATGTCCATATACGAGTTTGAAGAATGGGATGAAGGTGAATTTACATTCGAACTTGCTCCTTGTATAAGTAGAATCTGAGTACAACATGCATTTACTGAAAATAAAATACGCTTTAACATGAATTACAATTAAAATAAAGTTGTATGAGGGGCTAAATGCGTCCGATGCATATCTATTATAATTGTTGTCACTTATTTTAAGTTAAATCTTTGTGTTCATGAAAAAAAAAACATAGTGAGCTGATGTCAGCTTTATAAGAAATTCTGGAGATACTTTTTGGACAATTTCTAAAGCTGTCCATGTGTGTACAGCTTGTGCATGTGTGCCTGTGTATGACATCCGTGTGTGTGCAGTCCATCTTGGCATCCGACAGAGGGGCCTTGTGGGATGGCAGGTTTTTGACACCCACCGTTGAGAGCAAGCAGAGGAGGGCGAATGTGTCTGGGCCTGCCCTGCTGCACACACACACACACACACAGCCGGTGTCTGTAGTCAGTCGAGCAGAACAAGGGAGAGAGACGCACACACACAGGCACAGGGAGAGAGTGAGGGAGAGATTTCGATCACGGGGAAAGCAAGTTGGGTGGTGCAAAGAAGAGGTAGGAGTGTATATGTGTGTGTTAGAGAGGTTACAGGGGTCGGGGAGTGTGTGTGTGTGTGCTTTGCTGGGGGTACAGCATGTCAAGGTCTGTATATTCTCAAAGTGAAGGTGGATTATATTAAAACAAAAGTATAAGAGGTAGGTCTTGGCCACTATTGTGCACAAGATTTTGATTGTCATTGAGGCATTTCCTGGTTTAATACATCTTAAATAAATTAAAAAGTCATTGTAAGCCTTTCACTTAATTTTCTTCTCTTTTAAGTTTTAGAACATTTACAGACAAAACTACCTTATTCAATTTAGACTCGATAATTCTTTTATGATTTGATTTTCTTCCGGATGGAAAAAAAGTTAACTTAAAGTGGCTTAAACTTATTCACAACCTGTTCATTTCATAGGAAAGCCCAGCATATGATGATAACTTATGATGAGTATTTCACATTGCTCTGCTCAGCCAGACAAGAATGTTCCTTATCTTTTTTTCTGATCAAACTATATAAATCACCATTAAAATACTGATAAAATGTTAAACATGAAATTAATGCCTATCAGAGTTACTATTTTACAGGCCCTGTCAGCACTGTGTCCAATAAGTGCAGCTGAAATAACCATGTGTCAAAATGTCCAGATTCTAAGTGAGCTAGGACCTGCTGTGCTTTTCCACCCACTCTCTGCCCACGTCCTGTGACCCCGATCTGGAGATCATGAGGGTGTCCTGGATGGATGGATTTTGAGGGGGGGGGGGGGGGGGGGGGGGGGGGGGGTTACTCCCAAAGGCTTGCAAGGCTTTTTCTCTTACAACAATAGTCATCCTAACACAATCAAGCTCCAGGGGTTATCCTTTTCCAGTGGCGAATAAAAATACATTGAAAGAGGATGAGTATATTTAGAGAAACCGACTGTGCAACTTTCCATTGCTCGTTCACACATCAAAACTAACACAAACAGACCGGGGTCACAGGCACAGTCGGAGACTGGGTCAGAGATGTGCGCTTGACTTCTTTTTGTCGTCTTGGGCAGCTTGCATATCAGGGCAGTTGTACTCATTTCAATTTTCATGCAAGAACTGGAGCACATATGAGAAATGACATGAGGCGACCATTATGCTTCACGTTACTTGGCCTGCACAGTAGAACCAGTGATGTTCAAATGAACACAGGGTGGAGTTTAAGGGGGGTAGATGTTTCCCAGCAGCAGTTTGATCCACCTCAGGGCCTCCTCCCACCACTTCTTTACGAGCTACAGACTCTTGTAACAAATTTTGCCGATGGAGCAGAAACAGATCTTTGATATTTTTCTTTAAAAAATAGTCAGTTACATCTGTCTGGAGGGTGGACGCTGCTGTAAAATGTTTTGCCTTGAAGGGGGGGGGGGGGGGGGGGGGGAGGCCACATCACCTGGTTTCAGCCTTTTCCAGTCTTGTTAACTATAAGAAGAAAAGACAGCTGCGGAAACTTTCTTTGTCGAGTTGAACCATAACTGGAATGTTGATGGTAGGTCATCTACATTTTGTGATGATAAGAACAGCTTCAATAGTAAGGCTGTAGTTGTTACTGATTGTAGGCTTAAATGTCCATCGTAATCAAATATAATACCTTTGTGAGTGTTCAGCAGTGTATATTTTACTTGGTAAGGGATATGTGTGCGAGTCTTCCATATCAAATGTGCGTGCAGTGTAGAGGAAGGCCACTAGCACACCTTATCCCGCCCCACTTCTCATCCTCCGTGTCAAAAACACTCACCACCTGCACTTCATCTACACTTCAAAAAGCCCCGCAGGCAAGAGGGCTCCCCACATCTATTAAATATTTCTCCCTTTCCCTTTTTGTCTTCTTGAGAACAGCAGCAGGTTTAACCAGAGGCCCAGTTCTCTTATCAACAGCGCACTAAAATTCACTCTGAACATCTTAAAACGCGCCCTCTTCGGCTCACACACGCTGAATTCAAGACATTTCAGTGGCAGCAGCACCAATCACACGTGACCTTTTGTCAAGATATTTACATAATCCCCATGGTTCCACGCTGCAAGCTCTTGGAGAAACTGCTAGCTGTGGGGAGCGACTATTTAGCCTCAGCTCAGGTTGAAATGCAGTGACATAGTGACTTTTATGTTCAAGTGAGCACAATATTAGGATGGCAATCGAAGGGAGGTCAAAGACTGATTATCAAGGAGAGCAGTTCATTGGGCAATTTAGCAAATGTGGAGGTGCTGCTTTTGGTCTTTTGTTCCTTGGATTGCCCTAACACCTGAACATTTGGTAGATGGCGGAGAGCCATAAAGTGGTGTGTGTGAGTGTTTCAGCAGCAGACAGATGAAGGGATGAGAGGCCACCCTTCGTTTTTGCCATCAGCTTCAGTCAGTCAACAGAGCTGTGGGTCCAATGCTGCAAAAAAGTATATTCTCAAGAACCCTGTCTAATTTGATCGTAAGATGAAACAAACTACAACTGTTTAAAGCTCCTGTGAGGTTTTTTGAACTGGTAATGGTACAGACTGAAATTAATATTGATATTTTACATGACCTTCAACAGCAAACAAGACCATCAGGAATAAGATTATTCATGTGTAGTTATGCCACGGGGTACAAAGAGATAAACTGTCACGCTCTGTCTACAGAGACGCCAAAACCGACACAACGCTGAAAGTTCCCCTTTGGTTCTTTAAACATATATTTTAATTTAATGTAATTTAAGCTTTATTTAATCATGATGTCCCTTGACATGTAAGTCTCTACGTTTAAGGGATTTTTTTTTTTTTTACTCTGTCCCTATAAAAGATTGTTTAAATAATATCTGTTTTGCCCCAACCTCACATGTATATTCTGTGTTTGTATGCATGTATGATATGGTTGTTGTTAGCTGGGATTGTACCAGGGATTTGACAACAAGCGCTGTGAAAGACTAATTGCAGTGAGCCAGATGAAAGCACAGGACAATATAGGGCTGACCCCCTCCCTCTGTGCCAAGTCAGGCCATAAACAGCTTCCCTTTCCCCTCTAACACCCTATGGAAATCCCTTCTGACCTCTCAACTCACACATACACACACATACACGCACACACTTAACACACATGAATGGTGACAGTTGCTTAATCATACAGCCATACACATGCATGAACCCATTACCTCCACCCAATACACATGCAACCCCCCCAATACACACACACACACACACACACACACACACACACCCACTTCTTAGGGTCAGAGCACATGACCATATCCACATCCAGTCACTTCTCTGCTAATGAATCAATCAGCTGGTTCCATTCATTTCATCGCTGTCGAACCCCATCGATCAGCCCCTTTTTTCCACCGTCCCAACAGAGCAGCAGGGGAGCTCAAAGATCGAGAGGAGAAGAAGGGGCTTGAAACATCCTGATACTTCAAAGACTCCTCATTTCTCATCTGCTTTGGTCCCCCAGAAATGTGGTGTTTTGATGGTGTGTAGCTTTGGGTGTGTATATGAGTGTGAAATGAAAGAGAGAGAAGGGATTAAAAAAAGATCAAGAAGGCACGATGTCTTCTCCTAGAGTTTATACATGATATCTGACCTTTCTTTTACCTTTGCAAGACTGGCGTGTTAGCAGTGTGGAATCTATCACCATGGGAAGGATGGAGATAGCAGGTGGCAGTTTGTAAGCCAAGCGCAAGCTCATACACATCCAGGGATGCCCTCTCTTTGTACCGTGAGGTATAAACCTCCCCACCCTACTCTGGAGTTTGAGCCTGTAGCTTGGCTACGTGAGCGATGTGGATGGTCGGTCCAACTCTCGCCATGCTCCATCCTCCCCACATACTGAGTCAAAGTCAAAAAGGTCATTAGTCAATAAAGCCTCTCAAAGTTGGAGCTTTGAGTGAGTGAGGCCATGCATAATGAGAGAGGGAAGTAAGAAAAGAGAGGTTTTCATTTTTCAAAAGCTACTTACCTCTGTTTATTGGCTGGTCACTTCATCTCAAAAAGTGTTGAGAGAAGTAACTCGACAGAACAGAGATTGAAAGAAGCCAAGGTCAGTCGTGTTGGGGTTGAGGGGAAAGGACTGGAGAAGGAAAGGTAGTAGGTGGAAGAAGCGGTAGGTTCTGAGACTGTGAGGTCGGTCCGAGTTTGGGTAATCTCCAGACTTGGACACTTTCCATCATCCTATCGTGCAAGCTTCCCCTTTCACGCCATGCAGCTGCATCCCAGATACAACATTGTGCCTATGAAGGAAGATCCATTGCAACAGCACCTCTCACTATTTTCAATCCTCAGTCTTTATATCTTGCTCACACACACATTGGTCCCAGATGAACAGTCTTGGCTTTGATGTAGCCTGGAAGAAATCTGCCAGTGGTTTTTAATGAATATGACAAGCAAGCCAGTGCCGATCAATTGAAATGTTGTGTGACAATTTCAAGATGCAATCTCAGATAGTGTCAGAATGCGGGAGTCAATGGCAGATGGAATGTAATAATTAGAAGTGAAAAAACTAGGAGTGAGCGAGTAAACACATATTTCACATGAGCCATTATTGCAGGCTTACAGAAAGCCGAACATTGTCTTTTGATGACCGGATCACAGTTAAATGTTTGAGGAATCCAAAGCCGGGTTAAACTTAATTATGAACAGGAACAAAGCATGGTGTCATTTCACTAAAATTGTCATTGATTTATGTCCCAATATGTTTTATTGCTATTTCTTAACAGGAAGTCTGAGGTTGTATACGTCCTCTGCAGGTTTAGCACAGGTTAATCGGGTACCACAGACTTCAAGGTCCCAGTAGGTATTGTGCCAGTCAGACAGCTTGGCGCTTTCTTTCTAGAGAGGAAAAACCAAATGTTTCATGGCTTTCCACCAAAAAAGGTGGGCATTAACAAACATTCTCAGGAGACAAAGCCTCCTTTTATATGCTGTTTACCTTCCCTTTCTTCGCCTGCTGTCACTTTCCTAGGCTATACTCCTTTCCCAGCCTTGCTCTTGGCCAATGATCTCTTCACCCCACCTTTTTAACTGTCACCTCCATCCTTTCTTCTTTCTTCCCATCCATTTTGTTCATCGTTCTGCCCCCTGCCCCTCTTCAGTTCCCTCCTCTGTGACCCTAGCTTATCACAGTTACAGTAGGTCCTAATTGCAGTATTATTGTCCTTTCCCCGTTATCTCACGTCCTTGTGATATCAAAATCCCAGCAGAAAGCGTAAGCAGCTGGGAGACATATGCTATTTACTGCTCAGAGACCCTTTGTTGTTGCCCATGACTTGATAAGGTCTCGAGTGTCAAGATGACTTCCCCTATTGTGTATTGAGAGAGGAAAGTCTGCACTTAAAAGCCATAGCAAATCTCCCCTCACTCCATTGGCTGAAGCATTTCCTTACATGAAAAGTCTGACATGCACTTTTCTTTCAACAAAGTCATTATCACTCTTGGCTTTTCGACAAAACATGTCTTGCCTGACAGCTTGGACAATAAAAAAACTATTAGAACAGAAGGAACGCCTACAAAAAAAGAAAGACAAGAGTGCTTCTGCGAGCTGTAATACAATATGTTGCTTTAGGTGGCAAAGGGTGTCTAAGTGGGAGTCGCGTGAGGTGTCTGGGTTTTAAATACCTCAGCCAAACAGCTTAGAGTGTGAAAACAATCGGCTGAGACATGAAAGTGTGAGCGAGAACACACACAGGGGTCAGATAACCCCCGGCCAGATGGTGATGGTCAAGTGAGCCAGGGGGGGAAAGGTTGTGCAGGGGATTGCAATTTTTTTGCCACTAGTGTCAGAAGAGGGATACAAAAGCATTAGCCTCTGAGCCACTTTTGGCCTCTGTAAACTCCCAGGGGTTCAGATATAAAAGGATAGTGATGATTAGAGATTCAATTTGGCTTGCCATCAATCAATGCCACCAAGATGGACAGGGTTGCTGCGGATAGCCCATCCTTGCAACCAGATTGGGCTCTTGCCTCTTGGGATTCACGCCCTTTTTTCACGCTTTGTTAATTAAGCGACCAAGCTGCCCCTACACTTACTTATTTATGAATCTTGGCTTCGACCGGTACTGGAGACCACTTGGTTTCCCCTAATTAGTCTCTCACTAATGGCTCAGCTTCGAAACAATCCATACAATCTCAATCCAGGCCGCCGACCCCCATTCTGTCATTTGCACACACGGAACCATAACACCCATATGACCTTGACGTTACACAACCCACGCTGTCTGGTGTTGTGTTTCTGTGGTACTGGATAAAGTGCTCCACATGGGATAATGAGGCAACACTTAAAAAAAATCAATATCCATCTCTGTCTGTCTAAGTAATTCCTCACCTGTTCATTAACCCAAGGAGAGAGCAACACGGATGTATTGAGGCTTGATCGTCATTACATAAAGAAGAGCACCTGAAGGAACAGACCGGGAAGCTACACGGTGAAATATTAAGACTTTCCCAGAGCTGCAAGGGTTTTGCAGAATTAACTTTGCCATGATTTATTGAAACATGTATCCACTTTTAAACAAGGGCTATTTACAAGCACAGAAAAACAACAGATGTGTACTGGTGACTTCATAACTTCACAACACCTTTCTGAATTATGTATGCCAGTAGACATCATTGCTTTAACCACAGTCTTATAATTACTGGAACTACCAATTGGTCCTGCAAACACCCTGCCCAAAAGCGTTTTTCCCTTCCTTCCAATGAAGTCACTTCTCAGGGTCAGTAAGCCCATCCGCTGTGGCCTTGTCTGGTGTGGTTTGAGTCCCATAAACACTGTTCCCGAGTCAGATTTACTGGCCAGCAGCCCTAGGGATTCATTTGTATTCTACCCACTTTGGCTGGTTCAGGGTCAGGGCCGGTGACTAATCAGGTCAGTGCTGATCCACACCCTGTGGTTGGAGCACTACCAACCCCACCTAGCTCGCTTGGACCACCAAGAGGTCTGGCTCTGTGTATTTCGGCGTGTGCTGAAGGTAGATGGAACACATTCAAGCTGCATGGAAACAAACTGATATTTTTTGAAGAAATCCGTTTCCCATGTCCCTGGTCCTTGCAGAAAAACAAACCTGCAACTCGTTGTTGTTTATTCCCTTCAGACTGTATCGCCACAGGCCACAACAGAACTAGACCCAGCTGAACACTTGAGCTAATGGGTGAGCTTAGGCATAAACATTGGGATCGTTATTTTTTAACTAGCTGAGTCCGCCAGGGGCTGTGTTATAAGGATCACAATAAGGTAGGTTGGGTAGGCGGGGAAAACTTGAGTTAGGAAATATTAACCATTACAATGCTGACTTCCCTAATTTGTGTTTAGTTGAATGTACCCATCAATGTCTATAAGTGCATTAGCCGTTGAAAAAGATAAAGAAGTGAAATATAAAAACTGTTCCTCACCTTATTTATTATTTTACTGTTGCACAATTTAGCCAATCAAAATCTCTGGTAGTGTGGACTGCAAAAACAGCGAAGTTAACTTATTAACTTGCTCAAGACCTTCCTTGTAACACATTACCTTCGCAAATGTGTTAATAAAACAATTTCCCTTTGATGTACCTTTCATATTCCTTTTCCTTATATCATTTTAATTTAATTTTCACCTAAACCACCCATCCCTAAATTTGATTTTCTACGATAGTTGAGACAACAGAAAACTCTCCTATCCCCACAAAAATACACACAAACAAATACACTCTTACACATACCCAAACACAGCTGCAGGTGTTTGCTGATGATAATGTAGCATCCTAATACTTCTGTAGTCCTGTTGCAATTCCCAAATGACCTTCTATGTCCCTCCATGCACAGACGCACACAAATGCACATTATTCAAGATGGAAATCCATGTTTGAGATACAGGAAAATGTTTGTGTGAATGTGTGTATGTCGTAGAGATACACTGTGTGTCAGCATATAAATCAATTGGTGCCTGGCGGCCTTGTGGCTAGAGCTACTCTTTGTGTGTGTGTGTGTGTGCCTGTGTGTGTAGTGGTGTGGGGGTAATTGGTGACACCCTGCTCCCTCCAAACTGCCAGATTTAGTTACACATCAATGAAGGGTGAATAATACATTAGCCAGGGTAGCCCATAGTCCTCCTACATATCCCAGGAGCAAAGACAGAGGGACGAAGAGGTAGACAGCTGACAGAATAAAAAAAAAGCTACTAAAGCCAAAAGAGAAAAGATATTTAACCCAGGTATCACTGTTCCCTCCTTTATCCCATTTGTCTTCTGCATCATTTATCCAAACCGTCAAACTTCATCCTACCTCCCTTTTTGTTTAGATAGGGTCCCTAGTGTCCCTACTCCCTTGGCTTGATATACGACGCACCTCTTTCTCCCAGATTTATGCTGCTGTTCAGGTGCTTTAAGGACAACAGGACACCTTCAGAGGGAAGAGGAGACGAGGCATAAACTCTGGCCCAGTCAGCTGGCTCCGGTTTTTAGCAGGCTCGCTGGAGTGTGTGAGGGTCCTTGAGCATGGATCGGTGATGCAAGCGGTTCTGTAATCATGGTGCAATTATTTAGACATCCATCTTACTGTGAAGACGACAGGATGACTTTGTGTGCCTGTTTGTCTTTGTCCATGTCAGCCTGTCCACTGTGTGTGTGTGTGTGTGTGTGTGTGTGTGTGTGTGTGTGTGTGTGTGTCCTTGCCAGTTTTAATGTTTCGATGCACGTGTATCTGCAAATACGTGTTTCCATGTGTGTGCTTTTCTGATTGCTGTGTAGTTTATTCCATCTTTCTCTGGTGTTGCTGTCTGGGGCCCTCGTGTGCCGTTCCAATGCACAGAGGTCTTTATGTAATTGAAGTGGGCCTCTGAAGCCCCCCTGCCATATGGACAAAAGCAGCCTTTTTGGATGTCTTTCTGTCTGTCATATGTCTGTCCATCCATCAATTTATTTTAATTGCCCAGTGCCAGGACTGTGTGCTGTGACCATCTATCGAGTGGTTTCTCTATAGGTTAAATACATTAATATGTAATAAGGTTTGGGACATGCACAAATCCCTGACCATGAGAATGACCAGATAATGCTGAGCTGGGCTAAGCCTGGATGCAATTTTTCCAATCCTCATCATTGTCAATTTTATAAGCATCTCTTTTGGTTTATTAAGAATAAAAATGTCAAACTCCAACTGAAGTTGCTCTACTAAAGGAAGGTGCAGCTTCTCTTCACCTCCACCCTTCTTATTTGTTTTAAGAGTGAACATAAAATATACCAAACCAAAGGAAGAAAAAAAAGAACCTACATTATATTAGGAACATCTTGCTGTGGCAGTTGAACACAGATTTGTATTGTTTGCTCTACAAATGTCATAAAGCTAATTCCCGTCTGTACTGTAAAGTTATATAGCCAGGAATCTGTGTGGCATAAAATGCAAAGTGTGTTTTGGAGGTACAGGTTGCCAATCCTCACAGCAGTGATTTTGTTTATTACGGTAATTATACTAATGCCTTTGAAAAAAAAAAAAACATGTTCTGAATTTATTGAAGCAATACCAAAAGCCAGAAACCTCCACCCCTTCTCCTCAGCTATTTTTTCCCCTTTAATTTGAATCATACTGCTGTTTTTGTTGCATCCTGTAGACAAAATGCTCCAGCTAATGTGTGCATTTTCTCATATAATCATGCAATGTTGGCATCCAAGAAATGTTTTTTTTTCTGCAGTAATGCAACACTAACAGGAGACTAAATGGTTAAAATTGAAATGTAAGGAAGTGCAGATAATAGCACTGTCATCGTTGTATTAAACTGTTTCTGAATGCTCCGACCGCTCTCTTTCTCTCTCTCTTTTGGCTGGTTCATTACTGACGCTTTTAGCTGCTAAAGAGGCAAAGTCCATTTGCACCGAGGAGGTCTAACATGTCAAGTTATTACATCAGCCAAGTGTTAGATTAATTAACTCAGTAGCTAAGAATGCAGGTTCGAAGAGAATCTCGAAGGAAAGACACACTGCTTCCACTCCGAAACAGATCGACGTGATTAATCTCAAACAGCCATTTGTGGCAGTGAGAAACAAAATAGCCATCAATAATAATGAGCTCACCACTGCATCTTTTACTCTAAGGTTTATCTGCCACCACTTGCTCAAGAATTTAAATAAAAGCCTGGTACAAAAATAAATACAAATGTTTTTACGTTGTAAATCTGCTGCTGTTTGTCATTATAGAGTGTAAAGAATAAAAAGAAAAAACAAATAGAAATGAAGTTACACGCCGCTATGTCACGCGTGAGAGCAATGCCGCTGCGTGTTAAAAACTTTTAACGACTTCCCTTAGAAGCTCAAAAGATTGTTAGTTAGTTATGGCCAGTAAACACACACTAAAGGAGGATTTAAAAAAAAGGAGCGGTAGTCGTATGTGTGAATGAGGGACTCTGACAGAAAGTAGGGACAAAGGAAAATAAAAAAGAAAGAAAGAAAGGAAGGAAGGATTTGAAAAAACCAAGCGACCTGCCTGGTCTACCGTGCCCAGTGTTTGATAAACAGCATGTGTTGTGTGAGTGCATCCGGGCCATTGTTCCTGTTTGTGTTTGTATTTGCAATGTTGCATGCCACATTAGAATTTTTAAAGTTTTACATGAAGTGCCACTCCCTGAGTTTGTGAGGGTACTGAGACAGAGATATCTGTGCTTTTATGTGATCTTTGTCTGTGTGGATTTGTGTGGCTGTAACAGAAAGGGTGTGTGCGTGTGTGAGAGCATCTCAGTCACACAGGCCCGCAGAGCCCTGACCTGGCGGGCTGCATTCCTGACTGCAACTGCCCTAACCTCCCTTTTGTTCAGCGTGTCTTTGACCTGAATTGCTAATGACCGGGCAGGCAGGTAAACTGTAACAAGCCCTCTGTCTGCTTAACGAGATGGTGTGAGAAGCAAAGCCTTCCCGCAGGGTTTGTATGTCACCTGGATCTCCTTATTTCTCCTTTTGAAACGAGGAGGAGGAAGAGAGTGACGTGCATGTGTGGTGGTGGAGGGGTTGAGTGTAATTACTCATCTACTAAAACTCCCTATCTGCCATTTTTTTCTCCCTTTCTTTTTTCCCACCCTTTACTTCTTTTCTCCCTCATAGGTAAACGAGGGCATACCTGGGAAATTAACATGACTGGCGGTGATAATTGACTTGATAATTACCCTACAACATCTTCATAAATCATGTGCGGTTGCTCGATGAGCCAAAAGACAGCTTTTACTACGTCTAACCGGATCTCATTTTAATAGGGTAGTCCCCAGCTCCTATTTTGGTTCTTTTTTGTTTTGTTTTGTTTACACTGTCTGTTCTAGTTTCTGAGGAGAAACAGAATAGAAAGAAGTGAACCTCAAAGACTTTTGGTCTCCTACCACCGCAGTATTTTTTAAAACTGTTTTAAAGTAATTGGAGGCCACTGGCATGTGGAAAATGTGGACCGCATTTGGGCTTTACCCCTCACTGCAGACACACGGGCAGCTGTTCCGGGTGTAGCAGGAAGTAGCCATCTTTAATTAGATTCAGCACAATCATTACATGCGGCATGGGAAGTGCGTTGTAAGGTGATCTGATATGTTGGCAGATGACTGTATTAGGAGAGACTGTATTGAGAGAAACAATGGTGAAGGGGCAGAGAGAGAGAGAGAGTGTGTTAGAGAGAGCAGGGACATGTGTTTGTGAGGGAGCCTCAGTGGCTATTGAAACAGAAAGGCAAAGCCGGGTGCTAAGCCCTTTTCTTGTGGTGCTCAGCCATTCAAAAAGCCATGGCTTTTATTCATTGCCCGGTTCCAGTTCTTTCTAGGCTACACCCCCAGTGAACGAACAGGATTTTAGTGTGCGGTTGTCTGTGTGTCCGAATCTAACGTGCCTCATTTTTTATTTATGCCTGCATTGGTGTTATTATAGTTTTAACAAGGTATCATGAATAATGTGTATGCATTAGCATTATGTAAGTGAGTACAGTATGGGTTTGTGTTCCCAGGTGATTGACCTGTGTTTGTGGAGTCAGCCATTGCTGACACACACAATTGCATAAAACCTGCTATTAGAGCTGTGAGGTAACTGCTCACACACAAACTGATGGCACACACAGCACAATAGCCCAGCTCCTATTGAACAAAAGAGTGTGTATTTGTGTCTGTGCATGTTTAGACTTCTAGTGCATCTGCAACGCTCAGATAATCAGCAGTTTGCAACCATACAAGCAAATACACATTCATTCACACAGGTGAGTGTATGTACTGTATGTGTGTGTGTGTGTGTGTACACACAAACATCATACTCAGCACCAATGAAATGATTCCATTGAAATTCTCACATAGCTCCCCAAGGACAAGTAGCTGCTATCATGTTTTCATATATTTGGTCTGGGAATATGTGCTGCTGTCTTCTATGCGTTCTGTTGCCAAAGTTAGCAAGCTGTTATGAATGGGAGGAGAGGAGAGGAGAGGAGAGGAGAGGAGAGGAGAGGAGAGGAGAGGAGAGGAGAGGAGAGGAGAGGAGAGGAGAGGAGTAGACAATACCCTGCTGGGCTGCAGTAAGGCAACAAGCAAAAACAGTTCCCATCAGGCTGAATGTTAAACACAGACACTTCAGGCAGGCACACACACAAACCCAGACTACACACACTTCTACACACTGTCTCTGAAGGCCGCTGCATGTCAGCATGCCAAAAACACAGTGGCAATGAAAGAAGCACAGGGGCTGCTGGGAATACAAGAGAGCGCATACTAGCTCTCCATCCTCTCCTCTCACTCCTTTTTCTCTCCTCTGTGTTCGTCCCTCCCTCCTGCTCCCCCTCTTTGTTACCTTCCTGGTTCCTCTTGCCTTTCATTCCCCTCCATTTCTCCGCTTTTCCCCTCGCCCCCCACACACACACCTTTTAAATATTTCTACTTCACTTCTGAATTTCTTTCCTCTTCGCTGAAATCTAAGGAGACTTACAAGGAACGTTGGGATAAATGAGTGTGCTGAATGACTTATTTTTTTCCGAACAGCCACACCCAAAGCTGGGAATCTCTCCCTTTCTCTCTTTACTCTCCTCGCCCTGGCTTATCTTGACAAATAAACCTACATGTAATGGTACTTTCCTTTGTGCTGTGTCTCTATCACACTGGGAATCAATGCATTGAAAATGCACGAGACCTGGCACATATTTTATTGTTTTTATGTGGTTCAATCTAACATGGGTGTTTAAAAATTTGAATTGTATTGAAATAGAGCCTAATTTTCTTTGTCAAAGAAATCTTACGTTCTATATTAGACACGTGACAAAAAAAAAAGTGATTTTAAAGATACAAAGTGGTTTCTGTAACTAGAAATTGTCTGTCAGAAAGTCTTTGCTCTCACAAAAGGACACACTGAACATGCCGGTATGTGACTGCAGTAGAGGTCGTTGAAGGTAATGCATAAGGGCAGATTGTTGGCTGTCAAAACCCCCATTGGCAGACTTGACGTGCTAATGTGACTCGGACAAGGATAGCAAGTCCTGACACTCACCTGTCACAATGTTAGCCTGCACTGCTAATACCCAAAATCCTTCAGAGGGGAAGAGCCGCCAGGTGAATTTCTGCTCAGAGACACACGCACAGAGAGCCATAATGAAGAGATGCTGCTGCAGACAGACAGACAGACAGACAGACAGACAGACAGACAGACAGACAGACAGACAGACAGACAGACAGACAGACAGACAGACAGACAGACAGACAGACAGACAGACAGACAGACAGACAGACAGACAGACAGACAGACAGACAGACAGACAGACAGACAGACAGACAGACAGACAGACAGACAGACCTTTCTTGTTTGACCTTTAAAGCACTTCATATTTATTATGCGTGTCCTCACATGTTCTTTATCAGTGTTTAAAGCTACTAAGCGGTGTTTGTTCATTAGCCATATCCACCAGAGTCATCAGAGCAGTCTGCAGGTTTGGCCAGACAAAGCAGCAAATCAAAGAATATCGACACTGATTCATCTCGCTGAGTAAATTAGTCCGCCGCCCACCTTTTTTTTAAATTCCTTTTCTTCCTCTCTCTTTGTAGACGAACATATAATGAGGCCATTGTTGAACATCAGAAACAAAACTCAAGTAAATGCCAGTGTACGTGGAATACGGGATGGTTAGATAAAAAGACAATTATCTGTTTTTGCAGATAGTAGTTGAATTCAAATATGGAATATTTTCATTCAAATTCCTTTTTTTGATAATGATAACAGTATTTGCATGGTGTCCCTATTCTATATTTTATGATAGACAGGTAAATGTAAGAAAAACCCTACAGTATGCTTTTCTTTCCATAGCTTCACTGCAATGCCCTTGAGCAAGGCTTTGAATCCCCACATTCAAAGGAAGGTAGTGTCTGGATAAATAACAGAGTGAAGTTTTTCCAAGTATTTGCTATAAATAAGTGCAGTTGAAAGCAAAGTAATAGTGGATCTGATGTTATGAGGCATGCTGCCTGCCTCTTATTCTGCTATGTGTCAAAGAAATATTTTCATAGAAGTTGAAGACGTAAAATATGCACCTACGTGTGTTTCATGTGTACGTGTGCGGTGCATTTGTTCACCTTTCATCTGGGTGGCAGACTGGAAAATCAATCAGAGCTTGCTGAGGTTGCAGTTACACTATATTGTGCTTTAAATATGAATCCAATTCCAGGTATTGCCATCCCCCCCAGGGAGTGTGAGGTGAAACGCAAAGAAATCAACAGCTGTAGTGACACCCAGGCACACTCTATCATACACAAATACACATGCGGATAGACAGCCAAATTACTCTGTCTCGCTTCCTTTCTTACTCTGACTAATGCAAACATACCCACACGCACATGCACCCACAAAACTCGACGATGAGATCCGTATTTCCATATGCAGATCCTTGGGGCAGAAGCGAACCTGCTCCTTGGTTGCTTGTTTGCATTTTTCAGTCGCAGTTGGCTGAGTCATTTGCCAAGAAATCAGATGATGGCATCTCGGCGTCTCACGCAAAGGCACACGCCACACAAGTCACCCCCCGCCTCGTTGTAGCAATCTAATTCATAACCATAGTGTTATGCTTAAACTGTGTTTTCTGTCAGTACTTGACATTCGATTTAATTTGAGGAAAAATATATAACCCATGGGCTGAATTATGAAAAGTTGTAATACATACAGAGAGGGGTGTAGAACATTTCCAGGAAGGTTTGTAAGTGAAAAGTCATTTATGGTAAAAAATTGAGGCAATAGTTTCCATGCAAGGTGATGTAAACATCCCTTGTCCCTGCAGAAATCTGGTTGTGTGCCCATTTCCTGGTGGTGGTTAAACACAGGAACACATGGGGCCCTTAGCATAATCATTCGCAAATGAGAAACATGAGTTTCCAAACTGGAATAAGCGGTAAATATGACAGCAAACCTCATAAAATCAATACTATAATACAAAAAATACTTAGTAGATTATCACTAGATTTAGTCCAAAGTCATATGCAGTGATTAAACCCTAATTCGCTGTAAATGTAGGTGTTAAATTTCCATTCCCAATGATGTCAGGATCAAATATGTTGCCCCATGCTTGGTTTTCCAGTAAGAGGTGAGTTAAAGCACTGGCAGCTCTAATTAGATTCCACATGACAAGGCCAAACATCTCAGTGTTGTAAATCAGCGGGGTCTGGGATGACTCCTTCAGAGGATTATTTCAGAGGGGAATGAAACCCAGTAAACTTCATGTCACGCAGAGAGGCAGGGCTGTGATAAAAAGAAACAAGGTGGTTAGGACTTCTCAGACGAGGGCCCTGAACTCTATTATTAGTTTGCAACAGTCAGAATCAGCAGTTTTTAAGAAGCACCACATGCACGTGAAGATGGTTGTGTACAGACATAAAGATAAATCAGGAATGTTCTGGGCGGCAAACAAAATCTTTTTAGAATTCCCTTCGGAGAGCAAAATGTTAAGTGCAGCCCTCCCAGTATTGGGAGGAAAAAAGCAGTAACTGAAAGGTTGCAAGTTCAAAGCTGTAGCTCAAGTGCTCATCGGAAACACCACAATTAGGTGGCGTGTCTCGGGCACATTGCTTTGCTGTTATTACATCAGCATTTGCATTTAAAGATGAAAAATGTCAAAAGTGTTCTCATTGGTTTAAGGTACACTTACAGCAGAAATTGCATTCCTGATAAAATGCCGACACTCACACTATCAAGGATCCCAATTAAACCTTTCGAGAATCAGATAGTTGAAGGTAATCCAAAGTGCATCTGCTAAAGTGCAAGTAGCCAATAAAACAAGTGCTAATGGTTCAACCCCCAACCAAGAATGTGTGTGTTTGTGTGGGTATGTGTTATGTTGTCATTGCTGTTGATGAAGGGGCTGCAACTTATTCAATAGCAACCAAACACAGAGCCATTCAATGAACCCAGGGGACAATGCAAGCAGCTGTGAATGCTGGGTCTCAGGCAGGGTGAGAGGTTGGCTGGTTAACAAGGAGGTTGGGGAAGTAAAGGGAGAGATTTTGCACATTCACAGCCATATGAACACGCACGCACGCACGCACGCACGCACGCACGCACGCACGCACACACACACACAAGGTGTAAAAGCCACAGTGACAAAAAAAAAAGCAGAAGCTCCAATATCAACCACTTACATTTTTACTTTGATGAGTATATGTACAATGAAAAAGACTGAACATGCAAACATGCACTCACACTTAGTCATACGCACTACTGCTGATGCACACGTATTTACACTATAGAGGCACACCTGGTTTTGTAGACAGCTGCCCTAAGGGCTACCTGTTCGTCAGATCCTCTGTGCTTTGTAATTAGGGGAGGTAGTGAGAGAAGGGGAGAGGGTGGGGTAAAGAGAAAGAGGGGGGTCAAGGAATGAGTGCAAGGAAGAAAAAAAAAGGGAGGGGGGTAAAGACAAAGAGGCCCATTTCATCAGCTGTACAGGAACTAGACTAGACTTCATGAGCTCTTGAAAAAATGCAACACACACCTTGGCTGCAGTGGACACACACACTCGTGCACATATATGTGATTTAGCAAAGCAGCTGCACTAGTCCATATTTTCCTTTTTTCTGCGATCAAAGCTCCAACTTTGCTCTCTCAAAGCCTCCTACTGGGAAAAAACATAGTTGTGTTTGTTTTCGTTTATTTATGACAAGTCTGGGTGTCATCAGGTAAGAGCTGCTTGTCTAAAATTGCCTCTGTAGACACAAAATAGCAGAGTGGACAGACAAATAAGGCAAACTGTTAAACCTAAATAGTTTTCGGCCTTGAGGTATTTTTTTGACGAGGGGAAAATAATTGAGGGCAGGGGTGTAAGTGACAAACACAGAGGGCAAATACTAGCTTTAATTAGACTTCCCCATCGTGAGAGATGATTAGTAAGACTGAGTAAGGGGGAAAACATATTAGGAGTTGCGGGACACAAAAAGGTATAAGAGAGCTTATTTCCTCGGCATCGACAGCAAAACCCTGTTCGCACACACATAGGACAAATCTCTTGTGTGACAGCCATTGTGGGATGACTGACAGTGAGTGGTAGCAGGAGGAAGTGTGTGTGTGTGTGTGTGTGTGTGTTTGTGTATGTGCTGGTTTGGGAGGGTTTGTCATCGGAGGCCAGTCCGTTTAGGAATTCCACAGAGGAATCACCTCCTTGGCCTGTCCATGTCGCAGCAACCAATTACCGTGACTGTGTGTGTGTGTGTGTGTGTGTGTGTGTGTTTGTGTGTGGGTACTGAGGGGGAGGTTTCGCCATAAAATGGAAGGGACTTCTCCTAATCATGGCACTCTGGCCCGGCACAAAGGCAAAAAGGCTGCTCGGATGATTTGAATTTGAATAGCATCTCTCCTCCTGCTCTCTCTTCTTCCTCTTTCTCTTCTCTGCTTCACGCCGGATGACAAAAGTGGAGCCAACAAAGCTAGCGCACAAAGCAATCAGGCTAATAGCGCTAATAAGTTGAGCGTGGGGTCCTCACTCTCAATGTTGACACATTTCACTGTTTTCTGTGGCTAAGCAGAGGCTCAAGTGTTTGGCAACCAGGCAGCATAGTATTTTAATGGAGTGGCTACCCCATGCCAGGTTGCCATGTGCTCAGTTTGTTTGACTGTAGAAGAACACAACAAAAGCAGCTCGGAAAAGAGGTGGGGAGAAGATAATTAACTAGCGGAGAAGCCCGTAGGGAAGTGTTTCAGGGAAGAAGTCATTAGGGGGTTTTGAGGTTTTAGTTTTTTCACAACTTTACCCAGCTAAAAACATATCCTGCTGTCATCACATTTAATTTATACAGCAGCTAATGCTAGCAGAAGAAGCCATTTTGTTTTGGAAATTAAGCTAACAGGAATTTCAGCAAAAATTCTTCTAGTTCACGTTGTCCTTTTTCTTTAACAATCATGTCGTCAAGGTTGTCCAGACATATCTTTTAGCTCCCCCAGGCTTGGGTTCAGTTATTTTTCAGTTGTCATCTGACGGGGTCACGCTAACAAAGACGAGCATGCTAAAAAGCTCAAAGCTGTCGCGGTGAGATCCAAGCTAAATCCCTCACCTGTCTGCTCCTTGCAACCCAAAGACTTAGCTTTGTGAAACGACTACACATTCCTCTCTCTCAATAATAGCCTTTCTTCCCCTTTCCTCTTTCTGTCCTTTTTTCCTTTCTTTTAAGAAGTCTGCTTGTTTGAACAAAGAAATGTTTTAAGAGGCTTGTAACTCGGCTGTGTGTGTGCATGTGAGTGTGTGTTGGATGCGGCCATAGGGACGAATGCCTCAGTGCCCTCCCCTGTTATTAGGCCTGCCCTGTCATTACGGGATTAGAGTGTAGGGGTTGGCTTCTTGTGTGTGAGTTTATTTGTGTGTTTGTGCACGTATTTGCCTGCATATGATCTCTCCGAGCCTCTTTGTATTCCTGCAATTTTTCTCACACAATCAGAGTTGGCAGAGAAAACTAATGTCACTGACATTTTCCCCCTGCGTTTGTTATGCTAATCCCAGGTGCATTTGACCTGTATCATAAATAACACTTTCCTAAAGCAATCGTCAGCTTACTCAAACAGTGACTCGCTAATTGAACAGTCTTCGTGAGCCGTAGGAGGTTGAAAAACATTCCCCTTTACACCGCACGTCACATCTATCACTGCACAGCATGAAAACACAAGTGCTGATAGTATTGAGATCAGCAAGAAAAACAGGGAAGAGAAAAAGCAAAAAGAGGAATACAAATCTCTCACTTCTCAGTAAAGAAAAGAGAGTGAAAGTAGCTCATGAAAGTTAAGGGATGATGAGAAAGAAAGGGAGATAAAAGAAGTTCAAGTGCGTATAAGAAATATGTATTCAAAATTCCCGTTTGTGTATCCTTATGTAGAATGATACCCGCAACTACTGTGACTTCCCTGTCACTGTTTATAGACAGCAACATTTGCATGTTCATTTGCCTAATCTACTGTGTTTGCCCTTTTCCTCCAATATTTCCTGCTCTCATTGACACTTCCAGCCTTTGAAAGAACAAAGTGAAATGTAAAGATCCAAAAAGCAAACACGAGTAGTCTGCGTACAAGGGAGGGTCCTATAGTCACACCGTTGCTTTTTCTCTCACAACCTGTCCTTCTGGTTTTTCTTTGGACTATTTTTGTTTTCTCTTTTTTTTTTTTTTTTCTCTTTCTCAACCTTTCCCATAAGGCAAATCGCCTTACAAGCTTTAGGTGTTTGTTGCTTTAAAAAAATACCTTCCCTTCTTTAATCTGTCTTACTCTGCCTCTTTGTCATCCTTTATCGTCCACATAGCACGAGTTTGTCAGTTTGGCTTACAAAAAATGGCTGCTTTGTGTGTGGGCACATAGTTCTTTATTATCCAGTTTGTTTTGTTTCCTTTGAGTAGGTGTTGTGTTTATTGTGACTGTGCAGGTGTCTGAATTTGCTGTGCAGTCATGAATATTGCAGAGAGCGACTATTTCTTGATGTAAATACAATATGTAGATACAAATAGGTGTCCACACAAACACACAGACAGACAGACAGACAGACACACAGACAGACAGACAGACAGACAGACAGACAGACAGACAGACAGACAGACAGACAGACAGACAGACAGACAGACAGACAGACAGACAGACAGACAGACAGACAGACAGACAGACAGACAGACAGACAGACAGACAGACAGACAGACAGACAGACAGACAGGAGAGGGAGCGGCCAGGTTAGGTCAGGGTCATTCAGTGCTTTTGCTTTGGCCCATTGACTCAGTATTGGTGTTCCACTTTGAACACAATACAAGGCTTTGCACAATCCACACATACACGCACACACAAGCAGAGCCTAAACAATGTAGATAAAACGAGAAGGGAAGGGTTACTGTCGCACATGCGCTCCTGAATGACCCACTGTTTAAACCAGAGTCAGACTGAGCAGCTGTAGCCTGTGTGTGTTTTTTTTGCATATCTGTCTTTCTGCTCCCCAGCTCTCGTTCTTTCTCTTCCATTCTTTCTCTCTCCCCCTCCCCTGTTCGACTCCCCAGGTCTGTCATTGTGTTTCACCGTATTGTCATTTTCAGCAAGGTCAGCCGTAATGACAAGCCGACAAACTAGCCATACACAGTCATAACAATAAACAGCAGGCAGCCGAGGTGTATCATTTCCCCACCACGGTGGCTTACCTGTCTGCTTAACTGTATGTAACAGGTCCCAAATCACACACTGTCACCGTATGAGTCAGGGGAAGTCCCGCAGCTAATATACACTGGTATAGTTTCAGAGATAAAAAACACTAGTAGGCCCACATTGTTCAAGTGACAAATACGGCTCATTGCAAATAGAGTATTTGTCAAAAGCAGGCTCCTTATGTTTTTTTGAGAGCTTGCCACTGTCTGCAAACAGAAAAAAAAAGCCCACAGACGGGCTAGAAAGAAAATAGCTGCTTGTGACAAAGGTTGAGAGCTGGATTTGACCCTGTGCTGCTGCGATTACATGATATTCACTCCAGCTTCCAGAGCCACTCCCAGAAAATACAGATCTCATTGCATGAACTCTCTCACAGTGAAGCTTCCGGACCATTTCATCTGAGGGCAAAAAGCCAAAACTACATTCAAAATATGGTTGTATGTGCTTTTTTTTCCTCAAAAGATGTCTCCCTTTGGCAGGAACTCTCTTAGAAGTTATGTTGTCTCAATAGGCATGCCAAAGACATTGTCACTCAAAGCACAAGGGGGTGGAATTCAGTGGGAATTTCCAGCTATAGGATTGTGCCGTGGCTACGGAGGTAGACATAACTTACATGGGGTCTTTGGGGGTGTTCTGCGTACTTTGTTGAGAGCAGGTATTTGGAAAAGAAAGGAGAGTGAAATCCTAAGGTTTACTCTTTTATTTTTCTCTTAAGTCCTGTTTCCTGTCAGCTTTCCCAGATTTTTTTTTTAAAGATGAAAGAGGAAGAGAGAGGCAGAGAAAACCTCAGAGATAGTGGAGTAGCACAGCGAGCTGAGAGACTATCAGTTCATTTCCTGCGACTGTAGCAGGAAAAAGAAAAAGGAACATCTCGCTCTTCCCTCCATGACGAGGGACAGTGCAAGCTCACTCTCTGGCAGTGCCCGTTTCATCATCTTTTACTATCTTGTAGAACAGCACAGCGGTTGAGATAATAACGGTGGTTGCGTACTGCGCCTTGAGCGCCAGGTAGTAAAAGACTCAACATTTATAGTCGTCCTTCCCTGCTCTCACAAAGATGCCGTCTTTGCCAGTAGAAACAAGAGAGTGGAAAGTGAGGAGGAGAAAAGGGATCTACAGGAGAGATCCCTGTCCCCCATTTTGTCTGTATTGTTGTGTGCATTTTCTTAGTGCGTGCAAAGACAGAACTAAAATAGGGTTCTTTTAGTAGTGTATGTGTTCAAGTATTGACAAAAAGGGAAACCAGTTCAATTATATTGACCTCTGTTACACTCAAGAGCAGCTCTTTTGTGACACTTACTCTATAACCCCCCTCTCCATTCAAGCCTTCTGTTGGGTTGTATATCTTCTTGAGTTTTACAACCTGTTACTTGCTGCATGTGTGTGCTTGTTGTCAAGTGTGTGTGTGTGTGTGTGTGTGTGTGTGTGTGTGTGTCCCGCAGCGCCCTGTTGGAAGCGGAACCGTTCCCCAGTGAGACCGAGACTGTTGTTTCCTTTCCCCTGCATAAAAGCAAACGTCTAATTGAAACTAATTAGCCAGACAAGGAGCTGCTATAAAATGTCACACAATACCTTACGGATCACCCACCTAGATCTCTGCCTCGCTCTCCCACCGACTCTTCTTCCTGTCACATGCAGACATACAGTTCTTCTTTGTCTAATTGTATCTTACATCGCCTCTCAGCCCGCACTTTTCTGTCACTGAGTCATTCAGCGGCAGTTTTCTATGTTGAATCTTCTTATCTAACTCTGCGAAACAACTTTTATGACATTGTTGTAAAACCATTGAAAGTTCTATTGATCTGTCACCCTGTTTGTCTTTGTCTGACCTGGTTGTTTCCTTTCTGCTTCCTTTTACAGAGACGCTCATGGACACGAAGTGGGCCACGACAGAATTAGCCTGGACTGCACACCCTGAGACCGGGGTAAGTGTTTGTGCCTATGTAGAGTAAGACAGATTTATTAATGGAGGATCAGAAGTAGAATGAAAGTAAAGAATGTGTTCCAAACATAAATGCCTTTACATCTTAGTTTGTAAGTGAAGTAATACACATGTAACCTTCACTGGCACGTCACTAAACAGGATATGTTTTGGGATTCAAAATGATGCGCTTCTTAGCGAGCAGAAAAAGAAACACTGCAATCCAATTTCACCGACCCGCCCAGTCACAGATGTTCCCTTCCTTGTGCCTCAGTGCACTTAAAACATGTGAAGAACATCAGTTTCCCCATGAACTAATCCTTTTAAACTCAAAAATATTTCTTGGTGTTGACCTATTGCACGTCTGGGCATCCAAATCTGCCACACACAAAGTGCAAGTGACAGCCTCATCTTGCTTTCCCATGTGGTCGCCACAAAGGCCTAAAGAGGAGTAAAAAGAGTCTTGACCCCTCCTCAGATACACTTCAAAGACCCCAAGCACTCCTCCCCTTGCCTTTGTGTGGCCCTCTGACTTGGCTCTTGTGTTTTGAAAGGTGGGCCCCCATTTTTTATATTTTTGTTTTTCACCCCAACGCTCTGGCAGGGAGATTCCTCCCCAGCTGTTCGAAAGTCGCACACCCTCTTGTCTTATCCCCTATATTTAATTCCAAGTAACTAAGCACTAATGAAGCCAGGCACACAAGTCACCTCAGCTGCAACAATCAGGAAGACAAACCCCCTACTCAGCCTTCTGTGCCCTCTGTCTATCTTCTTTTCCCTCCGTATGCCCCCCTCCTCCTCATTAAGCTACAATGCAGCAGAGATGCTCCCACTGGTCCAATGCAGAATGGCATAGGAAAAAAAGCCTCCCAGATTCTTTCCAAGTAAACACGCAACAGATGCTCCTTTTCAGAGATATACATACAGTCAGGAGCCTTTTGCACTCCAGAATTCCCATATTACCACCCGAAAGACTCCCTCTGCCTTTTTTGTTTTGCAGCAGAGCTCACACAGTAGCTGTCCCTGAGTTGTCTTTCAAACACTTATGTTTTCCCTCCCTTTATCCTTCTCGTTTGTCTTTTTTTGCACAATGTACTGAATGTTTATTTGTATGCATTTGAGGTCCTAAAATGAAACTTTGCAGCCTTTTTTTTTTCTGGGCTGATGAGTGCTTAGGAGGAACCGATACTGTTTCTGAATACAGCAACAAAACAAAAAACTGAGAGAAACTGCATTTGAGGTCCTAAAATGAAACTTTGCAGCCTTTTTTTTTCTGGGCTGATGAGTGCTTAGGAGGAACCGATACTGTTTCTGAATACAGCAACAAAACAAAAAACTGAGAGAGCTCAAAAAAAGAGGGAGAGCAGTGAGACTGAGATTAAATAAAATCCAGAGAAATGTC